>WNYA01000101.1:0-309630 GCA_019512145.1 Engystomops pustulosus
TGTGCCACTCTGCGGGGCTCCCTCCTCACATGGGACGATTTTGATTGCTTCTGATGCACCGTCACCACATATCATATGTGCTACTCTTGCAGGGATCCTGCTGTTTATGCCACCTTGCCTTCCCACACCTATATAAGGGTTGAAAATCTGCATGGCTCCTGCTGATTCTAAAGTGACAATTCCAAGAATATCATTGTGCCACATTGTGGCGGTCTCTGCTGATGCTTATTTTGGCTTTGCGGCGCGGCTTCTGATGCACTTCACAATATATCATGGTGCCAATCTGCAGGGGCTCATGCTGACTTCTGCGCTTATGATGGCAGCCTTCACACCATATCATTGTGCCACACTCTGGGGACTCTGCTGCTGCTGTTTGATGCAACCAACACACTATACATTGTGCCACTCTGCAGCGACTTGCTGCTTCTGATGCCACCTTCACATATGTTATCATTGTGCCACTCTGCGGGCTCCTGCTGCTTCGTATGCCACCAACACACTATATCATTGTGCCACCTGCGGGGTCCTCCTGCTGCTGTACTGATTGCCAAATCACCATACTTATAAGTGTGTGCACTTCGGGCTCCTGTGCGTGTTCTGATGCCCACCATCGCACTATCACTATATCATGTGCCACGCTGCAGGGCTCTGCTGCTTCTGATGCCACATTCACACTATCATGTACCATCTGCAGGCTCGTGTGCTTCTGAGCCCACCTTCACACTATATCATTGTGCCAGTCTGCAGGCACCTTCTGCTTCTGATGCCACTTCACACTATATCATTGGCCACTCTGCAGGCTCCTGCTGCTTCTGTTTGCAATACCTTCATACTATATCATTGTTGCCAATCTGCAGGCCCTGCTGTGTTCTGATGCCACTCACAATATATCATTGTGCTTACTCTGCAGGCTCCTGCTGCTTATGATGCCACCTTCACACTATATCATTGTGCACTCTGGGGCCCTCCTGCTGCTGCTACTGTTGCCACCTTCACACTATATCATTGTGCCACTCTGCGGGCTCCTGCTGCTGCTGTTTCTAATGCCACCAACGCACTATATCATTGTGCCACTCTGCAGGCTCTTGCTGCTTCTGATGCCACCTTCACACTATATCATTGTACCACTCTGCAGGCTCCTGCTGCTTTTGATGCCACCTTCACACTATATCATTGTGCCAGTCTGCAGGCACCTGCTTCTTCTGATGCCACCTTCACACTATATCATTGTGCCACTCTGCGGGCTCCTGCTGCCACCTTCACACTATATCATTGTACCACTCTGCAGGCTCCTGCTGTTTCTGATGTCACCTTCACACTATATCATTGTGCTACTCTGCAGGCTCGTGCTGCTTCTGATGCCACCTTCACACTATATCATTGTGCCACTCTGTGGGCTCCTGCTGCTGCTGCTTCTGATGCCACCTTCACACTATATCATTGTGCTACTCCTGCTGCTGCTACTGATGCCACCTTCGCACTATATCATTGTGCCACTCTGTGGTCTCCTGCTGTTTCTGATGCCACCTTCACACTATATAATTGTGCCACTCTGTGGCTTTCCCTGTTGCTGCCACCATGTTGCTGACACCTGTGGACTCCTGCTGCTGCTTCTTCTGTCGCCACCTCCACACTCTTATCATTGTGCCACTTTGTGGTCTCCTGTTGCTGCTGCTGCTGCTGATGCCACCTCCACACTATATAATTGTGCCACTCTGTGGCTTTCCCTCTTACTGCCACCATGTTGCTGCCACCTGTGGGATCGTGCTGCTGATGCCACCTTCACAATAAATCATTGTGCCACTCTGTGGCTATCCCTGTTGCTGCCACCATGTTGCTGCCACCTGTGGGCTCCTGCTGCTGCTTCTGCTGCTGCCACTTCCACACTCTTATCAGTGTGTCACTTTGTGGCCTACCATGTTTCCGCCACCTACATAATTTGTCATTGTGCCACCCTGCAGCCTACTCATGCTGCTGCCAACTGACCGCTATCTCCCTGGAACACCCTGTGATTTCCATAATGCTGTTTTCACCCTCCATCACTCTATGATGTTGCCACTATGTTTGGTTTTCCCCTTCATTTCATCTGTCAGAAGGATGAAAAGCTTCAGGATTGATAGCCAAAAGCAGGAGTGGATACAGAACACAGAGGACATGCAAATATCCCATTTGCTGGTCATCTCTATTCTGGATCAACTCCTGTTTGTTTTTGACTTTAGCAATACTGATGGATTATTGACCGATTGAAAGAGGACAGTGACGCGTGAAAAGAAGGGCAAAATGATCAGTGACGTCAATGCAAAATTACTGCTGACATCCTCTGCACTCTTTTGGGGGGCTTTCCACATGTATCCGCATTTAACAGAACAGGTTCTGTCGTAATCTATGGAATCATCTGATATCAGTGTAAAAAGAGTGCACTCTTTGATGTTATAGTGGGATCTTGGTCCTCAGCTCAGTCCTTTTGAGGCTGCGTTCCCACTTCGCTTATTTGGGGAAGTTGGCCTATGTAAGTGCACATGGAAGTGAAGAGTGAAGCGATTCTAAGAGCGGCGCTGTCATGTGCATGTCATACTAAAACACAGCATTGTTTGAAGACCAAACCACGCTCCCTATGCATATTTAAGCATGGCACAATGTTCTACAACACCCTACAGGCTCTCTGCAGCCAGGAAATGCCTGTTTTTAACGTGATTCGGATCAAATAAATTTTTTTCCAAAAATTTGGTGAATCGGGACGATACGAATTTTAACAAATTCGACCATCTCTACTCCTGAGATGTATTGAAGATTTTAGATGGTGTCACCTTGGATGAGTGCATGTATCTTGTTTCCCGTGATGTAGAATCCTTGTACATCGGAATCAATCATGGACTTAGGGCCATCAGGCACTTTGTGTTCACCCAAGCATGTGAATCTTGTGTGAGTTTTCTGAGCTTCTAATGTGTCTGAATTCATACTAAAGAATAATTTTTTTTTCAAAGAATAATTATCTTCAAATGCGGGGTGTGGCCATAGGGTTAGCATGTACTCCGACACATGCAAACCTGTTTCTTGGATATTAAGAGAGAACCATCATGCAATGAGTGGACACTGAAGATAATGGTACAGTTACTATTTGGATTCATTTTACAGGCAATATTCGATTTATATGGCAGGAAGGAAAGTTGGCAATGAAAATTTTTTTACAATAATTGAATGATGATGATTTGAACATAAAATTCACACAAAAAATTACCCAACAGCATATTGAATTTTAATATTTAGATATTTGGATGAAATACAAGAATACACAGTAAAACACCAGTGTCAGTGCAATTCTACATGTATCCCAATTATAAGTGCAAGAAAAATACATGGTCTCCCATAAGAATTTGAAAAAGTAGCTGAAACATTGAGGCAATGATTTCAACAAAGAGGGTACAACTAACAACTTATAGAAAATTGATACAATAGAATGAAAGGGAAAGAGAGGAATCGTCTCCCTGTACCTAAAGACAAGGAACAAGATACTCAACAGTTGGTAAGGTTAATTACTAATTATAATTCACAATGTATTGAAATGATGGTCAGTTTCGGACAGTTCTAAGACTGATGATAATGACTTAAGGGGTAAACTCCGGTAACAACCAAAGGTGACTGTAAAAATTGAGTAGGAGTATGATAGATCTCTTGGTGCACAGTCATAATGTTTCTCCAAAATCCAAGTTTATTTTTAATTCAAAGTGTCCCAAGTGCGGTTCATTTCCATGTGGTGACTGTTCAATTTAAAAACAGATGGTAAAAGCACCAGCATTCTTCCATTCCAGAGGAGATCAGGACCGTGTTATCCATTTTATAATACGTTAGACCATTTGTGTGGTTACTAGAGATGAGCGAGCACTCAAATGCTCGAGTGCTCGTTATTGGAGACAAACTTTTCCTGATGCTCGAGTGCTCGCCTCGAATAACGAGCCCCATTGAAGTCAATGGGAGACTCGAGCATTTTTCACTGAAAGAACACATTGAAAGAACACAGTGAAGAACGCATTGCAGATGTTCCATACATCTGCTAACTGATTGGAAGACACGCGTGCAGAACGATGTTCTTCACAATAGTATATGACGAACAATATGTTTGAAGAACACATTGCAGATGTTTCCATACATCTGCAATGTGTTCTTCACACATAATGTTCTTCGTATACTATTGTGAAGAACACCGTTGGCACGCGTGTCTTCTGATAAGTTAGCAGATGTTTGGAACAGATCTGTTCTTTACTGTGTTCTTTCTGTGGTGTTGGTCCTGCTCCAGCCCCGCTCCGCACCAGCCTTTATTTCAGCCCCTGCTCCGATCCTCCATGCCCGCTCCAGCGCGGCTCCGCCTGCTCCGTGATGCACGCTCCTCCATGCCCGCTTCAATACTCCATGCCTGCTCCAGCCCTGCTCTGCTCCTCCATGCTCGCACCAGCCCTGCTCCGATCCTCCATGCCCGCTCCGATCCACCATGCCCGCTCCAGCCCCGCTCTACTCCATGCTCGCTCATGCCCTGCTCCGATCCTCCATCCCCGCTCCACTCCGTGATGCCCGCTCCTCCATGCCTGCTCCGATCCTCCATGCCCGCTCCAGCCCCGCTCCGTGATGCCAGCTCCTCCATGCCCGCTCCGATCCTCCATGCCTGCTCCAGCGCCACTCCGCTCCAGCCCCGCTCCACTCCGTGATGCCCGCTCCAGCCCCACTCCGTTCCGTGATGCCAGCTCCGCTCCGTATTGCCTGCTCTTCCATGCCCGCTCCGATCCTCCATGGCCGCTCCAGTCCCACTCTGCTCCTCCATGCCCGCTCCAGCCCCTCTCCGCTCCTCCATACCTGCTTGGTGATGCCGGCTCCGCTCCTCCATGCCCGCTCCAGCCCCGCTCCGCTCCACTTCAGCCTCCGCTCCTGCATGCCTTATCCAGCGTCTGCGCTCGTGTCTTCGGCTAAGTGAGCAGATGTGCCGAACATCTGTAATCTGTTCTTCACTGTGTTCTTCACTGTGTTCTTCACTTAAATGATCCTGTGTTCACTGTTTTAATTGTATTCTTCACTGTTCTTCACTGTCTTTTATTAATGGGCATGGAAAATACTCGTCCGAGCAACGAGCCGTTCCGAGTACTCTAATACTCTAACGAGCATCAAGCTCAAACGAGTATGCTCGCTCATCTCTAGTGGTTAACTTTTAAAGATGTGGTATTAACATCAGGAGAGCTGCGTACTGGAATATAAGAGCATATGAATAACATCAGGAAAGCTCAAACTTTAACACAAGATGATGTTGAGAAAACAAAGAAACTCAAAAGATTGGCCGTACTAACGTCAGTGTACCCAGCTTACCCACCCGGCTCGAATAAAGGCACAGACTCGTATATTGGGAGAAAATGGGGGGTCGGCCACAGCTTTAATCTTTAACAAATTAAACCAGGTGGTCCAATGGGGAACCCCAGGCCCTACCTACTATCACCTAGCATGCCAGGCCTCCGCAGGTGCATGTCCTTGTTGATTCATCAGGGGATCTTGTGCTAACTCCAGAAAGGGTCAAGGATTCCACCATAGGCCAAAGCTGTGACTACCTACAGATATTCTAACAAAAAAAATGTAGACAATCATTATTTAGCAAAATGATTAACAAACACGAAGCAATGACAAAAACCCCAAACAAAGTTGGGGAGGGCGGGCAGTATCTTTCCTGGTGCAGAGCCGTCCTGAAAGAGGACAGGATGCTCCGCACCCGTAAATAAATATCCTGGACCTGCATCCCCGTGTGGCCAACGGAAGACGCTGGCCAAATGCTGTCGGGTGGGAGGGATTGTTGGGTGGGCCGTGCTCAAATTACAGCTTTAGAGCACGGCCAGTCCTGTATTTGAGCATGATAACTTATTATATTTTAGCTCCAACAATTATATAACTTGATATAGATATGTGACTTGTACCCTCGCTGCCTTGTGTGTTTTTAACATGGATGTCTTTGTGTTTTCAACTGAAATTGAGGACAATTGCCACATGGACAAGGGCTCTGTAAAAAATATTAATCAGTCTTTAATAAGTATGCTGAAAACTCTTCCTGCTTTGAAACGGCTATATCTTTACAAAACACTCACTGCTCAATCGCATACACCACAAATTATCTCATGTTTGGAAGACCTGGACGCCTGCTTACTGAGATGGACCTGGACATTGTGGCTCCAAAATCTCAGCTTTCTCTTCTCTAGACTGACTGGGTCAAGGAACACAAGCATTGTCTGGCTGATGCCAGTGAGATTGTGGACTTTGAGGGTCAAGAAGGCCCAGCATAAACAAAAGCAGAACTTCGATCATCAAGCTTGTAGGGAACCCTTACTCCCTGGGGATCTGGTCTGACACAAGAACAACCACCCTACTAGCAAATGAAATGGGAAGTAGCAGTGTGAGCCATACCTTGTTAGGGACAGTTGATCCCTTGAAATCTACAAGATCTTCAGAGGAGAATGTCCTGTGCAGAGCATGCACTTACTGTCTTACTGTTCTAATACCACTGATATTCTTCAGCTGCTGACTGTCCACAGAGTAATGATCTCCATGCCTGCATAAGAAGAGCAAAGCCTGCCAGAGGGAGCCCACACCAGCAAGTCTCGAATAACGAAGTCAATGGGAGACTCGAACATTTTTCAAGGGGACCAAGGCTCTGCACAGGGAAGCTTGGCCAAACACCTGGATGTTTCCATACATCTGCAATGTGTTCTTCACACATAATGTTCTTCATATAATATTGTGAAGAACACCGTTGGCACGTGTGTCTTCTGATAAGTTAGCAGATGTTTGGAACATCTGCAATCTGTTCTTTACTGTGTTCTTTCTGTGGTGTTGGTCCTGCTCCAGCCCCGCTCCGCACCAGCCTTTATTTCAGCCCCTGCTCCGATCCTCCATGCCCGCTCCAGCGTCGCTCCGCCTGCTCCGTGATGCACGCTCCTCCATGCCCGCTCCAATACTCCATGCCTGCTCCAGCCCCGCTCTGCTCCTCCTAAATTCAATGGGGAGTGGGGGCGGGAGCCATACCATGTTAGGTATAGGTGATTCCCTAAAGTCTACAAAAAACTTCAAAGGAGAATGTCCTGTGCAGAGGGTGCATATGAACTGGCCAGATAAGTGTCATTGGCTCCCACCAGGCTGTCTTACTGTTCTAATACCACTGATATTCTTCAGCTGCTGACTGTCCACAGAGTAATGATCTCCATGCCTGCATAAGAAGAACAAAGCCTGCCAGAGGGAACCCACACCAGCAAGTCTCGAATAACGAAGTCAATGGGAGACTCGAACATTTTTCAAGGGGACCAAGGCTCTGCACAGGGAAGCTTGGCCAAACACCTGGAAACCTCAGAAAATGATGGAAACACCACGAAAAAGGACAGGAAACAGCAGGGGCAGCATGCATGGATGCCTCTGAGGCTGCGTAATCGCACCATTATGCCAAAATTATGGGCAACAGCATGGCCATGACAGAGTGACCGAATGAGGCTAGATAGCATCTAAAACATCCAATAATTGACCCTGACACTATAGGGGACGGCATGCAGAGGCAGCGGCAGCAGCGGAAGGCTAGAGAGTGGCATGGCGACATACCCCAAATGGACTCAGGCTTAATACCAATTTAAAAAATTCCTTTTGGCGAGGATAACGTGTAGCATTGTATGTATCAGTATTTTGCCTGGTTAAGGAGGCAGAGAGGAACCAAAGGAGGTGAGCAAGAAGCGCTGAAATGATTTCCTATGTGAACAAAAGGTTGACGGTATATTTACTTGATAACACAGCATGGTGGCGACATAGTGACCAAGTTCCATAACGTATCTGGTGAAACACCCGAAAAATGAGCCTGACACAGCTCGTTTGCTAAGGGGACGACATGTGGAGGCAGCCAATGTGAAGGCTTCCATGATTAAGTGCGACAGTATGTGGCATCCATATTGCGCTGCTATGATTGAAACTTCAGGACTCCAGAATGGCGGCGACAGATGGACCGAGTTCCATTATGTATCTGGTGAAACACCCGAAAATTCTGCCTGACACAGATCGTTTGATATGGGGATGATGTGCTGTGTTACCTCTCGCGCTCCAGCGTCTGGGGTATAGACAGTTGAAAGTTGCGCATGGAGACATTGGTGGATGCTGTGGAGGATCGTGGAGGCGAAATGACAAGAAAAAAACAGGGGCAGCATGCATGGATGCCTCTGAGGCTGCCTAATCTTGGGATGGAGCTGGCGGTCCGCTGCCAGGCGAGCTTTCGCCTGTCCAAGCCCCTGTCTCTTGGCTATCCCCCACCCAAAATGGGCCTGGGGGCCAGAAGCGTTTACTTTGAAAAAATTATAATTTTCAAAGCAGGCCGGGTCATTTGAATATTTCATCTAGGAATAATGGAATAGCATAGCGGTTCTATTTTTTATTTTTTTCGGAAATGGTTCCATGATTAAGAGCGACAGATGGGGCATCCATATTGCGCTACTATGATTGAAACTTCAGGTCTCCAGCATGGCGGCGACAGATGGGACGAGTTCCATTATGTATCTGGTGAAACACCCAAAAATTCTGCCTGACACAGCTCGTTTGATAAGGGGACGATGTATGGAGGCAACCATGGAGACGACTTCCATGATTAGGAGCGACAGTATGGGGCATCCATATAGCGCTGATATGATTATAACTACAGGTGTCCCGCATGGCGGTGACAGATGGGCCGAGTTCCATTATGTATCTGGTGAAACACCCGAAAATTCTGCCTGACACAGCTCGTTTGATAAGGGGACGATGTATGGAGGCAGTAAAGCAGTAGTAGATTAAAGGTGCTGCAGTTAAAACTATGTTAGTTGGATCTTGGGATGGAGCTGGCGGTCCGCTGCCAGGCGAGCTTCCGCCTGTCCAAGCCCCTGCCTCTTGGCTCCTCCCCACCCAAAATGGGCCTGGGGGCCAGAAGCGGGGGCTACAAACAGCACTTCTAAGAACTTTTGAATAAGATCAAGTGTAGTACTGTTCTTATAAGTAATTGTCTTGGTTAAGGCGGGTGAGGGGAATGTAAACACATGCGCAAGAAGCGCTGAAATAATATCGGTAAATGATAAAAGTTTGGAAGTATATTGTGGATAACACAGCAGGGTGGCGACAAAGTTAACAAGTTTGATGCGGAAGCCATGAAAGTAACCCAAAATTCTGCCTGACACAGCTCGTTTGCTAAGGGGACGATGTATGGAGGCAGCTATATGGACAACTTTTGGAAGCAGCAATGGAGATGACGTGTGGAGGTAGCAATGGAGACAACGTGTGGAGGCATCTATAAAGACGACGTGTGGATACTGCTATGGAGACAATTAAATTTGGATAGTGCCTGTATGTGGCAGTCCAAAAAAGTTTTCAAACCAGAGGAGCAGGTAGGTGGTCCTCCAGAAAAATTAAATAGATTGAGTGCCTGTATGTGGCAGTCCAAAAAAGTTTTCAAACCAGAGGAATGGGTAGGTGAGCCCCGAAAAATTACATAATAGAGTACCTGTATGAGGCACTCCCAAAAAATGGTTTAAAACAGAGGACGGGTAGGTGGGCCCTCCAGACACAATTAAAATAGAAACGATACTATAGCTGAGAGCCAGTTGGATCTGGCAAAAATAGCCATTTCCTGCTTTAGTGTAAAGAGGAGGAGAGGAGTGCTACATTATTTCAGGTTGAGCTTCTTTCACGGTGGAGAATGGAAATCTGAGAAATCCGGCTTTATTCATCTTGATAGCGTCAGCTGTCAGCGCTGTCAGTCGACAGGCGTGTAGTTATCGGTTGATGATGCCACCAGCTGCAATGAAACCCGCTCAGACAACACGCTAGCGGCCCAGGACAGGACAAGAACCTCAAGGCGTTACAGCGCCAGTTCGTGCCAAATGTCCAGCTTTGAATCCGGTAGTGTAGGGAGCGTGTGATCATTAGGACGATGGTATGGTAGCACGTACTGCCTCACCATCTTACTAGTAAAGATCCAGCCCTACTCTGCGACACTGGGGACAGTGACAGTGTCTTGCTGGGGTGACATAAAACTGGCAAGGCTTGTAACGCGTACCCCTGCCAGTGTTGGACAGCGTCTGCCGACCCTACTCTCCCTCGACTACTTGTCCCGTAGAAGTACGCCCTCTTCCGCCCAACGGTGTCAGATGGGGAAAGATGTTTCAGCTAGTTGCACAGGGCTTGCTGGTATTCATGCATGTCACACTCCTTTCCTCTCCAGGGATGAGAGTGGAAAGATTTGCTTGTACCGTGGGTCCAAGGAGTGATACCCAGTAATCGGTGCGGAATAAATTCTTTGAACGCGAGGGTCACGGGAAGGCAGCCTAGCATGAAATCTGCCATATGCGCCAGAGTCCAAGCGCAAGAATCACTACCCTCAAGGCCGACTGTCATTTCCCTCATCCTCCAACCATCAACTCTTCGTCTGCCCATAAACACTGAACAGTGAAGGAACTCACAATGCTCACCTCTTTGTCTCGCCAACATCTCCTCCCTCCTCTCATCCTCCCCCACCCTCCCACCTCTCCATACGCGCTGAGAAAGAAAGACTGAGGGGTGCTTGGGCTATCAACAAGGGAATCTCTTCCCCCGTCTGTTCTTTTGATGAGCGCAAAGCTTCCGACTTCAAGCTGACCAGAGACTTTTTCAACAGGCCAAGCAGCGCGAGTGTGAGGCTGATGATGGCGGCATCGCCACTGACCATCTGTGTTGATCATCAAAGTACTCAGCACCGACAGATACCGACTCTCACATCCACTCCCATTGTGAATGAGGAAGGAGCTGAGACCTAACACGAGTTCTGGTGGGAAGTTGACATCTGGCAAGTCTACAATCGCTCTGCGCTGCTGGTTAACTCTGGATAACATGGTTAATGTTGAATTCCACCTCGTGGTCAAGTCGCACAACGTTGTGAGCGGGTGGGAGGTTGGAGGCAGCCCTGCGTCTTCCACGAGGTGGCGCATCTGTCGTGGAATTCCGAAATGCGCACAGATGCGGCGCACACCTTGTGAGCAAATCAGACAGATTGGTGTATGTCTTGAGGATCCGCCTGAAATATGAGATATTTACACATGGGCAGGCATGGCACATGTGTCAGTTTGCGAGTTGCAGAGCCACCACCAGGTTACGGCCGTTGTCACCACAACATGCCTGGCTCGTTCAGCGCTGCCAGCCACAGATCAGTCTGCCTCCGTGATCCCTTGTAACAGCTTTTGGGTGTGTCGCTTAGCGACGGCCACTTGCCTTGCTGTGGCCAGAGCTACCGACTGATGGCGCCATGCCCACGGATGGTAATTCGGAGGAGATGTGGTGGAGGGGTGGGAGAGAGGAGAGCATAGTAGCCTGAGAGACCTGGCAGAGGTAGGCCCCGCAATCCTCGGGCGTCGGTAGTTATGAGCAGCCCCAGGGTCAGACTCCGGTCCCAGCCTCCACCAAGTTAACCCATGTGCCGTCAGCGATGTCTTAGTGAAACTGCCGGTAGAATCGTCCACGTGTCCATGGTCAAGTGGACCTTGTCAGAAACGGCGTTGGTCAGGGCAGGAATGTGTTGTACTGACACGTGCTGGTGCAGAAGTGGGAGGCACAACGGGAAAGTAGAGTGGGGCTGGGGACTCGAATACCGAGGGGGGCCCGCACGCCTGAGTGCGAAGCCTCGGCTATACCAGCCTTAGGGCAAAATCTCAGGCTCAGTAATCTGGAGAGATGTGGACATTGAGGGCTTGGGATGTGGGTGGGTGGAACTGTATTTCCCTCTGCGCTCAGCTTCTTGGGTTATAGACGCGCTGAACGCTGCCCATGGAGAGACATTGGTGGGCATTGTGGAGGATCGTGGAAGCGAAGGTGTGGGTTTTGGGCCGGGGTCCTGGAAGGGAGCTGACTAGCAGAGGCAGCAGATGATAACGTGGGAAGGAGCCGTGGTGTGCCCGGACGAGGGGTGAATGGCTGGTTCCATTAGTGGGGTGTTTAGCATTCATTATGCCTGCGCATACTGGTGGTGGTGGTTAAGCTAGTAGTGTGTGGAACCCTGCTGATCCTGGTGTGGCAGAGGTTGCACACCACGTCCGTCGGTCATCGTGTTTCTTTAACCGGTTTAAGGACAAGCCATTATACACACTTAATGACCAGGAAAAATTTCACAATTTTGCTATGAGTTTAAGGTGGAAATTCTCAGCAGTTAATCGTGTAATGTCTCTTATATTCATGTCATTTTTAGTTAACAATAGGGCTGCATTTTGTGATTGGCTGTTCATTTCAATATTTTAGGTTTTTTTTCTAAGTATATGACAGAATGGACAAAAAATTAAAAAAAAATGGCAAATTTATCATTTTATGTCAATAGTATTCACACATAGTATGGGATTCTGGCTAAATTAACCTAATTTTATTCTGCTATTTCTCCGTGATGAGGATACCCAATGTGTGGTGTGTTAATCTGTATGGGCACGTGCCATGGCCTGGCACAAAAGGAGACAGTTTTGGGACCTTTTTTTTTTGTTCCGATAATCCCTCCGAATTTTCGGGTTATACAGCGTTTTTGGACACATCCTTGACCGCAGGGGTATTGCCATCTCCCCAACATCATGTCACCTCCTAAAAGTACCCTCAAGCTATTTATAGTGCGTGTAACATTTCCATAGGCGCTCTGGGGTTTTTTTCAGACATTTCTTAAAAAAGACAGAAAAATGAAATGTTCCTGTTTTTTTAGCAAATGGGTCAATTTAGCGCCCATTTTTCAAACACGTTCAGGAAGTGGGTAATGTGACTCATTTCAATTCTGGCTATTTCTCCCGTGCATGAGATACCCACTATGTGTGTGTGAGTTGCTAAATGGGCACGTGCCCCTGCCTGGCACAAAGGAGACAGTTTGGACTTTTTGTTCTATAAATCCTCAGTAATTTTCGAGGCGTTATACAGCGTTTTGGACTGCCTGACCGCAGGGGGTATTGCAATCTCCCAATAATCATTTCACCTCCTAAAGTAGAGCCCTCAAGTATTTATTAAGTGGTTTAACATTTTCATAGGCGCTCTGGGTTTTTCAGACATTCTGAAAAGACGAATGAAAAATGAAATTTTCATGTTTTTTTAGCAAATGGGTCAATTTAAGCGCCCATTTTTCACACACAGTCAGGAAGTGGGTAATAGTGACCTCATTTCACATTCGCTATTTCTCCCGTGCATGAGGATACCCAATATGTGTGTGTGTGGTTGCTAAATGGGCACGTGCCATGCCTGGAACAAAAGGAGGGCAATTTGTATTTTGTGGGCCAACTAAAACTCTTTGCTAATAACTACTCATAAAAGCGATCTACAAAGTATTCATCTAGGGTGTATAAGGAAATTTTGAGTAGAAAAAAGAAAAAAAAAAATAATGTGCCTGCAGGTATCTGACATCATTCAGTAATGGGAAACTAACTTACCCCCCCCCCCCCCCCGACCAATACTGTTTTCCTTTTGCAAAATAAAGAAAAATTCTGGGGAAAAAAAAATACACATTTGGCTATATTTCGAAATTAATTTAATAAGTTAGACGGTGTGGTACTTCTTATAGCAGGGATGAATGCACAGGCGGGCTGTGAGGGCATGAAGCACAGAAGTAACGGGAAATCTCTGCGCTGCCCATTTTTACTGCAGACACGACACCTTTTTTGGGGGTAGTTACGGGTTTCCGGTGCTGGAATGGGACTGATAAATGTCTTTCTGTTAGTCTTTTACTTTTTCACACCTCAAGGACTTGTTCTGGTGTCCTGAGGTTCAAATATGAGGCCTTCAATGATTTTCTCTGAAATCAAGGTATGTGTCCCTGCCTCCTTCTTTTTATAAAGAACAAAGGCATTGTGGATTCCAATTTGAATTAGGTAAATTGCAACTTTTTGTACCAGGTTTTGTTTTCTTTCTGACATAAATAGGGTTGTAACACCTGGTGCGTTAAATACCACCCCCCCCCTGTACTTATTGTACTCAGCCACACTAACGCTTTTGCCTGTCTGCTGGTGCCCACTCTTTCCCCCCTGATACACATTCCGCAGAATGGATGGGTCAATAAATATACATTTTGCGGTCTCGGTATTTGACGCCAAAAACTCGTACAAGCGTACGCACAGGACTCCCCTTTCAAGGCTTTCCCCACTAACTGCTGTGAAAAACCGTTTCTGTTTTGCGCATCGTTCCACACGCCCCAGTGTTTGCAGCATGCAAAGTTCTGCATAGGGCCACACTTGTATAAAAATTATCACAGTACAAGTGTACCCTTATGTAGCAGAGCTGCATTATCTCCCACACGATATTGCTGCTAGTGGAGAGATCAGGAGAGCACACAGGGAGCAGTAACTAGTCCGGTCAAGTATTCAAATCCGAAAGGCTGTGTATATACGGATCGCTTCACAAGCTTAATAACTTTATTCCAAACGTGGCCCGTTTGGAAGGGAGGATATTGGCGGAAGCTGAGTCTGCCATGAAAACTCAGGAGGGACTCATCCACAACCACATTCGCTCTGGCAAATATTTCAATGAAACTTGATGTAGCATATTTATAAGGGCTTAGTTTGTACAAGCGGACGGTTTGGATCATGCTTGGAGGAGCTTGTGAATGTCACTGAAGTGCAGGAAACGCATGTGGTTCAAAGAGTGACCCTGGACATGACTGCGGAATATAAGGTGTCACTTGGAGGGATTTTTAGACCAGTATGATCATATTTGGGCTTTTTTACAGATACCCATATTTAGGTTAGTCCCCAAAATTTTTTATTTCATGAATTTTAGTTGGCGTCACATTCTCTTGCATGGACAGATAATGGGTTTCGTCTATGTACTGGGTGGCATAAAATTGGTTTGGTGGACAATATGATCAAGCAGAGTGTCGCTTAGAAATAAAGAAAAAGTCCATTTCTGCAAAACTGGAATCGTCCATGTTATGCCAGGGTTGCAGTGACACGCATTAACTCTGGGTTGTAAAAGATGGAGCTGTTCATGGGAGAGTGCGTGCCTCAATTATAGGGCTACACGCTGCTAGGTCCTGCAACCTCCTTATCTGCTGCGTCAAACATCACCAGAGACACACCCTGTGGATGATCTGAAGTGACGCTGGCATTGTCACTGCTCAATGTAGTCCATATCTGAGCGGGTCTCAAATTCAGAATCGGACTGAAGCAAGGCGTGTGGCCCCTCAGCAGATATGCTTTCTCGAAATATAACACAACTAAATAACGCTACAATACAACACAACTACACTAATTTTTTTAATGTTTTTTGTTTTAATAATATTTTGTATTTTCTAGTTTTTTTAAATTTTTAAATATTTTTTATAGTTTTTTGATATAACTTACAAACGCGTAGCAGTAACAAAAGTACGCAAACTTTACGTAAGCTTTGTAGTGAAAGCACCTAGAGTTACCAACAAAAAAGAAATTGTAAAAAATGAAGGGGTACACGGACGGGCGCGTCGCGAACCGGTTTAAGAACCTTCAGAATTCCGAAATCTAGCCCTCGCCACTTGAGTTGACTACGTGAAACATTTGGCCGCTGATGCACCAGCCTCTGGCCCTGCTTATCCATCTGGCCCCACCACCTGCCTCTTCCAACCTGTTCTCGTCAAGGACTCGCCTCCGTCTCACAGCACTGTGTTCACCCGGCCATTCAACCCAGCTTGGGTCTGTCACTCATCATCCTCCGATCTCCTCAATCGCTCCCCCTCGGACTTCCTGCCTTGACAACAACTTCACCACTGTCTGACAATCAGTGTCTCCTAATCGTCCGACACTCTCTTTACACACTTCATTCCACTACGTCAATAATGTCATCATCACCCACAGACATGCGTACCGGTTGGAAACCCTGGGCATCGGGAAAGAGCTCAGCAGAAACGGACAAGTGGTTTGGTGACTCGGGAAGGGGTCCAGAAAACAGTTTCCTCAGAGTATGCTGGTTCATTCAAATGCCAAATTTCCTGGGAGGGTCAGACTGGGGGAAGGAGGCTGAGGTGGAGGAGCTGGAGGAGTGCTGATTTCGGACATGGGTGGACTGACATGGAAGACTGACTGGGTGGACAACGGCTAGAAGCATGTCCGCCAATCCACTACATCACCTGTTCGCATGTTGATGGCCTCAACAGTGCATCACCAACGAGTCTCGTAAACCTTGAGACTGAACCAATAGGAGTGTAGCTCCGCAGCGTTCCCCTGCTTCCCTTCATAAGAAGGGGTGTCTCACCCCGCCCAGGACCACGGCCTTCGGACCCATGCAGAGTCTGGACGCCCAGCCAGCGCCTCGTCCTCTACCCCTAGCCTCGGGTTCAACATTTCAAAAATAATGTGGAAACTGTTTTTTTGTGTTTTTTATTTTTTGTGGTTTTTTTAGGGTTTTTTTTGGTTTTTTTTGTTTGTTTTTGTTAAACAAAAACGATGTTAATCCTATTGCTATGGCTAGGTCCTAATCTACACCTGACAGCACACAACAGGATTTTGGCTGTGCCATGTGAGTGACTTTCAAGTTTAGAAAAAAAAAATAACAGACTGTTTTGCCTCTGATTGCAATCAAACCCTAATAAATTGTCCCACTTAGGTGTTGAGATGGATAGTGGGTCACTAGAGCAAGTAGTAGATGTCGCAAAGTCTCCCTGCCAAATTCGTCCCAATATGGTACTGAGACGGCATACTAGTGCCAGCCAGCCCAGCCACAAGCAAATAAAAACATCAATAAATAGACGTTAGTTGTAGCACTAACAAGGGCATGGGGTCTTGTAGAATCACCCTGCCTAACCAATTCTTAACTAGAACACACCTACGCTATCCCTGACCAGCAGCAGCTCTCTCCCTAACGGATTCAGATATAGAGAATGAGCCAAGCAGGAGGACCAGGGGCTAGTATATTCAGGGTCAATGATCAGGCCAGCCAACCACTGCTAAACTTACGGGTAGCGTGTACAACGGATCGCTGGGTGGCAGTGCAGAGTCTCCCTGCTTGTGATTGGCTCTGTTATGCCGCCAAAAGCAAAACGGCGGGAGATGCCATTCGAGCAACGAGAGTTCGAGTACCTAATGCTCGAAAGAGCATCAATGCTCGGAGAGTATGTTCGCTCATCTCTGTATCTATACGTTATAGAAACATGGAAAGGGTAGGATAGTAGCTGAGTATTTTCTAAATAAAAAAGGAATAACATCTCCATAAACATCTCCGTTTGAGAGTAAGGTCCTGCGTTTCTAGGTACAGCCCGGCAGTGTCGCTATCGGAGGTTCCTTACTTAGTAAGCAGCCTAGTGCCGTTTTAAGGGTGAAACGCCTTTCCTTTAAAGGGGTTATCCGGGTTATCTAAACAAACTGAGGCCCAGGCTGGGGAGACTATTTAAACGTTAAAACATGTACTTACCCGTCCGCACCGCCTGATGTCCGCGCACTGTCGGATTCTCTGTGCGGCGTTGTTCATTACCAAGGGCGCACAGGAGCCTTCGGTCGGCCGGAAAAGCTCCCATCCGACACACTCTCAGCGCTTACAACGCTGTGAGAGATAGGGACGGATGGAGGAAGCCGGCCACATCGCAGGACAAGAGCATCCATGGCGACGGTCTGTGCCCCTGTACAACAGAGGGCGCGGCGCGGGACATCGGGGCGCAGGCGGCAGGGCGTAGTTACCATTTTTTTTATCAGTTCCCTCCACTCATTCCCTTGAGTTCAGTACGTGCCAAAGTTCACCAGCCAAGCAACGCGAGACCCCGCTGCCCCCACAAAACAATTATCACTGGAGATTGGCGGCGTGAATCATGAAAGATGATTATTGAACAGATAGAGCAGGGAAAGAGACATGACATACATGACAGTTCCCCTTTTGAGCTTGCGTGATACTGTATCTCCTTCAAGTAACCTTCTCAAACTACAGGGGCTACCTCAGGTGGGCTAAACCTAACTGCTGGACTTTTAGGATTCACAGATTCCACAGCCTCACCAGATTCCACAGCGGCAGTACTCAGTTGCTACAGGTATACCGAGGATAAAAAGATGGCGCGATTTGCCTGCTGTTGGTGACGTTGGCCTGCGAGTGTCACTGCAGCTGGGCGCCGCCATCTTAACACCCATCCGATGTCACGAGCACTGCTGACGCCTCAAGGGAAGGGGGAGTTTGTGTGCGATTTGGGGTATGATGGAAGGGAGACACAATGTTGATGGTTACTCGGGACTGTATAGTTAGTTATATATGGGGGGTTGTATATAGTTGGGTTATAGGGGCATCACATATTTATTACAGTGGACTCTATAGTTATTATAGGGGGCTGGTATATTCAGTTATTATAGGGTTGACTAAGTGATTGTCGGGGTTGTTTATATAGGGTTGCTGGGGGATGTTGTTATATAGTGATTGGGGGGCTTGTGATTAGGATGACGGGGTAGCTTAGCTGTATACAGTGATGCTTGTGGGTTGTATATAATGATTTGGGGGGCTATTACAGTGATTGCTGGGGGGGCTGTGATACAGTGATTTTGCTGGGGGGGCGTATATAGTGATACTGGAGGGCTGTATATAGTGATGCTAGGGGGGCTGTATAACTGATTGCTGTGGGGAGTTGTATATATGATTTTGGGGAGTATACATGATATTAGTAGCTGTAGACAGCTGTAATGCGTGAATGGAGCTATCTATATTGATTACTGGGGAGCGTCATATATAAGTTATTGTGGGGAGACTTAATATAGTGATGTTGTTTCCTGTCTGTGATACATCAATGTGGGCCGCGCACCATTTTTCACCCATGGGCCCACCTCCCATTGGTATGGCAGGCACAGACTATAAGCTCTCAAACTAACTCTAGTGACATTGGTCTGTAGGATTACTTGGTTTACTGCCTTTGATTATCTTTTGATCAGTAGGTAATACTTTCGATTTCTCTTAGTGCTGGTGGTTGGACTATTGTGTTCTTTTTCCATGGGTTCCTACTTGGAGGTCTAAGTGAGTATATAGGGCTCTCGCTGAACTCTGTGCTGTTGTTTTATTGTTGTCAGTGTTTGTCTTCGATCTTTCTTTTTTTTTCCTTTCTATTGGTGTTGGCTTTTGATTGTGCCATCAGTTTGTTTCCCCATCTGCATCTTTTGTCCCAAAGGATTCTCGTTCAGTATCTTCTGGGCACGTGACATTGATTCATTTAAACTGGGATTGTTATTTTATTCACTACTGTCGGCTTTATATAGTTCATCTAGTTCTTCTGCAATCAATAGATTTTCACATGGTTTTTGGTTTTATTGGTATATCTCTTTGTCGTCCTTTCAATGCCACTTTGCTGTTGCTTAGCGTGTTCTCTCTTGGTTCAATCTACTTACATGCCGCTAGTCTCTTGTCGTGCTGTTCGTCAATTTGTGTTGTGTGCGTTACCTTGATTCGGAATCCACAACCTCTCTCGACCGGATAATAGACCTATTAGAAGGTGCATCTCTGATGGCTTTATGGTGTTACTGTCATCTTGGTGCCATTTCTTATGGGGTTGTCGCTTGCAAGGTTGAGAACATCTCAGTGATCTCTATGTCATTAGTCCATACTCAGGTGCTGTATCGAACCCGTTTGCTCTGTTGAATCCTTTATTGTGTTTGTTTGATATGGGTCGGTGGTGAGAGATTGGCCATTTAGTGACATTCCACTAGATACTATGGTTCCTTATGTCCCTTTGTTTTGTGTTATTCTCTGCACTACTATGCGACCTAGTGACCCTATGGGGGGATGGTTTTGCTTTTACATCTTAGGTCTCGTGTCACGTACCAAATTGCATAATACAGTTTTACTTTTAGAAGTCCCATCCCTTAGACCTGGAGCCATCTACAAAAACCTACAACCTCTGGTTACGCACTGATTTAACAACATAAGGGCAAAACTGACTTTTGGTTTGCTGGAGAGGATACACAGTCAATTCAGTGTTCTGTTCTTTCAAAAGTTCTCCATCGATATAGTCCATATATGAAAACAATAGTTTTGGGAGTGGCTCTGCGCCCTTCTGCATCTGCAAGCTGGAATGTAGAGTAGTAGGATTACAAGAGCCTTGGTTGCAACTGTGTCAGTGTGACGTTCTGGGCATAGGTTCTCCGATTGGCACATTCTTGTGGTGTGGCCCCTTTGTGATGCAAAACAGAACTAGGGCTGTGTAGTAGTGGGTGTCTGTTTCCAGGGCTGGTGCAGACAGGAATGACAGGATTGGGCTCTCGACGGAGGGGAAGGGTGGAAAGTAATCAGTTATAGAGGAGGTGCATTGGCTAAAGACCAACTTTATCAAGGTCTGCCGAGATATGCTGACCAGGCCCCGAAAAGACTGGCAAGAGGGCAGGGCCATTGGGGAGGGCATGTTCGGTTGCACTGTATAGTTGTCTGCCGTTTGGCTGAGAGGCACGTGGTCGCCAGGAGATCACCTCCCTGTCGTACTGGAGTGTCTTGGAAGCTTTTTAAAGAGAGAAAAAACATCAGATGATCAATGCAACCTGGAACTTCTCTTTGTCGCCAGTTTTTAGCTACCTTCACAGATTGCAGACAGAAGGCCGTTGATACACCAGTGGGGTCTGGCCACAACTATAGTGGAACCATCATATATTGGAAAATCAAGGCAAATCGCGTACGGGATGACGTAAGCGACGGTTCGTCCGCCTCCCGCCATCTCTGTTTGCCGTCGCGGATGCGTGGGGACGCCGATGTCCATGGAACGTAGATATACGGGCCGGCCCTGTATTGGCCAAGCTGTGTCGGCGGCCAGTGGGGTCCCTCTCGCACTGCACGGGACACAAGCGGTTGGCGGCCACCGGAGAGATATTCGGTTATCCCGGTCGATAGGCACGGTTCATAGGCCACAGAGAAGGCGTGGTGGGGGTGGGTGGGCCAGGCGGCATCCGGGATGTGTCCTCTTCTCCTTCGAGTCCGGTAGTACACACCACATGCTCTCTTTAGGTTACTGTACTGTGGGCCCACATTGGCTGCGTACTTCAGAAGTACAGCTTGGCCTCATGTAACTGCTTTCTCTACTAACACGCAACTAACCCGCTTGCCACGAGCGACAGAGAGCCTCCCATTGTATATATTTCCCATTAACTTTCCAGCTTTAACTTCTTGCTAACTAAGCTTGTGTCCATTGTCGGGCGATACGTTAGTGTCTACCATCTTGCCATGTGTCTGCGGGTCTATTGCGTTTATGGACGATCTTATTCCTGATACCCCAATTAACACAGTAAGTGTGCAACTGTCCCGCCACATGCACGCACCATGGGGACATTTGCGTTTTGATCGAATACAACAGAGTTTACTCAACACCGTCGTGAAGGGATGTGGGGGGTGCACGTGTTCTACTAGCAACACCCTTGAATATACTGACATACCTGGTAGACGTTGTTAAAGTCGTGCAACTGTGCCTATCGTCAATCGATGAGGGTGAGGAGACCCGGATTTACCATTTAATATATCAGCTAAAACTTCCCCATTTCAATGGCACTTGGAATACTAAACTACGTTGTGATACTTTTGCGTTAACGCGGGTGTGTGATGTGCTGAGTCTGATGGGACGGCTCAATTCTGGCTACAATTAAACAACATAAAGTGGCGACTCGTGATAATCCATGTTTGTGTTCACGAAACGAGTACTCAATGGATATATTGATAGGTACCAACAAAGTCGGTCCGAAGGACGAGGTGGACTGTGTTTATTAGCAAACACCCCTGAAAAATTTGTATACTTTGCAGGTTAACGGGTCGTGTGAAAGTTCGGGAACTGTGTCCTATAGCAATAGTGCCCTGAGGGAACGGATCATACCATTCTAATATATCCATAAGTTTTTTGTAACCAACCATGCTGGATTATACTCTGTGTAATGTGTCGCGACCGCTGTTTGTGCTTACATCGTGTATATGGGGATGGTTCCCAACTTGGAACATATATAATACATAGGTGAACCGAGAATAATCCTGTTTTTCCCGGACAGTTAACATTCAATCATAACCAAAACCAAACCAAGGAAAGCTGCAAAGGAGTGGGTGTGAACGGATCTATAGGGAAACCCTATGAAGATGGTCATATTGAGGGCATGAGGTTAACCCTGTTAATGTGCCAGTTATGTTGAGGAAGCTTGTGTCCTCACCCATTACCAGCTTAATCTAGACACATCTTTGCTAATGTTGTGACTGTAACATGTGCTATACCCATTCTGATATCTACTCGTCGGTGTGAGATCACCTTCAGCTACAGAGTATGTGATTTATTCGTTTTTGTCAAAATGGCATTCTGACCATATTGGGCAGGAAACCGTAATTTACAATTATATATATTATTGAAAGCATTACTAAGACTTACTCGAATTTGAAGAAGCTCATTGTTTGCTTATAGCGATAGCTCTAGTTATACTTTACTATTGGTTAGCTTAGCCAAAGGTGAACTGCTTGAATAACGTATTATACCTCTATAAATCTCTCCCTTCCCTTAAGTGTGTGAATCCATGCGATTACCAATGCGTTTGGAGTACAGTATAAGTTCTTTAACCCCTAGGTAGACATTTATTAGAGGTCGGTACTATAGTTCCTAAACCTCACAAAAGAAGAGAATAATTTATCTCAGGAGGAAAAAGTCGGTTTGGACTCAACGTATAGAGGGGGTCATGGCGTCCTAGACAACCAGAAAGGAAATCAACCGGATCTGGACAAAATGTGGAAAGCCATCACCATCCAAAACAAGGCAAAATAATACGCGCAGAGCACCAAACACAGGGCCAGTAGTGATACTGGTAGTGATAGGGGGAGAAGGGAAACACCAACTCTGAAGCAAAGTTTTGGCTCAGATACGCACAACTCAGGAACCACAAGCAGTCCATATACAGAATTAAACAAAGAGCGAGTTAAGAGAGCAGACACTATTCTATTAAAAGCACGATCTTAATTTAGGGGACGAAAAATTTAGACAGTAAAGAAAAGAGTGTAAAGAAAACAGCAGATGAGGGAAAGGCATACAGGAGGACGTAAAAAGACTGAGGAAGAACTACGTAGTATCAGAGCAAAGCTGGATTGACTTGAGAACCGACACCGGAGATTAATTGAGATATGGGGGTTGACCAAAGAGAGGAGACGGGGATGAATATATCACCAGAGGGCTATCTCGAAAATGGATTGGGTACATTGGGGCCGAAGGCCTTTCCATAATTTTAATCAGAAAGCTCATCGAGTCCCCTCACGCAAACGGTTCCAGGAGCCCACCGAAAAAATTTATGGCGAAATGATTTAAACTTCATATGATAGGGACTATATATTAGGACATAAGATCAAAAGAGAAAGAGTAATGATAAATGGTAACAAAGTTGTAATTTTCAGATATGCGAGGGAAAACACAGAAGGCTGAGCAGCTTTGGGAAGGCAGTAAAAGAAAAGACTTTTGAAGCAAAAAATACAATTCTTCTTTTATTCCTAACTCCAAGCTAAGGATAATATTCAACAATAAAAAGTGGTTCTTTGTACTCTAGAAGGGGCATCAGGACTGGATGAAGGAAAGGGAATTTGAATAGTTAAAAGGGTTCTGACGGGAGATAGTGTTTTTGACGAGGAACAAAGATATTAAGTATTCTGTTTCTGGGTTTGAGCGGACTTTGATGAGATGGTGGGAGGGCGATGGTGGAAAGGAGGGATCTAGCTTGATGGAAGAGAAAAGGCGGATCAGGTTGGGGGAGGGGGGGTATCAGGGAGGGTATGGCAGGGGGGTAGGGGTTTTTTCGTCTTTATTTTTTCTTTTTTTTTGATTTTCGTGCGTTTCCTGAACGAGTATGATTAAAAGCGAAGGATTTTCGCTGGAACGTCAGAGGATTAAGTGAAGAAGAGGAAACGGGATGATCTCCGATATGATAAAGAAGCAACTTACCCTACTTTGATTATGTTAACTAGAGACACAGTTGACGGAGAGGTCGAAGAGTACGTCTAGAAAGCTGGGTAGATTGGAAATATCACTCTATGGGGACATTTATTCAAGAGGGAACGGCTGTCAGTCCGAATAAGTCACTCAAACATAGACTATAGATGTGGGGAAAAAGATTAGACAAATGTGCGATTTGTCTTTTGCATTGTAGTTAGGAGGAGATATGAATGTATCTTGGCGTTTTTGTAGTCCCCCCTCCCTTTATCTTTAGGGGTATTAACTGAACTAGTCAGATTTATGGAGAGTGGGGACGTAGAAAAATTCTATTCATGGGTGACTTTAAATATGGTGTTCGACGCAAATTAGACCGGCTTAAATATTTTAGGAGAACAGAAGTCAAAAGAGAATGAAGCGTTTGAATTTAGCAATTTCTGCGAGGACATAGGATTGTCATGATATCTGGAGGTCCAAATATGCACAAGGAAGGCCTTTCCTGTTTATAGCAAAAACCGCACACACTTATGTCGGAAGATCATGGCTGGCTAGCCAAGAATGCCTGGGAGAAAGAGAAGCTCACGTCGAATGCGAGATGAAATATCTTGATTTCGATCACGCCCCGGATCTTGGTGACCTCGGTAATACCCCGAGGGGTGGGCGCTTTTAAACTCAACCCCACTGGGGAACCAAATAGGCCCAGAATGGAACCTGAGCAGAAAATAAAGGAATATGGGAAATAAAGTGTTAATTCACAAACAACTGGAGTTGTTGGACTCTTCTGAAACTGTTTATTGAAGTACTCTCTCTCAGATTATTACCTCGGCTTAAAAGGGAATATAGAAGGAAAGAGAACTCTACTAAGAAAGGCAGTTTGACGCTCTCAAAAAAATCTGGTAGAGCATGAAGGGGGTGTGGTTATAAGAACAGCTATGTAGAGATACAGGGAAAAAAAAAAATATAAAGCGTTTCTGCGGTAGAGAATCTACAGAAGATTTTTCGCAGGCAGTCTAACTTTACGGAAAAGGAGGGCGCCAGGGAAATTGTGGCCAAATATTCCAAAACACCCGAAGTGGAAATAAAACGGTCAAGCTATTAGAGGACGGATGGGGGAAACTATTACAATGATCAGATCACATCAGGGACAGTTCAGCAGAAAAACTTTTATACGGATCTATATGGTCCAATGTAGCAAAAGAATGATGGAGATCGAGGAGGTACTTGGAGACGAGAAACTTTCCAAGTATCCCAAGAAACAGGTAGACAAGCTTTGTCTGAAGCACCAATTACCCTTATAGGCTGGCAGAAACAATGACTGCACTAAAGATACGCACCAGACCGGCGGAATCCGTTTGGGTTCTAGAGAAGGTCCAAGACGTTATTAATGCCTATGATGTTAGCATGATGGAGACATTATAAGAGAGGGCAGGGTCTCTGAAACCCATGCAGATGAAGCACGTTTAATTGGTACGATGTAGACAGTGTGTAATGTAGAAGTGCGAGGCAGGCCGTTGAGGAGTATCAATCAGCTGCTCGAGTGTGCAGGGGTTGAGTGCCTGTATGTGGCAGTCCAAAAAAGTTTTCAAACCAGAGGACTGGGTAGGTGGCCCCCCAGAAAAATTAAATACATAGAGTACCTGTATGAGGCACTCCCAAAAATTGTTTTAAACAGAGGACCGGGTAGGTGGCCCTCCAGAAAAATTAAATAGAAACAGTACTATAGCTAGAGCCAGTTGGCTCTGGCAAAAAATAGCCATTTTCCTCTGCTTTAGTGTACAAAGAGGAGGAGAAGGAGTGCATACATTATTCAGGTTGAGCTTCTTTCACCTGGTGGAGAATGGAAATCCTGAGAAATCCAGGCTTTATTCATCTTGATAAGCAGGATGACATAACCTCCTCTCTGCTCCTATGTGACTCCCACCCCACCCTAGAATAGCAAGAGGGGAATGAACGCTTACATTCATAGGTTAACTCTTCAGGTCACCTGCTTACTGTAACCTTTGTTTTCACCTTACTTTCTTTAAAGGGATTTTCCACCCTTCTCCTTTTCCGTGGAACTTCCTAACCATTTTAATTTTTTGCTTCTCCACTTTCTATTCTGTGAGAATCTAACCCCCACCTGGGAAACTTATAATATCACTATAACACCCCCATCCCCCTTCTAGCTCTCACTAACAACCTCTTTGCTTCTCCTACTCACCAGGAGTCAATATTCTTGAACTGGTATTTGTTTGACTCAATTCATTATAATTGAAATAAATTTCAAAAAGTATAACTTTCCACAGAGGATTTTTTCATTTCCATTTTTTCACTCCCACAATCAAAAGTTTTTTTGCACGTAAAAGCAGTGTAAGGGATTGTTTTCTGGGCAACAAATTGCACTTCATAGTGATGGTATTTATTATTCCATGCGTGTACTGAAGTTGGAAAATTCTGCACGAAATTGGTAAAAAAAATCACATTTGTGCCGTCTTTTTGTGGCTTGGATTTTATGGCTTTCACTGTTCGCCACAAATGACAGGTCTACTTTCATTCTTTGGGTCAGTGTGATCACTGGGATAACAAATTTTATAGGTTTTATAATGTTTTCATACATTTACCAAAATTAAAACCTTTACAAAAATGTATTTTTCAGATTTTGCCATTTTGGCACTAATAACTTTTTCATATTTTGGTGTACGAGCTGTGGGTGGTGTCATTTTTTGCATCTTTTGTGAAGCTTTCAATGCTTCCATTTATTGACAGTAGGACCTTCCGCTCACTTTTTTTGAATTTTTTTATATTTTTCAAATGGTAAAAGCTTTTGGGCTATTTTTTTTCCGTTACAAAGTTAAACGCAGTGAAAAACTTTATTATATTTTTTAGTGCATTTTTGGACGCATTGATACCAAAGTGTTTTTATTATTTTTTACTTTTACTGTTTTCCTCGAACCCTAGGTTTTCTGATTTATCCTACCATACACTTCTTCTTACTATGGCAGTAATTTCTCATTCATCAATGTTAAGGATGTCTATATGAAGACAGTGCAGTGCATACGCTCCGGATGAAGTCAATGGAGCGACAATCTCCAACAAGCGGTGGGCCCATGCGCCGCTTCTTTTTAAAGCCGCCGGCAGCTTTGCCGGAGGTGATGTGGCTGTGTCAACACTGCAATATGCAGCAAAGACTTACCAGCTTGGAAACGGCTCTGCCCATAAGCCCTCTCTGCAGGGCATAACTACAAGCAGGTAGCAGCCATAGCACCACTATGCCCCCAAGTGTCAGGGGTCCCCGTCATCCAACCTTGACACAATAAAGAATGGAGGATGTGCACCATTATTCTATATTGTACTGCATTGTCCCAGCATTATATGTATACAACATATACTGTGATGTATTATGCAGTAGTCTGTGATTGTTATGTTGTAGGTATACCTCTGTATGTGAGTATGTTGCATATGGCACTGTATGTGTGTGTATATGCTGTGTTGTGCACATGAGTGTATTTATATGTGATTGTAACTTGCATGTGTGAGTCTACTAATGTGTATTTTTTAAGTAGGTAGGGGGGGCCATGCAGTACCTGCTAGGGGGCCCTGTCTCTCCTGTAACGCCACAGCCTCTCCGTGCACCGCCGTCATCGACCTATGACCTGCTATTATGTCACGGGTTGTAGAGGGCTAAATGACCCCTAATCTGGCAGATCTAAATATTGTTCATCACCTTAACTCAACAAAAAAAAACTATTAGCACTGATTAAACTTTGAAATACGAAGATCCAAAGTCTTTCAAGAAAATTTTTTTTTTTGAGAATATAAGGGGGAGTTTTTATAAATGCATATTCCACCACCACTACTTTTACAAAAATTATCAGAGGAGAAGCCTTCCATTAACAACACCATTGCATCACCTGCGTCGCTTCGCGACCATCGCGTTTTGCCGGATCGGCGGCCGAGATTTAAGATTCCTCCGCCGTCCACAGTGTCCTGCTCCGATCCCTGATGCCTCGAATACAACCGGCACCGTGAGTGGAATTTTCCGACACATTTTTTTAAGCGCGTTTTTCATCGTCGGGTTCGTCGACACCCCCATTTGCTGTCGCCATGCCCCGCATGCGCCAATTCGACAGGTGCGCCAAACCCGCGGCTTCGGTCAATCGGCGCATCAAATTTCAGGTAACACGCAGAAACGAACGGCCTTTAATACCATAAATGCCTCCAACTTATTGCACTGTCTTTATAAAGCGTTCCGCCATGTGTGTCTTGTTGCGCTATGTCGCCCAACAAGCCTGTGCACCTCAACGGCATCCTGGTGTGCACTTGCACCATTCACCATATTTATGTCGGCGCCACAGCCGTATTAATGGAGCCCATCACTGTCTTCTTTAATCCTTTCACTCTGCACGCAGTGAGGCAATCCATTTAATATTCATCTAATTTATCAAGTACTGTCACATCTTCCTCAAACCACCACGCTGCATACTTAAGGGGTTAATTCTGCCACAGCCCATACACTGCCTTCACCTCACCAAACAGGTCTATTTTTACATCTCTATCTCTCTCTATAATAATCCTAACGGATTATGTAATTCTCTTTGTTACTTAAAACACCCAAGGTGCAGCTTCCTGTTCATATGTCTGGGGCTGAGGACTTGGTCACCTGCTTTAAAGCTACATGTGACTGTATTTCACAGGAAATACAGGGGGTACGGAAAGTAATTAGACCCATTTAAATGTTTCACCTTTGTTTCATTGCAGCCATTTGGTAGATCAAAAATGTATTTTTTTGCTAATCATTGTGCACTCTGTCCCCCTCTTGACAAAAACTCTGAAATGCAGATTTTTGCTAATTTAATAAAGAAGAAAAACTTGTATTCAGCCCCTTTACTCAGTATTGAGTAGAAGCAGTTTTGAGCTGGTCGCCAGGAGTCTTTCTGGACGATGCTTCAAGTTTTCTCCCCCCTGGATTTGGGGATGCTTCTGCCATTCTTCTTTGGAGATCCTATCCATTCCATCAGTTGGATGGTGAACATTTGTGGAAGCCATTTTCAAGTCAAGATCGCAAGTTCTTCTGAAGCTTCAGTTTCTTATTTTATCTGTGGCTTAGGGTCATTGTCTTTTTGGAAGGTGAACCATCGTCCCTGTATAGTCCAGAACGTGTGAAGAGGTTTCCATCCAGGATATCTCTTATTGCCATTTTCATATTTCCTTCCATTACACCCCGTGGCCCTGTCCCCCCCCTAGTATGATGCCATGTCCTGCCATGTGTGGGGATTGTATTTAGCAAGTGATGCAGCACCTGGTTTTCCTCCGCTGATCAGAATACACCAAAATTTTCATCTTTTCTGGTAGTGCCTTCATGTTTTTTTTTTTTAGCTGTAGCAATTTATGCAGTGAGTAGAAGTTCCATTGGAACACTATACCAAAAAACCCCGAAGGGTGAAGCCTGCAGTGATAGTTGACTTTTGTGACTTACTCCTATCTCCCTTACATTTCTCAATCTCTGCAGCCACAGTGATTTAGAAACGTAAAAAGAAATGTATGCAACAGTAATCTTAAGAGTTCTTTACCACTCTCACAAGGCTCTCTCTCCCATGATTGTTTAGTTTTGTGAGCGGCCAGGTAGAGTAAAGTTGTGGAATTTCAAACTTCTTCCATTTTGGATTATGGAGGCTGCTGTGCTCTATGAACCTTAAAGGGGTCTTCCCAGAATCAAAGTTGGCCCCTATCACAATATAGGGCCTAACTTGCTGATCGGTGAGGTCTCATGATGAGACCCCACAGATCACAAACGAGGGGTCCATGGGGTCCAGTTACCTCAGTTAGATCCCTCTTCACTACCTGAGATAATGGAGCAAACAGCCACGCATGACCATTCTGCTCCATACATCTCAATGATCTCAGGGCTTGACGCTTGGGGATTTCCCATCGGAACCCCAGTTTTCATGATCAGATTAAGCTATCACCTCCAAACTCACTATGACGCCCCACCAACCCACACCTACTGGAATTAGGACATGCATGTATTAACAGTGCGCCTAGCTCACTCTACTCTCCTTGCCGCACCTGGGGACTATCTCCAAATGGCGGTCAGAAAACATGCACACACGTTCTGTTTTCTTGTGTTCTTTTTAGTTTTCAGTGAGATCACATAATTTAGCCTTCACATAATAAAGATAAAGTGACAATTTAAGTAACATTAAAAAATTACAATCTTCGTCATTCCGGCCTTGTCAAGTTGATCTGACCTAGGGGAAATGAAGAATTGAGAAAAATATAAGGCTTCCAAGTTAAATGGTCATCAAGCTGAATCTATTAACTGGACATATCAAAGTCATATCACAATATAAGAGCAATCAGTGTAAGAAAATGGACGGACCTTATAGCAAATAGTAAAACATGTAATTACATGTAAATGTGGGAGGTCAGGAAATCCTCTGATGCATTAACCCAGAACGCAATTTGGGGCCTTTAGGCCCCATGCTTACATTTTTGCTGTTATCTGCTAAATTACTTTAGTTAGAATTTGAACATCCAGTATATCCTCATGTGTGTCATTGTTGATAATATCCATGTTCATATAATTTTTTTTCATAGGCATTATGTGTAACAAGCTTATTTGGTGAAAACTACATCTGTACAATTGGGGGCCTGTGTTTTTATCATGTTCTCAGAAGTGTTTGTGTCTCAAGTGACTTTATTAGTACTCAGTGCTGGTGGAGGGGCCAGGTTTGGATAATAAAGTGAGGATGTCATGTAATGGGTGGAGGGAGTGATAAGGCATGACATCACCTCAGGTCCTCTGACACAGTAATGAGCTGTATATAGAGTAACTACGATGACAGTATAAACACTGAAATATACAGTATACACTGAATATACACTTAATACACTGAAGTATACACTGAATACACAGTATACACTGACAGTATACACTAAATACACAGTATACACTGATAGCACTGAATACCATTATACACTGAGTATACACTGAATATCATAACCCTGATAGTATACACAATACACAGTATAATACCTGACAGTATACACTGAACACGTATATACGGATAGTATCCAACCAGTATACACAAGATCACAGATACACTGCCAGTATACACCTGATAAACAGTAATACACTATAGCTTACACTGAATACGTCTAACAGTGAACACACGTATACACTGAAGTATACCTGATACACAGTATACAGAAGGATCTGGTCTGAAATATCAAACTCTTCTGTTTCAATTCATTCGGTAGAAACATCACATGGACAATTATTCACCAATGTGTGACTAGCAATTTTCTGCCTGCAAAAGCGATACACTTGTTGGTCTGTTCGTAATGTCCTCACATGATAGAGCAAGCCAGGAGAAAAACAAACGTTGTTTCATTGTCCAGAACAAGAGAGGAAACCTGAGCGATATTGTTCCACTTGTAAGAAACTGTTTGCGAAGAACATCTTCTGAAAAATAACTTGTCAGAATTTGTTTGGAAGATTAATATAATAGAAAAGAAAGTTAGAATAAAATGTAGCTGCAGATAGTTTTGCTACAGATTTCTATGCATTTTTGTGTGTCTTTCATGTCTTGCGTGAAATTTGGGGGGAAAAAAATTTTTTGGTGTTTTCCTGAAAAATTATAATAAAATGTTGTCCCCTATTCATATTTTAATAATGTGAAAGTTATTAAGTGTTATTTTTCTACATTATGTGGCATGAAAGGCCCGCATTACGTTAATATGTAGATTTTTAACGTCATGCGTTCTAGGTTAAAAGGGAAAGATACACTGTAAGAAATATTGGAAATAAGCATGTAGTATTATAGCATATAGTTTTATAGTAGGGCACTGGTTTGAAATACAGAAGTATGGGTCCTGGTGGGAAAACACATTGAAGACATGACAAGGGGACTTGGGTGTAAGGTTGGTGTGGTGCGGATGTACTTACTAGAAGTTTATCCGGCACCGGTCCTGGTGAGGCTGTACTTAATCTGGCGCAGTGCCGTTTTAAAGTATGTGCGCACGTCTATGAGTAGGGACTGCTGCATACCCGGAAGTGTTGTCCATCAAAGTATCAGCGCATGTCCAGAGAGGGTTCCCTAAAGAGAATGTGTGCACTACCTACACGATGTTGGGATTGCGCATGTCTGGAAGTGAATCACTTTGGACTTGCTGCACATGTCCGAAAGTCTGCTCCGAGGTTGCTATGGTGATAAGACGCTATTAGATAAATGTACTGGCAAATAGCGCAACTCTAAAAAGGAGATAAAAAGCAAAGTGGCGTTATGTCAGTAACAACCTTAGTGTCTACGGGGAGTAAAAGTAAAAAAAGGAGGGAGTTTTGCCCTACTATATACTATATGCTATATACTACATACTTTATTTCCCATATCCTATACAGTGTATCTTCTCCCTTTTAATGCATCTGAGGATTTCCTGACCACCCCACATTCACATGTAATTACATGTTTTACTATTTACTAGAAGGTCCGTCCACCTTTCTTATTGCTCTCTTATAATTGTGATATGATTTCGATATGTCAATTTACATAGCCATTCAGCTTGTTGACCATTTAACTTGGAAGCCTTATATTTTCTCATGACCGAAATGTCGTAATTTTTGATCTGTTATTTAAAATTGTCACTTTGGGGGATAGTTATCATACGCTGGCGCTCCTGCACCCGCCGCTGCGAACTCACAGCCCGATACATTAAGAGGCTTATGCTCTTGGTTCGGCTGCAGCAGCGCAGGTTTACTACGCAGGCTTTCAACGTTTGAAAAGTCGCGGCAGCAGCGGTGCGCAGGCGCGGGACAGTAATGCCCCGCGCGCCCACTCCCGTCGCGCCCCCCGCCTGGCGGCCGCGCCCCCCCCTTCACGCCTTCACGCCCACTGGTGAAGGTGAGAGGGGGAAATAACGAAAGCAGCATTAGCTAGCATTTGCGATTCAGGGCCTCGCGCAGTGGGGTGCCAGGATCCTGATAAATATGCCCCTTATCTTTATTATGGAGAATGCTAATATGTGACAACTCACGAAATTAAAAAATAAAAACGTGTGGCATGTTTTCTGACTGGATACGATGGATTGACATCCCACATTGAGAACCCTATTTAGGTGTGTGTCTCTATGTTCCTGATACCATATCTCCACCTAAACAACAGCACACTTCTGAAATAAAGGAAATTATCCTCTCTAAATCATGTCTCATCAGACTCAAAAATGTATCTGGTGGATCAGCATTGCCCCCAGCATGCAACACTAAAATGTCCGGGCATGTAGGAGATCTGCTTATAGCGATGGCTTCTGGAAGAATCTGCACTACAAATGCCTCTCCCAATAGACCTCTGCCTGCCTAAACACAAATTCGACCTGCAGTAGGACAGGAGGAATTTTAATCCGCCCAAAAGATGTAAGAGTGGCCTGAGAGCCACACCAACGACCTGGGGCACACCGTTGTCAGCAATACTGCTGCAATGAAGTCAGGGCCACCTGCACCATCACCGACCGCACCATGGATCCGGCTCCAAATACTTTAGGACACCGCAGACCTCCCGGCCGCTGATGAAAAACCGGAGATAAGATGTGTTAAAGGTTGAACTAACACCTTATCCATTAACTCCCAGCACATGTATTTCCTTAAAATTAATGTTCATCTCAAGGCCCACAATACCAAAAGAGGTCAATTTTTCAACACAACAAACTGCTCCTAAATTATCAGCTAACCTCATCCACAAAGCTCTGCACATGCTGCACCACCCTATAGCTCTAGTTCAACCTTTAACACATCTTTATCTCCTGGTTTTTCATCAGCGGCCCTGGAAGGTCTGCGGTGTCCTAAGATTATTTGGAGCCGGATCCATGGTGCAGTCGGTGATGGTGCAGGTGGCCCTGACTTCATTGCAGCATTATTGCCCTCTGACAACGGTGTGCCCCAGGTCGTTGGTGTGGCTCTCAGGCCACTCTTACATCTTTTGGGCGGATTAAAATTCCTCCTGTCCTACTGCAGGTCAGAATTTGTGTTTTAGGCAGGCAGAGGTCTATTGGATAGGCATTTGTACTGTCTTAATCTGGCGCAGTGCGTTTTAAAGTATGTGCGCACGTCTATGAGTAGGGACTGCCATACCCGGAAGTGTTGTCCATCAAAGTATCAGCGCATGTCCAGAGAGGGTTCCCTAAAGAGAATGTGTGCACCTACACGATGTTGGGGATTGCGCATGTCTGGAAGTGAATCACTTTGGACTTGCTGCCCATGTCCGAAAGGTCTGCTCCGAGTTTGCTATGGTGATAAACGCTATTAGATAAATGTACTGGCAAATAGCTGCAACTCTAAAAAGGAGATAAAAGCAAAGTGGCGTTTAGTCAGTACAACCTTAGTGTCTACGGGGGTAAAAGTAAAAAAAGGAGGGAGTTTGCCCTACTATATACTATATGCATATACTACATACTTTATTTCCCCATATCCTATCAGTGTATCTTCTCCCTTTTAATGCATCTGAGGATTTCCTGACCACCCCAATTCACATGTAATACAGGTTTTACTATTTACTAGAAGGTCCTGCCACCTTTCTTATTGCTCGCTTATAATTGTGATATGATTTCGATATGTCATTACATAGCCATTCACTCGTTGACCATTTAACTTGGAAGCCTATATTTCTCATGACCGAAATGTCGTAATTGGTTGATCTGTTATTAAATTGTCACTTTGTGGGGATAGTTATCATACGCTGGCGCTCCTGCACCCGCCGCTGCGAACTCACAGCCCGATACATTAAGAGGCTTATGCTCTTGATGTATCCGGCTGCCAGCAGCGCAGGTTTACCTACGCCAGGCTTTTCAACGTTTGAAAAGTCGCGGCAGCAGCGAGTTGCGCAGGCGCGGGACAGTAATGCCCCGCGGCCGCCCACTCCCGTCGCCGCGCCCCCCCGCCTGGCCGGCCGCGCCCCCCCCTTCACGCCCCTTCACGCCCACTGGCGTGAAGGTGAGGAGTTGGGGAAAATAATCGAAAGCTAGCATTAGCTAGCATTTGCGATATTTCAGGGCCTCGCGGCAGTGGGCGTGCGCAGGATCCTGAAAATATGCCCCTTTATCTTTATTATGGAGAAGCTAATTATGTGAAAAACTCACGGAAATTAAAAAAAGATACAAAACGTGTGTGCCATGTTTTCTGACTGGATACGGATTGGATTGAGATCCCACATTGAGAACCACTACTTTAGAGTGTGTGTCTCTATTGTTCCTGATACCATATCTCCACTAAACACAGCCACTTCTGAAATAAAGGAAATTATCCTCTCTAATCATGTCTCATCAGACTCAAAAATGTATCTGGATGGATCAGCATTGCCCCCAGCATGCAACACTAAAATGTCCGGGCATGTAGGAGATCTGCTTATAGCGATGGCTTCTGGAAGAATCTGCACTACAAATGCCTTCCAATAGACCTCTGCCTGCCTAAACACAAATTCCGACCTGCAGTAGGACAGGAGGAATTTTAATCCGCCCAAAAGATGTAAGAGTGGCCTGAGAGCCACACCAACGACCTGGGGCACACCGTTGTCAGCAATACTGCTGCAATGAAGTCAGGGCCACCTGCACCATCACCGACGCACCATGGATCCGGCTCCAAATACTTTAGGACACCGCAGACCTCCAGGCCGCTGATGAAAAACCGGAGATAAGATGTGTTAAAGGTTGAACTAACACCTTATCCATTAACTCCCAGCACATGTATTTCCTTAAAATAATGTTCATCTCAAGGCCCACAATACCAAAAGAGGTCAGTTTTTCAACACAACAACTGCTCCTAATTATCAGCTAACCCTCATCCACAAAGCTCTGCACAATGCTGCCCCCCTATACTCTCCCTCATTTCAGTCTATCGCCCAACTCATGCTCTTCAATCTGCCAGTGATTTATCTCTACCTTATTCCAACTCTCATGCACATCTCCAGGATTTCTTCCGAACTGCCACCATTCTCTGGAATAACCTTCCCTGGAATATCTGACAATTACGCACCTCCAAAGTTTCAAACGTGCCTATCACACTTGCTTACCACATAAAAATGTCAACTCTCTCTTTACTAATCCATCCTAAATCCTCCTTCCCTTGGTTATCTGGCAAACACCCTGAAATATATACCAAACTCCAGGCTTCTCTGCAGCATTTCACCTTGGACTTGGAAGCAGCCAAATTTTTATTTATTGATCTTGCAAGCAGGGCCTCCACCACTGCAGGTCAGCTTGCAATGTGTGTGGTAGCATGGATCCTGTGGTACGGCTATGAACCCCTAGTGTGACCAAAGGCTCTGCCCATAGGTATCACCCGCACACAAAATTGAGCATAGCTAGCAAGGAATGCATCTAGTGGAGGATATCTTCCTAAGGGAACAGAAACCGTCCACCAACTTCGCCAGACTCCCCATCCAAACTTGTCCAAAGCGAATGGAAAAACGTTGTTTTGGAATCCAGCTTAATACGAGAAAGGAGAGGAAAGTAAACAGCCCATCCATTTTTCCGCCGAGAAGGGGACCCCAAATTCTGCGTGATAAAATGAAAAAAACAAACAGGGGGTGGGACAGGGGCTTGGCTGGAGATATGAAAGGTGCCCGCTGACAAGCTCCCGCTAGGCACCCGGCAATTATCCTTGAAAATACTTGTCTGTCCGTGAAGCTGGGAATGAAAATAGGAGCAGCGGGCAGCATTGATGGCCGCGCAGCACAGAGACACCCCAAGGAGTTGCTGGAGGAGATGGCAGCTGGTGCCAGCGAGTGAGCCACGGCGGTGTCATTGTTCCAACGAAACTGGCAAGCCACCTGCAAAAGTTTGCACATGTGCATCTGGGAGCCAGCGGGGGTGGAAGCGGAACACCAAAGACCGGAGGTGAGGCTGGAGGCAGTGAATGCCATCGCTACCACCCACACAGCTAACATGGGCCACTACAAGGTCCCAGGGCTCCAGACACACCTAACCCCCAAGGCCCTCATTAATGATTGTCCGCTGCTGCAGCCACATATCGGCAATTAAGGTAAAGCCCACACTGGAAGAGGTGTTAACAATGGGTGTATAGCTGCAACAATGCCATATCCTCACTCACACTGCTGGTGGGAGGTGTGAAGAGGACCTTAACATTATCCGACATGATTTGAAAGAGTGTCATAAGAAGGGGGTGCTGGGGGAGGAGAGGTGGAAGACCAGCACCCTCAAGTATATCTCAGTATGCAATCCACACTGGCGGCTTTTCAGCAAAGCAATGATATGGAAACAGGCTGCAGAGGAATAATGCTGCTCTTAGGGTCCCCAGTGAATATTTTGAGCAGTGGGTCTGTCTGATTTTGTGCAAAAAACTCTGACACCGCTATTCGCGGTGGAGCGATCACTGGGTCCCGTCAAGACCACTGCCACCGGGAATCCGCCCCACTCAATTCTTATCCGCATACTCCCTTTTAAAGATCGGGATATCATCTTGAGTAAACCAGAGAAAAGAGAATCTGCAATTAATGACGAGTACTAAAAGTGCTCGAGTGCTCGTTACTCGGGTCGAACTTTTCCCGATGATTGAGTGCTCGTATCGAATAACGAACCCCATTAAAGTCAATGGGAGACTCGAGCATTTTTCACTGAAAGAACACATTGAAAGACACTAAAGAAGAACACATTGCAGATGTTTGCAGATGTTTTCACTGAAGACACATTGAAAGAACACAGTGAAGAACACATTGCAGATGTTCATACATATGCTAACTTACGAAGATACGCGTGCCGAACGGTGTTCTTCACAATAGTATATGAAGAACATATGTGTGAAGAATACATTGCAGATGTTTCCATACATCTGCAATGTGTTCTTCTGCGCGTCTTCCGATAAGTTAGCAGATATCGGAACATCTGCAATGTGTTCTTCACTGGGTTGGACTGTTGGTCCTGCTCTAGCCCTCCGCTCCAGCCTCCACTTCCCATGCCCCTCCTCCATGCCTGCTCCGTTTCTCTCCAGCCCCCTGTCTGCTCCTCCATGCCCGCTCATCCCTCGCTCCCGTCCTCCTCGTTCCCGCTCCTTGATGCCCGCTCCAGCCCCCGCTCGCTCCTCCAAGCCCGCTGTGATGCCTGCTCCGCTCCTTTTTGCCCGCTCCAGCCCCGCTCTGCTCCTCCATGCCCGTTCTGTGATACCCGCTCCTGCCCCCGATCCGCTGCTCCTTGCCCGCTCCAGCCCCCGCCTGCCCTCCATGCCGCTCCGCTCCTCCATGCCCGTGCCATGATGCCCGCTCCGCTCCTCCATGCCCGCTCCAGCCCCAGCTACACTCCTCCATGCCCGCTCCTTGATGCCCACTCCAGCCCCTGCTCCGCTCCTCCATGCCCGCTCCAAGCCCCGCTCTGCTCCTCATGCCAGCTCTGTATCCCGCTCCACTCCTTCATGCCGCTCCGCGATGCCCGCTCTGCCCTCCATGCCCGCTCCGCCCCCGCTCCGCTCCACTGTGCCTGATCCAGCATCGGCGCTCATATCTCGGCTAATTAGCAATGTTCGGAACATCCAATGTGGTTCTTCACTGTGTTCTTTCACGTGTTCTTCACATAAATGATCCTCTGTTCACTGTGTTCGCTGTTTTAATTGTATTCTTCACTGTTCTTCACTGTGTTTTTCTTAATTAAATGCTCGATCTCGAGCAGGGGAGAATACTCGTCCGAGCATCAAGCTCGAACGAGTATACTCGTTCATCTCTAGTAGTCTTTTCTAGCTTTCCTGACTCTCCACAGAGGTCTAGAAGCGAAGGCAACATTTCAAAGAGGCGTCTTCGAGAGCTGAACTGCAATGTTTTATGTTTTACCCAGCAAGGCTGCGGGTGATTGCGCTGCAACTACTCACTTCTTCAATTCACCTGAAGAGGCCACCGACTGGCTGGATGCACATGAGCATGATTTGCGTAGGCAAAGTCTCTGGCGGGACTGACAGTTTCCAGGAAGAATTGTCACATTAGTATGTGTGTCACAATGGTTCAATGGGGGGTGCCACCTTCATGTCAGGGGGCATTTTCATTCAATGATAGCTCAGGGACTGTGACTCTCTAACCTTGAGTCAACCAGTTGGAGAACAATATGCAGCTCTCGGCTGTGTTTCTATATTCCTCCCCGGTTGTGCCAACGGCACAGGGTCATACATTTTTATGTAAGTTGGGTTTGTTTTCTGTCTTTTCAGTTAAATTGTACACTTATATGGTCAGGAAACTATGTGACTATGGCAGTTTAAGTAAGATAATTGCTTGGAACACTAGGGAGTTGGGAGACCTCTGCCAAAAGAACTATGTGCTAACAGCCCTCAAGCAATATCAGCCAGCTGTGCTCTGTCTTTCTGAGGCCACACTTACAGATTCTATGGTGACACCTCTGGGCCGTGGGTGGGTAGGAGCCAATTATCATTCTACCTTCTCCTCACATTCAAGGGATGTTGTAGTATTCATACACAAATCATAGCATTTCAGGTATCACACAGCACCATTGACCCAGAGGGGAGGTTTGTACTTTAGGTGCAAGATATCCGCAAAGAATTCTCCTTATTGCAATTTACATCCCGTCACCTTACTCATCGGCAATTCTAAACAAGGCTCTGGCGCTGGCAGTGGAGTCTGCTGATCTTTTCACTTAAATGCTATTCATATACAAGGGGCCCTTAAAATATAAGCTAATGTGTAATTAGTTGTTATTTAAAATGTTGCTCCCCTTAGCAGAAAATGCTGCTCACTAAGACTGTAATGAAGAATTAAATGCTACTGGCCCGTTAATCAGTCCGTTAATTTCCTACGCGCTGTCCGTTGCGGAGCAACACAGGACAGAAGATGCCTGGCAATGTCCACATCACAGGTCATGTGATCGCCACTATGTTTGGGTGTAGTCGTTGGTTGCGGTGCATCCAGTATGGCCAGTGTTTTGGTGATGGCAGTTACTCATCATTACTATGGTAACAGAGCAAGAAAGTTGTTATATCATCACGAGAGCAGAGCATAAGAGGTAGGAGGAGTTTCTGAGAACTAAAGGATCTGGGACTTGTAGTTTCCAATGGTGGCCCTTAGTGATAACCCACCTTCTTAGAGAGGCCATAAATAAGTAAATCATAAAATCAAACTATTTAAGCTCTGTTTTGTGACTAATGACATTGAGTATTGTTGTATTCATTTATTTATATCACCATGGCTTTTGTGTCAGATGTTCATATTCCCAGAATACCCCTTTAAATCATTGGAGATTTCATTATTATCTTAATCCATACTATGACAACACCACCCTGGCAGCATTCTTTACATAGCACCGACTGGTCATAGCCAAAGTACTGAGGGAAGTGGGTCAAGAAAACTCTGGAGACATATATACCTCAGCCAGGAACTTTTCCTGTTACTCTAGCCCACCATAATTCGTTATCACAAATTGACCTTGCAAGTGACAGAATGGAAAAGACAGGATGGTAGCGATGACGCGAGATGTTGAGTATACCCCAAGAAGTGTGTCCGGCCACCTCCCGTGTTGGTGTACACTTAGATTGGCTGCAGACAAGGGAACCGCGTAAAGAAAATAGCGCCCAATCGAAAATGGTACTTTTTGCCATTTTAAAAATTAAAAAATTCATAGAAACTGATGAAAGGTCGTATGGTCCTAAATGGCATATTGAAAACACCATCAAATGTGTTGTAAAAAAAGTTATTGGCGCCAGAATATGGCAAAATCAGAAAAAAATTTTGTACAGGAGGTTTTCATTTTTTTAAATGTATGAAAACATTATAAAACCTAACAAATTTGGTATCCTCGTACTGCCAATGACCCAAAGAGTAAAGTAGACACGTCATTTGGGGCACATAGTGAAAAGCCGTAAAATCCAAGCCCACAAAAAACAGTGCAAATGTTTTTTTCACCATTTTCTCTGTATTTTTTTTTTTTTTCCCCTTCCAGTAGATGGCATGAAATAGAGCGCCCATGGACAAACAAGTATCATAGTAACACAAAGGCCAACACAGCCGCCTTAAAAGTGATAACAATACAGGTGTACAGGCAAATGCCGGAAAAGCAGGCTCAATGGCACATTTACTACCCGGTCCTGTGCATTGTCCGCGATTATGGACTCCGGTGCGACTCACTAAGATTGCGTGCCTGGTTTCCTCCTCATGTGTTGTTCCCCACTCAATTCCGCGGAGTACACCTTCTTTTTCCTGGTGCATGCAAGCGTATGTCTTACGGCTAAAATGTAATGCTAACCTCGTCTCAGTCCTCTGTTCATGAAGCGGCGTCGATGCACCCAAAATCTGATTGTGTGTGACACAATCCCTTCTAAATGCCTGTCCCGGTGCCGCAATCCCTGGAATCGGAAAAACCCGACGGAAATGTGACCGCAGGAACCTTAATAAATAAGCCCCAATGTCCGACTCAACATCAGTTGCACCCCGGCCACCTCGTGAAGGAGGAACCCTGCACGTTAAGGATATTAAGAGACTGACTCCTCCTTGGTTGTATTTCCGGTTCACCAACGTACCCTTCAGGAAGGACAAGTGAAAAAGGCAGAACTTACCCAAGTCCTTCTTGGGCACCGCACCCAGAGTGGAAACCTGCAGGTTAGTGAACAGGGGGAATGAAAAAAAGGGACCCTCAATCCAGCCCAAGTCCACTTACTTAGCTATTTTGGCTTAGCTTAGAGCACCTCTGGGTGTTCTGTCGCAGACTTCAGGTTAGCCAAATGTACCTCAGAACAAAACAAAATGGTTATAAAAAACCCAAGCAAAAAACGAACCTATTGCCCAGCTCTCCATGTCAGGATAGGGGCGAGCCACAGCCCATCCACTCACCGTCTGCTGAACAAAGGGCTTAGAGGGATGCCGTGGGGGGATTGAAGGAAGCTGAAGGCACCATGAAGCCCCTCCTCCACCCACACAAACAGAACTTGTGTTAATATTTTCAAAGGCCAAAGAAATCAGGCAATGGCCTTCATTGAAGAGCCAACTGGCTCAGGGGTGCCGGTCGGTGTCAGAACTGGTGAAAAGGCGGACATTGTGCCACCATCACGTAGCCAGACATGGGCTGCATTGAGTCCTACCCCATATCCAGGCTCAGTGTGGGGTGCCCGGCAAAATCAGGTATCGCCACAATGCCAAACCACCATAAGACTTATAGGACAAATTTATGATTTCCTGGTAAAAAAAAACTCAGAACAGGGCTCTGGGCACTGCTGACCCATCATGCGAACCAACACGAAAAGGCTCATGACCAATTATTATGGTCTTGTCGACCATGGGCTTCCATCTGCTCCTTATTTATCATTTCTGGTCTACGGACAGCAGCAACCATATGTCATGTACTATTGGCCTTATCTTTTCCCTTATCTGGTTCTCATGAGCCGATATGGAACCTGTACTGCGGAGCACGCCAAAGGGGCTAGTGGAAGTACTTATCTGAAAAGGCCTTTAGAGAATGCCACTAATTCAGAACGTTCCAGCCAGAACCTAATGTGCGAGGATCACTGGAGCTGACAAGGACACAGTTACAAAGGTGAAGAGGAACCATGGCCTGCTGACATCACTGGGGCTCTAGTGGGCCCACTGGAGGAGTGAGGGGGAGTGACATCTTGACACCTTTTAGAGGACCTCAAACCAGCATGACTCTGAAAAAGCACTCCGCAGAGCTGCAGCAGGAGTCTGTGGCATCCCGGGGGGAGAAAGGAGTAAGACTGGTAGCTGCAGGACCGACGGCGCAGGTGACCCTGTTTGGAACAAGTGATAAGGGGGTGGGTTTGGGCCAGTTGGCAGCATGAGACTACAGAAGCTGCCACCACTGCTCACTTTTTCATTATTATTAGAACGGTCGCTCACTGGGTAAGGTGAGGAGCATGCCCAACCTTGCTTTGTAGGGGGAGGTGGGAATGGCTAAGATGAGTTAGCAGCTGTGACACACAGGACACCACCGACGCAACCGAACAGCAGGGACACCTGCAGGAGGAATGCCACTCATGGTGAGTAACTGGTCCAATCAGCGCTCACCTTCAGCTAGCGTCTGATGCGGAGCACCACTGCTAACTGTTTTTCCAATGTTACCCGGAATAACAGAACCTGGACAGACGGACACTGCATACGCTGCTGCTGTGCAGAGACGTAGGAAAAGGAAGGCCCGCATTAAATCCCCCTTGTAAGTTTGTAACCGTGAGGGGGGAATATGATAAGGTAATAACGGGAGGGATAAGTTAGAAACTTAGCACCTGCCCATTCCCCTAATAAAGTTCTAAACAGCCCCTTTAAAATTAATCCTTTTACATAAATACAGCCACCAGTCCAGGGGACCTTCCTGACTTGATCAGAGGTACCCTGCATATTTTGCTCCACTCCTGTTGGACAACAAAAACCAAAAACTGGTTTCTTTCAAACCCCCATTCTTATCCCCATTTAATTTATTTACTATTTATATTACATTTTCCAATTATAATTTTCTAGAAATCATCAATTTACCCTGAGGAACAGAGAGTTTTACATCAATGAAATGTTAACATTTGTTAACAAATGTTATGTAAATGTGAATACAGCCTAACATCCCTTTTCACATTAAGTTTACGTAACCCACGTTCACATAACATTCAAATGTGTTATGCAAACGCTGTGTAAATATCATGTGATGTAAAACCAGTCCAAACATTGTGGCCACATTGCGTTTAAGTATTGTTAATGCAATGGAAAAAAAAAGTGTGTGAACCAGGCTGATATTGCGTTCTCATAGCGGTACTAATTGCGGTATAACCATTGCATTCACTTTGCTTTACTAAACATGTTTAAATCAATGCAATGTGAACCCAATGTAAACACATGTAAAAACATGTGAATGCAGGCTTATTTGTGCGATCACATAGCTTTACATAAATGTCGTAAACATTGGGCACCATTTACTTACCCGTCCGTCGCGATCCCCACGTGCGTTATCCGGCGAGGATCGGTCTCGCCGCGATTTACTAAGATCAGGCGTCCAATTTCTGCATGTGTCGCTCCCCACTCAGGTTCCGCCGGAGTTCCACCATCTTCTCCCGGTGTATGTAGTGCTTGATCTTGCGACACAATCTCGTTATTAATTCCGAATCGTTGGTTGTTCGACGGTACGCCCCCCGATTTGTGTCGCATGCAGCCGGCGGCGATGCCCACAAATCCGATCGCATGCGCCAATGACACCTGCATCTCTGCAATGTTAACTCTTTGAAATACATCACCATCAGTTGATTGATGGTTACTAGTACTAATCACATGGGGTCATTTACTAAGGGCCCGATTCGCGTTTTCCCCGACGTGTTACCCAAGATCTATTCTCCCATTTGCGGCGATTGTACCTGAATTGCCCCGGATTGTGGCGCACGCGGCGCCGGCATGCACACGACGGAAATCGGGGGGGCGTGGCCGAACGTAAACCCGACGTATTCGGACAAACCGCCGCATTTAAAAACGAAAAAGTGTCGCTTGCAAATCGCTACCTTCACCTGCCAGCTCGGTGTATTCCGCCGCGTTGAGATATTTTCACGCAGCAGCGCCACCTGGTGGACGGCGGAGGAACTACCTTCATAAATCCCGACCCAATCCAGAGCAAGAACGCCCGCTGGATCGCGAATTGGCCGGGTAAGTAAATCTGCCCCATTATCATTAAGACTTCATCTGCATTTATTGAAATATGCAAATTAGCTTGCAGTGCTTAGACTCCAGCTGATCAGCGCTGCAAGTGGGAGTCCAACCACTCCCCAAACGCTCCCCAAAGATCAAGTGGCTGGAACATCGAGGCAAAGAGTATCTCTTCAGTTTCATATTAATTGCTCCCATCTGAAACCCCTCTTCTAACAACATCTTAACATGATAGATTATGGGGGAGTCTGCGGTAGGTCAGAGTGTCATCTAAATTTCCAGATTTACTTTCTGTACAACAAGGAATTCATAACGACCACAGAGCCCCCCTCACTGACCTCACGCTAAGTCTCTGTTATTCTTTAGGAACGGATAGCCAATTGCTCCTTGTCTTGTGAGGTTGGTTCTCTCAAAGGGTTTTGTATGCACACAATGGGGCCATTTACTAAGGTTCCACACGGTGCATTTTCAGATTCAATTTCCCAAATTTTCCGATTTGCGCTGCATTTAGTGGGTTTTTTTGGCGCATGTGATCGGATTTTGGCCAACTTGCATGCAACACAAATCGGGGGCGTGCTGACGGACAACCCGACTGATTCTGACTAAAGCACGGATTTACAATTCAAATTGTGTCGCAAGACAATGCACTCACAGCACCGGGAAGAAAGAGGTGAACGCGGGCGGAGCTGAGCGGGAAGAACACATGCAGGAAAATGGCCTCAAGATCTTGAAGAATCGCAACTTCATCGTCATCGGAACATGCACCTGGGATCGCAACATGACCAGGTAAGTAAATCTCCCCCAATATCAAGGATAGTTGACTCTCTTCTCAACGAGTTCCTGGAATCTATCCAGTTCAACGGTTCTGGATGACAAAGCATAAATCCCAGGATTACTCATTATGAAGGGTTTGGGACATTGTATTGACCTGGGAGGACTCACATACCAACTGTCTGAAACTAAAACATTTTCCGGTCTCTAAAATCCACATATACATTTATTATCCAATGCAATATCCTGTGTTTAATTGAACTGATTGTTCAACCATTTTTTATTTTAGATCCATTAAATAAAAGTAATGCATGACACAGCATAAGGAGTAAAAAAATAGCGTTCAAGCTTACGCGTTTCGGTAATTATACCTTATTCAAGCTATGAATAAGGTATAATTACCGAAACGCGTACTTGAAGCTATTTTTTACTCCTTATGCTGTGTCATCATTACGGTGTCTATTTTATGGATCTAAATAAAAATTGTTAAATTTTAACGAAAATCCTGAGTCTGATGTCCAGCTGGAAATAGTTTTTCCTTTTTCTCATTGCTATAACGCACCTGTGCTACCGAGGTTTTTCCGGCTGGAGTGTCCAGAGTCAAGACCATGTGGATTGTTCAAACGAGAGGGTGAGCTGATTTCACAAGATTTTTTTTCTGTGATTGTTTTTGTGTTGTTCACCAAACCATGCCATTGACGGCAGTAGCAATACCATAAAAATGTTTTTTCACAGTTAGGTTAAAAGCAAATTTATTAACAGCTAATATGGGGCTTTCACTTCTTATACCACACAACACATTCAACATTAACTTTAAAGCATCTTACGAGGTTTATCTTGCAGCGTCGTCAAGTGTAGAATCCAATATCTGCCCTGTCAAAACTCGCATTACACACACATACTTCAGATGTAACCCATTCTTTCTGTGAATGTACATTAGGCAGCCGGTGGCAGAAGCAGGACGAAGTACTATGTCACGTTGCGGCAACTCCCTACGTCCATGTTGTAAGGGGTTAAACTATTTCTGCCTTCTCCTCAGGGTCTCGGACAGCTGGAACCCTGGTCCTGCTCCTGCAACAGCCCAAGCGCATAGAAGGTGCAGTGATGCCAAAGGATGCATAGCACAGAAGCCACGACGCATGTTAAGACCAAGGCAGTCAGGATTGAGTTAAAACTAGTAATATAATATACTTCAGGTGGAAATCAAAATCGGCGGATGTTTCCAAAACAAAGGAATCTATATTTCCCAATCCACACACATTGATCACTGACCTTCCTGGAGAGGAATGCCCTGTACACCCACTCAGCACCGCCGCCAATAACTGGAGTCCTCGCTCATCTGTACCCGCAGGCCCAGTGATTGGCTGCGGTGCTGATCTCTGTGAAGGCTCGTTCACGGCTTATATTTACTTTAACCCCTCCCCCCCTCAGAAGTGTAAAGAGAAACCATCCAAACATTGTAGTCAATGGCAATGGTAGAGAATGGCTGCGTATTACAACTTACACAACCGGTAACACCCACGATCAGTGACTGGCAACCAATGCTGACTGCATGCTGCTGGTGACAAAGCTACGGCGCCAGTGTCACTCCCATCACGTCATTGTTATAACCATGTTCTTATATTTACCTTTAATGTTTGTGGGAATGTTTTTTTTATCTCTATAAATACTGCTTGCTAGATGAATAGAGAATTGAGGACATGACCTATGGACTGAATGAAACCATGGACTGTCCATAGGTGGTGGGGAGATTATTTCTTCCTTACCTTGTGTATGAATATGCAAATTTGCTGCTGATTGTAATGATAAAAAGAAAAAGGGTAAAAAAAGATAATGAGTGAAATCCAGGCAAAGCCTCTCAACTATGGGACATTCCATTCAAATTTAGGATTTTGACCTGATATTTTCTAGCAGTTAGACCACTACATCAGGGCAGGCACCAGCACTGGCGTACCTGGGCAAGTGCCGGGGCCCACATAAGGCTGTAAATAAGGATCCATAGGGACAAGGGGGGGTCTTATATTAATACTATAAGGGGGACGTTCGCTTTGATTAATAATGGTTTTTTTAGGAATCGAGACTGTTTTTAATTTCTGAATTTTTAAAGTTGACTGCAAGTGGGCCCTCTGCGGCTCTGTCGCCCAGGGTCTTCTGAAACTTAGAGCCGACCCTGACGATTGAAATAAGCCCTTCACAGTCTCTAACCTAAATAAATGGGCGCTGGTTCTGTACTTTACAATGTTTTCAGGTCATTGAGATTATGTTGACTCAGCCTGATTTCTTATGCTCCGGATGAAGCAAAGAAGTTGATATATTAGGGTCAGATCTAAATTCTGGCTGCATCAGTTTTCTGTCCTACTTTAATCTGAAAAGAGTCACTGAGGAGCTTAATTAGATGTAGTACCCTAAAGATACAAAAGGATTAGAAGGGGAAAAATATTAAATATAATTTATTGGTAACAATTAAGAACACTCCAATGGTGAATCAGGAGTGGTGGGGCGTAGCTACGACTATCACAACGCCGCCCACCATCAGGACACCGGCGTCTCTCTCTTTTTATTATTGTGTCCTAAATGAATGCTAACTATCATTCTTATTTAGCCTCAATCCTCTGCGTTCTCCTGATGAGCCCTACTATCGCGGGCGAAACGCGTAGAGGTATAGAGATGAGAAATAGGACGTAATCTGAATGTAGCACATAGGACTTTTATCAACAGAGAGATTAGCAGCTCCATAGTTATTTTAACCTGCTATAACCTGAGCTCACAATATCACTGGAGTACATTTCTGATAGGTTGTAACACTACCTGCACTTGGCCCAGTGATCTAACTGGCACGCAGTTCATACATCACCATACGTATGGTGCGCTCTCTGACCTGTTACTTCCTCTGTATCATTATTTGTGACAGGGTGTCTAGATTTTTGCACACATCTGATTCACACTTGCGCCGCTTCTTATTGCTACCAATAAAAGTTTAATCTGAAAAGAAAGTCTTTGGATGAAGACTTTTCTTAATAATGTCATCATCCGAAGACATTCTTTCAGTGCAAAGAAATCATGAAGAAATCAGTTGAGTCAGGTCACACATATCTCATGATCTGAAAAACATTGTAAGTAGTTTTGGCACCCAACTGCACCCAGCTTGTGTTACTGCTTAGTCAGAGTATGTGCCACATTTATTACAGAACTGTTATTTTGTTGTACGCTGTATATTAGATGCACCAAGAAATTACATTAAAGAACAAAAGCTGAAAATCACTCACTAGCAACAAAGTAAGTCTAAAAAATCTGTTCTGTTGTAAAATGGAGCTCTATCAGCAAACATATCAGCAGATCAGGCCGGCAATGATGAATCTCCTTTACTGTAATTTCATAGTCCAGGTATGGCGCTAATGCTGATGAATGCATTGTAAATATTGCGTCCATGACATGGTAATGATTGTAAGAATATAAACACATAACAGGCAGTAAGAATAAGGAGAGCAGCTCATGACAGGGACAAGGTCTTCTCCTCCAGCACAGCGTCCCCCGGCTCTGCAGATCTCACACAGGAGGCACAGGCCCGTCACTCTGCAGACGCTTATATACACACCGTTGGACGGATTTGACCCTCAATACAATGGAGAAGTTTACAGAAAAAAATTAATAATAAATAAATCTTGAATATCTTTTGAGTAAATTTATCGCTGTTCATTTTCAGCTAAAGGATTAACTCTACACAGACTCTCTCTGTAACATGGACGACACTCATACTGTATCTGTAGGGCAATTGGATTGGGGTCATATCTCATTCTCTAGTAGAGATCACTTGTTATGTCCAATTAATAAAATTTAGATTTTTAAAAAAATGTTCTTATGATATTTCAATGCATGAAATAACAGGGCCAAACAAGGGGTAGGAAGGTAGGTTATGCCTAGAGTAGGCCAATACCACACTTTTCTACCACCATTGGGTGCCTGTCCCGGCCCTCCTAATAGTTTTTAAATGTATATATGTCCTTAAGACACTCAAATTGCTGATTACTGGAACAGTCGGCACAATGCAACCACTAACTGCACCCTTTGTGTGACCTTTCTGAGACGCCACAGCAGCTTCCTGGGGGATAAGCATGGGCTGAGAAAAGAAGCTGCTTGGAGAAATAGGGCATTTATTGGACTATCTACTATTGCTGGGATGTCCAAGCTTATCCATATATTTGGGGCATCTGCTATACCACCTATATACAGAAGGCTTGTGCTATTACATAGATACTGGGGAATGAACTTGGATATTTTTTATGTGGGGGTGTGGCTGGGCTTCTTATATATCTGCGGGAGTGCTACTATCATACTGTCATACTATGATCTGTACTTCACCTTGGCCACCATTGCGGACAAAGGATTAGTAAGGGAGACATGGAAGGAGTTTGAGATGTTCATGGAGGGAGGAAGACAGGGCTTATAGACATGAGGTTGATGAGCTTCAGCACCTCAAATGAACCCCAGAAATGCAGACCAAGCTTGTGCTGGGGATCTTCAGCTGAACATACTTGGATGACAGGCACACTGTGTCACTGGTGGCAAAGGTTGGAGGAGGCCTGCATCTTTTGTAAGCCTGGGTCCTTGGGTCAGCAACGCCCTTAAAGTAGGAGATTCTAGTCTGCGCCAAATATCTTCGATCCTGAACCAACTCATGATGTCTACGGAGTTGTAGGAAAACTCCACCACACACACAGAGTGGCCAGTAGTCATGATGTGCAGAGATATGGTGTGAACAATAGCAGCCCAAGCCTCTGCTTAACTCGTTTAACATTGTCCATAATGACTGCAGATGGTTGCTGACGGCGAAAGTCGCAATTGTCACTTGAAGTTGGCTAACAGAGCAACCCCAGCACCGTGAAACAACTAAAACCCTGTTGGGTCGATACTGATATGTAGAGAAGACCATGAAGCCGAAGTCTGTGTGATGAAGAACAAGCTATGCAAGGTTATGGACTGATGGAAGACCTGGCAGAGCGACAAAGTGGGATATCTTGGAGTATCGATTGTTCTGACCCAGATGATGGTATTATCCAGTGATGGTATTACCTGATAAGTCCATAGGCCGCATGAGTACTGGGTATAGTGTAAGCAGAAGAAGGACCGCTGGTTTAAATGATGATTGTTGTTTCTGGGCACGGAATGTGCCAGGAGCCAAGAAAATCCGATATATCCTTCCTAAACCTGGTCCACCAGTAGAAACGTTGAAATGAGGGCAACGTAATTTTGTCCCCAATCCCATATCCAACGCACGTCATGACCTCTTCCGAAGGGCGTCGGACTAGGTCTTGCCACAATGGTCCATTCTTCTCCAACAATCATCAGAGGCATGAGAAGGGCACTCAGCCATTACTTCTTTCTCCAGATGGATGTGGATCAGAAACGAAGTCAGAAAAGTAGAGTGACCTTGAGTCTTTTCTGTTGGGTTTAAGCACTAGCGTCTGGAGATATAGGAAGGTTTTTGTGATCGCATTATATAAAAAAACAGATGGCCAAGCTCCTCCCAGAAGATAGCTCCAACTCTTCCGGTACATTTTTTTTAATTGCTTAATAGGTATTGGGCCTCCTATGAGAGTAAGGTTATCTTTGGCAGGCAGGAAGGTCTTGAAAAAAACCACAGGTGAACTTTGTCCTTTGGGCCCTTTCTGGGTGAGCACCATCCCAGCTCCTCTCATCAGACTCAACCTCGAGTACACCATATAGGTGTTTGGCCCTTACAGCTGTGACTTGTACATTGACCTGTGGGGACCCATGGTCTATAGAGAACACCAGATATTGTTCAGATAGACCCATGACACAGGTGTAAAGTAATCTCTAAATATGTCATTAACAAACGCTTGAAACAAGCCAGGTGCATTTGCAGGAGTCCAAAGCACTGACCAATACTCGGTCCTGTCCATCCCAAGATTTGAAGGCGTTCTTCTTTCATTCTCTTCACGGATGCAATGAGTATTATATGCACCTCCCAGGTCCCATTGTAGTGAAGACCTTGGTGCCATGAGAGCGTCAAGAGTTCCTAATCAAGGGTAGTTGGTTCTCAATGGTACTTTATTAACCCACAATAGTCCATGCAGGTATGGAGAAGTCCTGTCTTTCTTGGCACAAAACAATCCGCACTGCAGGAGAAAGTTTTCTTGCGGATGAACCCCTTTCGCACATTTCCTTGATGTAGGCTAACATCAGCCTCTGTTTCGGGCTCCAGAACAATGGGTCACCCAGTGCCGCATCCTGTCCACATACGTCTAGATGAAAAATCTCGCTTCAGGCGGCAGAAATGCTGGGCACATATCCGGAAGTGTGTCCATCAAAGTATACAGCGCAAGTAGAAGTTGGTTCCCTGAATAGAGAATGTGTGCACGCGACACGATGTTGGGATTGCGCATGTCTGGAAGTGAATCACTTTGGACTTGCTGCACATGTCCGAAAGTCTGCTCCGAGGTTGCTATGGTAGTCCATGTGTTTGGATAACAATTCCGACATGGTCTTGACTCTGAACACTCCCAGTACGGAAAACCACCGGTACACCGGTGCGTTATAGCGCATGAGATAAAAGGAAAACTATTTCCGCCTGACTCATCAGACATCAGGATTTCGTTAAAAATTTAACAATTTTTATTTTAGATCCATTAAAATAGACCCAGTAAATGCTGACCAAAGCATAAGGAGTAAAAAATAGCTTCAAGCTTACGCGTTTCGGTAATTATACCTTATTCATAAGCTTGAATAAGGTATAATACCGAAACGCGTAAGCTTGACGCTATTTTACTCCTTATGCTGTGTCATGCATTACGTGTCTATTTAATGGATCTAAAATAAAAAATGGTTGAACAATCAGTTCAATTAAACACAGGAATTGCATTGGTATAAATGTATATGTGTGGATTTTAGAGACCGAAAATGTTCTTATTTCAGAGACATTTGGTATGTGAGTCTCCCCCCAGTCAATAACGTCCCAAACCCTTCATAATGAGTAATCCTGGATTTATGCTTTGTCATCCAGAACAGTTGAACTGGATAGATTCCAGGAACTCGTTGAGAAGGAGTCAACTATCCTTAGATATTGGGGTAGATTTACTTACCTGGTCATGTTGCGAGCCCCAGGTGCATTCCCCGATACGATGAAGTTGCGATTCTCAAGATCTTAGTCCATTTTCCTGCATGTGTGCTTTCCCCGCTCAGCTCCGCCGGTTCACCTTCTTCTTCCCGGTGCATGTGAGTGCATTGTCTGCGACACATTTGAATTGTAATCCTCTTTTAGTCAGAATCAGTCGGGTTGTCCGTCAGCCACCGCCCCCGATTTGTGTTGCATGCAAGTTGGCACCAAAATCCGATCACATGCGCCAAACCACCCCCACTTAAATGCAGCGCAAATCGGAAATATTTGGGGAAATCTGATGAAAATCACCCGTGTGGAACCTTAGTAAATGTGCCCATTGTGTGCATACAAAACCCTTTGAGAGAACCAACCTCACAAACAGGGAGCAATTGGCTATCCGTTCCCTAAAGAATAACAGAGACTTAGCTGTGAGGTCAGTGAGGGGGCGCTGTGGTCGTTATGAATTCCTTGTTGTAACAGAAAGATAAATCTGGAAATTCTAGATACACTCTGACCTACCGCAGACTCCCCCATAATCTCATCATGTTAAGATGCTTGTTAGAAGAGGGGTTTCAGATGGGGCAATTAAATGAAACTGAGAGATACTCTTGCCTCGATGTCCAGCCACTTGATCTTTGGGGAGCGTTTTGGGGAGTGGTTGGACTCCCACTTGCAGCCGCTGATCAGCTGGAGTCTAAGCACTGCAAGCTAATTTGCATATTTCAATAAATGCAGATGAAGTCTTAATGATAATGGGGCAGATTTACTTACCCGGCCAATTCGCGATCCAGCGGCCGTTCTCTGCTCTGGATTCGGGTCGGGATTTATGAAGGTAGTTCCTCCGCCGTCCACCAGGTGGCGCTGCTGCGCTGAAAATCATCTCAACGCGCGGAATACACCCGAGCTGGACCAGGTGAAGGTAAGCGATTTGCAACGGACACTTTTTCGGTGTTTTAAATGCGGCGGTTGGTCCGAATCGTCGGTTTACGTTCGGCCACGCCCCCCCGATTTCCGTCGTGTGCATGCCGCGCCGCTTGCGCCACAATCCCGGGGCAATTCAGGTACAATCGCCGCAAATCGGAAAATTTGGGTAACACGTCGGGAAAACGCGAATCGGGCCCTTAGTAAATGACCCCCATGTGATTAGTACTAGTAACATCACATCAATCAATCTGATGGGGGATGTATTTCAAAGAGTTAACATTCAATCGATCAGGGTTTCGATTGGCGCATGCGATCGGATTTTGGGCATCGCCGCCGGCTTGCATGCGACACAAACTCGGGGGGCGTACCGTCGAACAACCCACTGATTCGAATTTAATAACGAGATTGTGTCGCAAGATCAAGCACTTACATACACCGGGAAGAAGATGGGGAACTCCGGCGACCTGAGTGGGGAGCGACACATGCAGGAAATTGGGACCCGCGATCTTAGTAAATCGCGGCAGACCAATCCTCGCCGATAACGCACATGGGGATCGCGACGGACGGGTAAGTAAATGTGCCCCAATTTTTACGACATTTATGTAAAGCTATGTAATCCAAAATAGCCTTCATTCCAATGTTTTTACATGTGTTTACATTGGGTTCACATTGCATTGATTTAAACCATGTTTTGTAAAGCAAAGTGAATGCAATGTTTATACCGCAATTATGTAACCGCTATGAGAACGCAATATCAGCCTGGTTCACACACTTTTCTTTTTCATTGCATTAACAATTACTAAACGCAATGTGGCCCACAATGTTTGGACTGGTTTTACATCACATGATATTTACACAGCGTTTGCATAAAACAATTTGAATGTTATGTGAACGATGGGTTACGTAACTTAATGTGAACGGATGTTAGGCTTTATTCACATTTACATAACATTTTGTTAACATAGGTTAACATTTCATTGATGTAAAACTCTCTGTTCCTCAGGGTAAATTGATGATTTTTTCTAGAAATTATAATTGGAAAAATGTAATAAAAATGGTAAATAATTAAATGGGGTACGAATGGGGGTTTGAAAGAAACCAGTTTGTGTTTTTTGTTGTCCAACCAGGAGTGAGCAAAATTATGCAGGTACCTCTGTCAAGTCAGGAAGGTGCCCCTGGACTGTGCTGTAGTTTATGTATAAAGGATTAATTTAAAGGGCTGTTTAACACTTTATTAAGGGAATGGGCAGGTGCTAAGTTTCTAACTTATCCCTCCCTGTTATTACCTTATCAATTCCCCCTCACGGTTACACTTACAAGGGGGATTTATGCGGGGCTTCCTTATCCCTATTCTCTGCACAGCAGCACGTATGCAGTGTCCGTCTGTCCAGGTTCTGTTATTCCTGGTAAATTGGAAAAACAGTTGCTGTGCTCCGCATCAGACGCTAGCTGAAGGTGAGCGCTGATTGGACCAGTTACTCACCATGATGTGGCATTCCTCCTGCAGGTGTCCCTGCTGTTCGGTTGCGTCGGTGGTGTCCTGTGTTCCACAGCTGCTCTCATCTTAGCCATTCCCACCCCTCTCACATAGCAGTTGGGCATGCTCCCACCTTACCCAGTGAGTGACCGTTCTAATAATAATGAACAATGTGAGCAGTGTTGGCCTTCTGTAGTCTCACTGCTGCCAACTGGCCCAACCCACCCCTTATCCTTGTTCCACAACAGGGTCACCTGCCCCGTCGGTCCTGCAGCTACCAGTCTTACTCCTTTCCTCCTCCCGGGAGGCACAGAGACTCCTGCTGCAGCTCTGCGGAGTGCTTTTTCAGAGTCATGCTGGTTTGAGGTCCTCTAAAAGGTGTCAAGATGTCACTCCCCCTCCTCCTCCAGTGGGCCCACTAGAGCCCCAGTGATGTCAGCAGAGCCATGGTTCCTCTTCTACCTTCTGTACCTGTGTCCTTGTCAGCTCCAGTGTCATCCTCCTGCACATAGGTTCTGGCTGGAACGTTCTGAATTAGTGGCATCTCTAAGGCCTTTTCAGATAAGTACTTCTCACTGCGCCCTTTGGCTGCTCCGCAGTCACGGTTCCATATCGCTCATGAGAACCAGATAAGGGAAAAGATAAGGGCCAATAGTACATGGACATATGGTTCTGCTGTCCGAGACCAGAATATGATAAATAAGGCAGGATAGGAAGCCCATGGTCGACAAGACCATTAATAATTGGTCATGAGCCTTTTCCTGGTTGGTTCGCATGATGGGTCAGCAGTGCCCAGAGCCCTGTTCTGAGTTTTTTTTTACCAGACATCATAAATTTGTCCTATAAGTCTCATGGTGGTTTGGCATTGTGGCGATACATTTTTGCCGGGGGCATCCACACTGAGCCTGGATAGGGGTGGGACCAATGCAGCCAATGTCTGGCTACGTGTGATGGTGGCACAATGTCCGCCTTTTCACCAGTTCTGACACACAGACCGGCACCCCACTGAGCAGGTGCTTTCAATGAAGGCCATTGCTGATTTCTTTGGCCTTTGAAAATATTAACACAAGTTCTGTTTGTGTGGGTGAGGAGGGGCTTCATGGTGCCTTCAGCTTCCTCAATCCCCCCACCCAGGCATCCCTCTAAGCCCTTTGTTCAGCAGCAGGTGTAGTGTATGGGCTGTGGCTCGCCCACTATCCTGACATGGAGGCAGCTGGGCAATTAAGGTTCGTTTTTTGCTTGGGTTTTTATACCATTTTGTTATGTTCTGAGGTACATTTGGGCTAACCTGAATTTCGCGACAGAACACCCAGAGGTGCTCTAAGCTAAGCAAAATAGCTAAGTAAGTGGACTTGGGCTGATTGAGGGTCCCTTTTTTTTCATTCCCCCTGTTCACTAACCTGCAGGTTCCACTCTGGGTGCGGTGCCCAAGAGGACTTGGGTAAGTTTCTGCCCTTTTTTCACTTGTCCTTCCTGAAGGGTACGTTGGTGAACGACGGAAATACAACCAAGGAGGAGTCATGTCTCTTACTATCCTTGAACGTGCAGTGTTCCTCCTTCACGAGGTGGTCCGGGGTGCACTGATGTGTGAAGTCGGACATTGGGCTTATTTATTAAGTTCCTGCGGTCACATTTCCGTCGGTTTTTCCGACTTTCCAGGGATTGCGGCACGGGGACAGGCTTTAGAAGGGGATTGTGTCACCACAATCAGATTTTGGTGCATCGACGCCGGCTTTCATGCAACAGAGGACTGAGCACGGGATTTAGCATTTACATTATGCCGTAAGACATACGTCTTGCATGCACCAGGAAAAAGAGGTTGTACTCCGGCGGAATTGAGTGGGGAACAACACATGGCAGGAAACCAGCACGCAATCTTAGTGAGTCGCACCAGATCCATAATCGCCGGACAATGCACAGGACCGTGTAGTAAATGTGCCCCATTGAGCCTGCTTTCCGCATTTGCCTGTACACCTGTATTGTTATCACTTTTTAGGAGGCGGCTGTGTTGGCCTTTGTGTTACTATGATACTTGTTTGTCCATGGGCTCTCTATTTCATGCCATCTACTGGGAAGCGGGAAAAAAATAAAATACAGAGAAAATGGTGAAAAAAACATTTGCACTGTTTTCTTTGTGGGCTTGGATTTTACGGCTTTCACTATGTGCCCCAAATGACGTGTCTACTTTACTCTTTGGGTCATTGCGGTCACGAGGATACCAAATTTGTATAGGTTTTATAATGTTTTCATACATTTAAAAAATATGAAAACCTCCGTACAAATTTTTTCTTGATTTTGCCATATTCTGGCGCCAATAACTTTTTTTACAACACATTTGATGGTGTTTTCAATACTTGCCATTTTTAGGACCATACGACCTTTCATCAGTTTCTAAGAATTTTTTATATTTTTAAAATGGCAAAAAGTACCATTTTCGACTTGGGCCTATTTTCTCTTACGCGCGGTTACCCTTGTCTGCAGCCAATCTAAGTGTAACAACACGGAGAGTGCCGGACACACTTCTTGGGGTATACTCAACATCTTCGTCATCGCTACCATCCGTCTTTTCCATTCTGTCACTTGCAAGGTCATTTGTGATATCGAATTATGTGGGCTAGAGTAACAGGAAAAGTTCCTGGCTGTAGGATATATATGTCTCTCAGATGTCTTTCATGCCCACTTCCCTCAGTACTTTGGCTATGACCATCGGTGCTATTGTAAAGAAATGCTGCCAGGGTAGTGTTTGTCATAGATGGATTAGAAATTAATGAAATCTTCCAATGATTTAAAGGGGTATTCTGGAATATGAACATCTGACCAAAAGCCATGGTGATATAAATAAATGAATACAACAATACTCAATGTCATTAGTCACAAGCAGAGCTTAATAGTTTGTTTTGATTTATGATTACTATATTTTGGCCTCTCTAAGAAGGTGGAGTTATCACTAAGATGCCACATTGGAAACTACAAGTCCCATATCCTTTGTTCTCAGAAACCCTCCTACCCTCTTTATGCTCTGCTCTCGTGATGATAACAACCTTTCTTGCTCTGTTACATAGTAATGATGAGTAACTACTGCCATCACCAAAACACTGGCCATACTGGATGCACCGCAACCACGACTACACCCAAACATAGTGGGCGATCACATGACCTGTGATGTGGACATCCTTCTGTCATGTGTCTGCTCCGCAACGGACAGCGCGTAGGAAATTAACGGACTGATTAACGGGCCAGTAGCATTTAATTCTTCATTACAGTCTTAGTGAGCAGCATTTCTCTAAGGGGAGCAACATTTTAAATAACAACTAATTACACATTAGCTTATATTTTAAGGGCCATTTGTATATGAATAGCCATTAAAGTGAAAAGATCAGCAGACTCCACTGCCGCGCCGAGCCTTGTTTAGAATTGCCGATGAGTAAGGTGACGGATGTAAATTGCAATAAGGAGAATTCTTTGCGGTAATCTTTGCACCTCAAGCTACAAACCTCCCCTCTGGTCAATGGTGCTTGTGTATACCTTGAAATGCTATTGATTTGTGTATGAATATACTCACATCCTTGAATGTGAGGAGAAGGTAGAATGATAATTGGCTCCTACCACCCACGGCCCAGAGGTGTCACCATAGAATCTGTAAAGTGTGCTCAGAAAGACAGAGCACAGCTGGCTGATATTGCTTGAGGGCTGGTTAGCACAAGTATCTTTTGGCAGAGGTCTCCCAACTCCCTAGTGTTCCAAGCAATTATCCTACTTAAACTGCCATCATAGTCACATAGTTTCCTGACCAAATAAGTGTACAATTTAACTGAAAGACAAGAAAAACAAACCCAACTTTCATAAAAATGTATGACCCTGTGCCGTTGGCACAACCTGGGGAGAATATAGCAACCACAGCCGAAGACTGCATATTGTTCTCACAACTGGTTGACTCAAGGTTAGAGAGTCACAGTCCGCTAGACTATCATTGAATGAAAATCCCCCTGACATGAAGGTGGCACCCCCCATTGAACCATTGTGACACACATACTAATGTGACATTTTTCCTGGAAACTGTCATCCCGCCAGAGACTTTGCCTACGCAAATCATGCTCATGTGCATCCAGCCAGTCGGTGGCCTCTTCAGGTGAATTGAAGAAGTGAGTAGCTTGCAGCGCAATCACCCGCAGCCTTGCTGGGTAAAACTAAAACATTGCAGTTCCAGCTCTGAAACGCCTCTTTGAAATGTTGCCTTTCGCTTCTAGACCTCTGTTGAGAAGTCAGGAAGCTAGAAATATGACTACTAGAGATGAACGAGTATACTCGTTCGAGCTTGATGCTCGGACGAGTATTTCCCCTGCTCGAGATCGAGCATTTATTAAGAAAAACAGTGAAGAACAGTGAAGAATACAATAAACAAGCGAACACAGTGAACAGAGGATCATTTTTATGTGAAGAACACAGTGAAGAACACAGTGAGAGAACACATTGAATGTTCCGAACATCTGCTAACTTAGCCGAAATATGAGCGCCGATGCTGGATCAGGGATGCGGAGCGGGGATGAGTGGAGCGGAGCGGGGGCGGAGCGCATGGAGGAGCAGAGCGGGCATCGCGGAGCGGGCATGAAGGAGTGGAGCGGGAATTACAGAGCTGGCATGTGAGGAGCAGAGCGGGGTCTGGAGCGGGCATGGAGGGCGGAGCAGGGGGGCGGAGTGGGCATCACGGACGGGCATGGAGGAGTGTAGCTGGGGCTGGAGCGGGCATGGAGGAGCGGAGCGGGCATCATGGCACGGCATGGGAGAGCGGAGCAGGCATGGAGGCGCAGAGCGGGGGCTGGAGCGGGCAAGGAGCAGCGGATCGGGGGCAGGAGGCGGTATCACAGAACGGGCATGGAGGAGCAGAGCGGGGCTGGAGCGGGCAGAAGAGAGGAGCAGCATCCAGAGCGGCTTGGAGGCGGAGCGGGGGCTGGAGCGGCTCAAGGAGGGGCACGGAGGAGCGGGAGGAGGGCTGGAGCGGGCATGGAGGAGCAGACAGGGGGCTGGAGAGAAACGGAGCAGGCATGGAGGAGAGGGCACTGGCGAAGTGGAGGCTGGAGCGGAGCGGGCTAGAGCAGGACCCCAGTCCACCCAGTGAAGAACACATTGCAGATGGTCCGAATATCTGCTAACTTATCGGAAGACGCGCAGAAGAACACATTGCAGATGTTGGAAACATCTGCAATGTATTCTTCACACATATTGTCTTCATATACTATTGTGAAGAACACCGTTCGGCACGCGTATCTTCCGATAGTTAGCATATGTACTGAACATCTGCAATTGTTCTTCACTGTGTTCTTTCAATGTGTTCTTTCAGTGAAAACATCTGCAAACATCTGCATGGTTCTTCTTTAGTGTTCTTTTTCAATGTGTTCTTCTCAGTGAAAAATGCTCGAGTCTCCCATTGACTTTAATGGGGTTCGTTATTCGATACGAGCACTCAATCATCGGGGAAAAGTTCGCCCGAGTAACGAGCACTCGAGCATTTTAGTACTCGCTCATTAATTGCAGATCTCTTTTTCTCTGGTTTTACTCAAGATGATATCCCGATCTTTAAAATGGAGTATGCGGATAAAATGAGTGGGGGCGGATTCCCTGGTGGCAGTGGTCTTGACGGGACCCAGTGATCCGCTCCACCGCGAATAGCGTGTCAGAGTTTTTTGCACAAAATCAGACAGCACCCACTGCTCAAAATTTCACTGGACCCTAAGAGGCATCTATTATTCCTCTGCAGCCTGTTTCCATATCATCTTGCTTTGCTAGAACAGCCGCCAGTGTGGATTGCATACTGAGATATACTTGAGGGTTGCTGGGTCTTCCACCTCTCCTCCCCTCCAGCACCCCCATCTTATGACACTCTTTTCAAATCATGTCGGATAATGTTAAGGTCCTCCTACACCTCCCACCAGCATTGTGAGTGAGGATATGGCATTGTTGCAGCTATACAACCATTGCTAACACCTCTTCCAGTGTGGGCTCTATACCTTTAATTGCAGATATAGTGGCTGCAGCAGCAGGATCTCATTAATGAGGGCCTCTGGGGGTTTGGTGTGTCTACCCTGGGACCTTGTAGTGGCCCATGTTAGCTGTGGGGTGGTAGCGATGGCCATTCACTGCCTCCAGCCTCACCTCCGGTCTTTGCTGCTGCTTCCGCTTCCACCCCCGCTGGCTCCCAGAGCACTGTGCAAACTTTTGCAGGTGGCTTGCCAGTTTCGTTGGAACATGACACCGCCGTGGCTCACTCGCTAGCACCAGCTGCCATCTCCTCCAGCACCTCCTTGGGGTGCTCTCTGCTGCTGCCGCCGGCCATCAATGCTGCCCGCTGCTCCTATTTCATTCCCATCTTCACGGACAGACAAGTATTTCAAGGATAATTGCCGGGTGCCTAGCGGGTCTTGTCAGCGGGCATCCTTTCATATCTCCAGCCAAGCCCTGTCCCACCCCCTGTTTGTTTTTTCATTTTATCACCACATTTTGGGGTCCCCTTCTCGGCGGAAAAAATGGATGGGCTTTTTTACTTTCCTCTCCTTTCTCGGTATTAACTGGATTCCAAACAACAGTTTTCCATTCGCCTTTGGACAAGTTTGGATGGCGGAGTCTGGCGAAGTCTGGTGGACGGTTTCTGTTCCCTTAGGAAGATTATCCTCCACTAGATGCATTCCTTGCTAGCTATGCTCATTTTGTGTGCAGGGGTGACCTATGGGCAGAGCTTTGGTCACACTAGGGGTTCATTAGCCGTACCACAGGATCCATGCACCACCACATTGCAAGCTGACCTGCAGGTGGAGGCCCTGCTTGCAAGATCATAATAAAAATTTGGCTGCTTCCAAGTCCAAGGTGAAATGCTGCAGAGAAGCCTGGAGTTTGGTATATATTTCAGGTGTTTGCCAGATAACCAAGGGAAGGAGGATTTAGGATGATTATAAAGAGAGAGTTGACATTTTATGTGGTAAGCAAGTGTGATAGGCACGTTTGAAACTTTGGAGGTTGCGTAATTGTCATATATCCAGGGAAGGTTATTCCAGAGAAATGGTGCAGTTCGGAAGAAATCCTGGAGATGTGCATGAGAGTTGGAAATAAGGTAGAGATAAATCACTGCAGATTGAAGAGCATGAGTTGGCGATAGACTGAATGAGGGAAGATATAGGGGGCGCAGCATTGTGCAGAGCTTTGTGGATGAGGTTAGCTGATAATTTAGGAGCAGTTTGTTGTGTTGAAAAATGACCTCTTTTTGGTATTGTGGCGCCTTGAGATGAACATTACCTTTTAAGGAAATACTGTGCTGGGAGTTAATGGATAGGTGTTAGTTCAACCTTTAACACATCTTATCTCCTGGTTTTTCATCAGCGGCCCTGGAAGGTCTGCGGTGTCCTAAGATTATTTGGAGCCGGATCCATGGTGCAGTCGGTGATGGTGCAGGTGGCCCTGACTTCATTGCAGCATATATGCCCTCTAACAACGGTGTGCCCCAGGTCGTTGGTGTGGCTCTCAGGCCACTCTTACATCTTTTTGCGGATTAAAATTCCTCCTGTCCTACTGCAGGTCGAATTTGTGTTTTAGGCAGGCAGAGGTCTATTGGATAGGCATTTGTAGTGCAGATTCTTCCAAAGCCATCGCTATAAGCAGATCTCCTACATGCCCGGACATTTGTAGTGTTCATGCTGGGGCAATGACCTTTGATCCATCCAGATACATTTTTGAGTCTGATGAGACATGATTAGAGAGGATAATTTTCCTTATTTCAGAAGTGGCTGTGTTTGGTGGAGATATGGTATCAGGAACAATAGAGACCACACACCTAAAAGTAGTGTTCTCAATGTGGGATTCTCATCCAATCCGTATCCAGTCAGAAACCATGGCACACACGTTTTGTATTCTTTGTCCTTTTTTTAATTTTCAGTAGTTTTTTTCACATAATTTAGTAGCCTTCACATAATAAAGATAAGTGACAATTTTAAATAACAGATCAAAAATTATGACATTTCGGTCATCCCAACCTTTGTCAATTAGATCTGACCTAGGGAATGAAGAATATGAAGAAATATAAGGCTTCCAAGTAAATGGTCACAATGAATGGCTATGTAACTGGACATATCGAAATCATATCACAATTATAAGAGAGCAATCAAAGGTGGACGGACCTTCTAGTAAATAGTAAAACATGTAATTACATGTGAATGTGAGGAGGTCAGGAAATCCTCTGATGCATTAAAAGGGAGAAGATACACTGTATAGGATATGGGAAATAAAGCACATAGTATATATAGGGCAATACAAAACTCCCTCCTTTATTTACTTTTACTCCCCGTAGACACCTAAGTTGTTACTGACATAACGCCACTTCTGCTTTTTATCTCCTTTTTAGAGTTGGCGCTATTGCCAGTACATTTATCTAATAGCGTCTTATTACCAATGGCAATACTGCTGCAATGAAGTCAGGGCCACCTGCACCATCACCGACCGCACCATGGATCCGGCTCCAAATAATCTTAGGACACCGCAGACCTTCCAGGGCCGCTGATGAAAAATCAGGAAATAAAGATGTGTAAAGGTTGAACTAACACGTTATCCATTAACTCCCAGCACATGTATTTCCTTAAAAGGTAATGTTCATCTCAAGGCGCCACAATACCAAAAAGAGGTCAGTTTTTCAACACAACAAACTGCTCCTAAATTATCAGCTAACCCTCATCCACAAAGCTCTGCACAATGCTGCGCCGCCCTATATCTCTTCCCTCATTTCAGTCTATCGCCCAACTCATGCTCTAACACTAAAGAAGAACACATTGCAGATGTTTGCAGATGTTTTCACTGAAAGAACACATTGAAAGAACACAGTGAAGAACACATTGCAGATGTTCAGTACATATGCTAACTTATCGGAAGATACGCGTGCCGAACGGTGTTCTTCACAATAGTATATGAAGAACAATATGTGTGAAGAATACATTGCAGATGTTTCCATACATCTGCAATGTGTTCTTCTGCGCGTCTTCCGATAAGTTAGCAGATATTCGGAACATCTGCAATGTGTTCTTCACTGGGTTGGACTGTTGGTCCTGCTCTAGCCCGCTCCGCTCCAGCCTCCACTTCAGCCCGTGCTCCTCTCCTCCATGCCTGCTCCGTTTCTCTCCAGCCCCCTGTCTGCTCCTCCATGCCCGCTCCAGCCCTCGCTCCGCTCCTCCGTGCCCGCTCCTTGATGCCCGCTCCAGCCCCCGCTCCGCTCCTCCAAGCCCGCTCTGTGATGCTTGCTCCTCTCCTTCTTGCCCGCTCCAGCCCCGCTCTGCTCCTCCATGCCCGTTCTCATTACAATGTGCTATCAGCACATTGTAATGAATGGGTTAAAACAAGACAGCTTCGGGCCTTCGCGAGACCCGAAGCTGTCATGGCAATGGATCGCCGCTCCCCGTGACGTCATCGAGGAGCGACGATCCGCGGCAAGATGGCGGTGCCATCTTTTTGAAGCCGCCGGCAGCATTGCCGGCGGCAATCGGTGTAAAAGCACCCTGCAGCAAAGACTTACCGGCTATGGATAGGGTTCGACCCGCAAGCCCTCTCCATGCACCGGGACCCGGCGCGCCATACTAGTACGGCGCGTCGGGAAGGGGTTAACACCTATGGAGCTCGGAACCCCTCGGGCTCATTTGCATAAATGTAAAAGCCTTTTTTTTAAATAAAAACCAGAATATAAGAAGCTAAAAGAAGAGCAGACTGGATGCTGGACATTCTTTTGTTGAAGTTACCACTGGTCCCCGCACAGCAGGGGCGGACTGGCCATTGTACCCACCGGGAATTTTCCCGGTGGGCCGGTCGGTCCTGGGCCGGTCTGGGGCCGGTCCGGAGCTGGTGCGGGGCCGGTCCGCACTACCTAAAACTTTTAACATAAAGTTCAGTCACCTAAAGGGTAATGCATGCCTCTTGAACTGTGATCAGGGGCGGACTGGCCATTGTACCCACCGGGAATTTTCCCGGTGGGCCGGTCGGTCCTGGGCCGGTCTGGGGCCGGTCCGGAGCTGGTGCGGGGCCGGTCCGCACTCCCTAAAACTTTTCACATAATCTATAGTACCTGCATCGTACGATGCAGGTACTATTGATTAGTACACAGACGCAGCGCAGCACCGCTGCTTCTGCGTCTGTGTATACACCCAGCTACACAGGTTGTGCAATCGACGTCATTGCGCGACCTGTGTAGCGTGGAGGAGGCTGACTTACCAGCTGTCAGCTGTCGCCGGCCTCCGTGTAGCTCCGCGGCTTGGTGTGGAGGCGCGGAGCAGTGACGTCACTATCCCGCGCCTCTACACCAAGCCACCGAAGACCGTATTATAGTAGTTATATTCTGGTACATAGGGGGCAGTATTATAGGAGTTATATTCTTGTACATAGGGGGCAGTATTATAGTAGTTATATTCCTGTACATAGGTGGTAGTATTATAGTAGTTATATTCTTGTACATAGGGGGCAGTATTATAGTAGTTATATTCTTGTACATAGGGGGCAGTATTATAGTAGTTATATTCTTGTACATAGGGGGCAGTATTATAGCAGTTATATTCCTGTACATAGGGGGCAGTATTATAGGAGTTATATTCCTGTACATAGGAGGCAGTATTATAGTAGTTGGCTTGTATATGGGAGAAGGTATTGTAGTAGTTTTATTTTGTATATAGAAGGCAGGATTGAATGTGCTATTGTAGCATTATTCCTGTACATAGGAGGCAGTATCAATATATTCTTTCTCTGAATTCTACATGTATGGCACAGGGGAAAGGTAATTAAGGCATAATTTACTGATCGACAAGTCACATTAGATTCACTTACTAGCAAAAGATGTTCTTGTTTTGCATTAAGGCCATCTACCAACAATTTGTCTGTTATAACCCCACCCACATTATCTGACCACACCCACTTGTTTTGACTCCGCCCATAAGATGGGGCCACTTTTATATTTTTTTCCAGGGCCATTTTAAATTCCCAGTCCGCCCCTGGTAGACTGTATTTACATAATTATTATTGGCATGGTTATTTATTTTTACTATTCATTATCATTCATTTTGGGCACTACAGGCGGTTCTCTACTTAAGGACAGGACAGGATATCTCTAGATAGATAGATAGATAGATAGATAGGAGATAGATAGATAGATAGATAGATAGATAGATAGATAGATATGAGATAGATAGATAGATAGATATGAGATAGATAGATAGATAGATAGATAGATAGATAGATAGATAGATATGAGATAGATAGATAGATAGATAGATAGATGATAGATAGATAGATAGATATGAGATAGATAGATAGATGATAGATAGATAGATAGATAGATAGATAGATAGATAGATAGATAGATAGATATTTTTAGTGTAGGTAGAGGATGATATGAACATCCAAGGTTGTAAAGCTATTGAAAAGAAAAGGAACCGCAAACAGATTGATGTGAATGTTGTTCTGCTGATAAATGAAATCTGGATGACTGTGAAAATTACCCGGCATCAATGTGACCAGCTAAGAGCCCACCGGGGGCCGCTGTGTAGTAATCTCCGCCATTCTCCCAGGTTTATAACAAGTTTACAAGCAGAGTGTAACCCAGTTGGGGTTTGGAAGAGAAGCTGATATATTACACAACTGATTTTGCTGCTTCAATTGAAGCAACGTGTTCTTCTACCTAATGGGGAATTTTATCGTCAAATAAAAAGAAAGTGAGATTAAAGGCGTCAGCGACACGGGGCGAGATTTACGGAGAATCTGATCTTGAGGCAGTAGAATGATCTTTGACTTTAGGAAATGAGGGGCTGGAGGATGACTGTTTATTAACTCAGCATTGAGTCTTTAAAGGGAACCTGTCAGGGGAATTTGGGACACCAAACTCCGCACAGATCCTTATGGCCTAGTGCAGTGGTGGCTAACCTATAGCACAGGTGCCAGAGGTGGCACTCAGAGCCATTTCTGTGGACACCCAGGCCATCAGCAGAGATGACACCAGGTATCTTCCTGCAGTCCCAGACAGCCCAGGACTTGCTGTGCACAGAGGTATTTTAATGTGACAGTGCTACCTGGGACTACTGGAGGAGTGGGAAGGTGTGGACAGATCTGGATTATCATTGTAGCTCCTGCTCCGGCCCTGACAATTCTTACTGTTTATGGGACCCTGGATGGAAGCTACAATGATCATCCAAATTTCTTCTATTTTCTGCTCTATTGGTGTCCTCAGGTGCTGATATGAATGAAGGCTGTGACAGACAAGGGAGTATAAATCACTAATTACATTTCTGTGTTGGCGCTTTGCGGTAAATAAGTGGGTCTTGGTTGTAGTTTGGGCACTCAGTCTCTAAAAGGTTCGCCATCACTGGCCTAGTGGTTTAATAGCCCAAATTGTCGTATGTAGTATCTGTCTAGGTGACATAGAAACACTCATTTACCTTGTTTCAGAGCTGTATATTCAGTGAAGCCTGTATGGTAAACTCGGATTCACTGTGTAGGGGCCATAAGTCTAGCGCATGCGCAACAAACTTGTGCTGTACTACCCATTGAAACAAAGCACGGGCTGGCTGGAGAAATTTGATGACTTGTGATGAGCAGATCCGAACCCAGACCTCGGGTTCAGCCCCCCCCCCCCCCCCCGACATTTAACACCGTGATTGGTGCACTTTAAATGATGCCGGCAAAGGGGCATTTGAATGCAGGCGTCAGCCGTGATGGAGATGAGGAGCGGTGACCCCTCTCCATTGCAATGCATTACCTATGGTCCGTAACACAGGGAAAGATAGGACCTGGCCCCCGTGTACGGAGCGGCACAGTGCCGCACATGTGTGGCAACATATTGCTCCATGCGGCCATTGTCTTCTAAGGGGGGCGTAGGTACGGCCGTAAGCTTGCATCTGTACATACATCATCTATAAGGTCGTGTGAATGCGGCCTAAGTATCTCCTTATATTTTCATCTTCAATCGCTATTCAAAGTTAGGGGAGCTACTGAAAAGAGGGCATTTACGTGGGGATAAAATGAAAGGGAGCATTATTGGCGAGGGAGCTACATAAGAGAGGGGCACATTTATTTGTGGGCCACATTAGGGGGTATAATAGATGGGGTCCATTGGGGGAGAATTACATGGTTTTGGAGGGAGCACAGGAAATAGTGACATGGTGGGTGCCATAGGAAATAGGGCATTATACAGTGTAGGGGAATCACAGGCAGGGGGCATTATACAGGGTGGGGTATCACAGGCAGGGGGGCATTATACAGGGAGGGGTATCACAGGCAGGGGGGCATTATACAGTGTAGGGGAATCACAGGCAGGGGGCATTATACAGAGTGGGGTATCACAGGTAGGGGGCATTATACAGGGTGGGGTATCACAGGTGTGCAGCCGACAAATCTGCGGCAACTGTGTGATGCCATCATGTCACTATGGACCAAAATCTCTGAGGAATGCTTCCAGCACCTTGTTGTATCTATGCCACGAAGAATTGAGGCAGTTTATATATCCTACAGCCAGGAACTTTTCCTGTTACTCTAGCCCACATAATTCGTTATCACAAATTGACCTTGCAAGTGACAAAATGGAAAAGACAGGATGGTAGCGATGACAGAAGATGTTGAGTATACCCCGAGAAGTGTGTCCGGCCACTCCTCCGTGTTGGTTACACTTAGATTGGCTGCAGACAAGGGTAACCGCGTAACAGAAAATAGCGCCCAAAGTCGAAAATGGCACTTTTTGCCATTTTAAAAAATATAAAAAATTCTATAGAAACTGAATGAAAGGTCGTACGGTCCTAATAATGGCAGCATTGAAAACACCATCAAAAGTCGCAAAAAATTACATCTCAGACATCTCAGACCCCACAGCTCCGTACACTGAAGTATGAAAAAGTTATTGGTGCCAGAAAATGGCAAAATCAAGAAAAAAAATTTGTACAGGAGGTTTTCATTTTTGTAAATGTATGAAAACATGATAAAACCTATACAAATTTGAATAAAGTAGACACGTCATTTGGGGCACATAGTGAAAGCCGTAAAATCCAAGCCCACAAGAAAACTGTATTTTTATTTTTTTCCCGCTTCCCAGTAGATGGCATGGAATATTCAATACCATCACTATGAAGTGCAATTTATTACACAGAAAACAAGCCAGCACAAAGCTCTGTACATAGAAAAATAAAAAAGTTTTTGATTTTTGAAGCTGGGAAGTGAAAAAATGGAAATGAAAAAACTAAAAAGGGCCAGGTCTTTAAGGGGTTAACCACAGCAGGTGGCACTAAAGGGTACATCTCTAGAATTCATACCATACCACGCCACAAACAGAACCCCCTTTCTTTTCACACTAAAAGGGAGGAGGACTCAATCTCCGAAGAGCATTGGTCAGATAAATTGGCAATGGTTCCCTCACTCACATTATGCGAAGCTCACCGACTGCCACAGCTTTACTTTTTACACAGAGTGTATCGTACATTGCAATGGATGGGGGAGTGTCAGAGATAAGGGCAATTCTGTAAAGATGTTCTAAATCTAATTTCAGGAGTGTTTGAGATGGTTCTGCCGGCTACCCCTATGGTTTGTGTCTTGGGTAACATAAACAGCGATAACAACAGATGGAAAACTGTTAGGAGTGAGTAGACTGGTATATCACGCTAGGAAACTTATAGCCATGTATTCGCTGTGCCCTGACACTCCCGACTTTGAGGCCTACAATAACAAAATTAATAATGTTATTTGATTGGAAAAAGGTGTTTATTGTAAAAAGAAAGCAAATACAAAATTTGAACAAGTATGGGGTCCCTGGAGAGATACTCCTGGCTTGGTATCAATTCATCTGTGCTGTAATCCATTTACAGCATTTCTGTAAATATACAAGGTCTAATGTAAACCTACTATATAAGATGTACTTGTAGCTTTGCAATATTTTGGTAGTCTGATTTATGCTTTGCAACCTGGCAGGACTGTTTGAGTGGGGGGATGTCTGTCTGCTAGCAGGTGAGGGGGAGGGAAGGGGGGATATGTATGTAAAAATGTTCAAAATGTTCAATTAAAAACTTTTACTAAAAAAAAAAAAAAAGAACAAACAGGTGAACCGGCAGGTTCGACAAACAAAAAATCATCCATGAATTGAGTAATCAAACGAAAAACTGTTTCATAACAGACAGGAAAGAAACGGAAAAGCTTGATATTCCTGCATGAAATAGAGCAGCCCATGGACAAACAAGTATCATAGTAACACAAAGCGCCAACACAGCCCCCTAAAAAGTGATAACAATACAGGTGTACAGGCAAATGCCGGAAAGCGGGCTTAGAGGGATGCCTGGGGGGGATTGAAGGAAGCTGAAGGCACCATGAAGCCCCTCCCCCACCCACACAAACAGAACTTGTGTTAATATTTTCAAAGGCCAAAGAAATCAGCAATGGCCTTCATTGAAGAGCCAACTGGCTCAGGGGTGCCGGTCTGGAGTCAGAACTGGTGAAAAGGCAGACATTGTGCCACCATCACATGTAGCCGGCCATTGGCTGCATTGAGCCCTACCCCATATCCAGGCTCAGTGTGGGGTGCCTCGGCAAAAATCTTCAGTGTATCGCCACAATGCCAAACTACCATGAGACTTATAGTTTCATAGTTTATACGGTTGAAAAAAGACACTTGTCCATCAAGTTCAACCAAGGAAGGGTCTTTCAGCAGGATAATGCGCCATGTCATAAAGCTGGAATCATCTCAGACTGGTTTCTTGAACATGACAATGAGGTCACTGTACTCAAATGGCCTCCACAGTCACCAGATCTCAATCCAATAGAGCATCTTTGGGATGTGGTGGAACGGGAGATTCGCATCATGGATGTGCAGCCGACAAATCTGCGGCAAATGTGTGATGCCATCATGTCAATATGGACCAAAATCTCTGAGGAATGCTTCCAGCACCTTGTTGAATCTATGCCACGAAGAATTGAGGCAGTTCTGAAGGCAAAATGGGGTCCAACCCATTACTAGCATGGTGTACCTAATAAAGTGGCCGGTGAGTGTATGTACATAGGCACAGAACAACCACTTATATCCCTTATGTTTGGGCATAGAACAGTACTACTCCTCCTATTCTATATGTATAGCCAAAGGGGATGGATAAAGACTGCCCTGGGCCCTGGGCTGTATGACCTTCATAGGTCCTGAAATGGCTCTTGTGTACATGTGTATTGAGAGCACGAACAGAAGGCCCTTCTCAGTATAAAAGTGGGCGGTTTGTGTGGCCACGGGCCCCCTAGAAGGCTTGGACCCCAGGCTACCACCTAATACACTTATATTATAATCCACTACTGGCCACGGCACATTGTGACTTCTAATATTCCGTATACATAGGCACTTCACAGTACTACTACTATTATCCTGTACTCATGGTTTTCCTGAAAGAATGGGAAGGCAGGTCCACCTTTGCAGTAAGCCCACCATTGTGTAAAAGGGCCCTGATGGGCTTTATCCAAGGTCATAACTCTATCTGTTTCATGGTCCACTATAGCAGACACAGCCCAAGGGTAATTGTGGCTTTAGAGTTTTCACACTTATCCAACTTCCCTGATGTGAATATTTTGAGTGTAAATTAAAGTGTAAATCTAAAGCATGGATGAATGGCCTTAGACAAGCAATTGCACCATGTGATACCTGGCACAGGAATGTTGTGTGACTTGGGTCATAGGGTGAGACTTTCATGTGAAGCAGGTCTTAAACTTTCTTTGTCCTCTTGCTATAGAGGTTGGTGAAATTGTTATTGTGCTATCAGTTTTGCCAAAGACATCAAACAACGCTCCGGTCGGTTGATTTGTTTGAGTTTGCACGTATCACACACTTCACTTAATTCCTATAAAACACATTTGTGACACAGCAGTTTTCCCTGGTACAAGCTGAGTATGGGTAAAGCCTTGGCTCCGAGGCTTCATTCTATGTCTGGGTCATGTTATGCCTCTCATCTGTGTCGCACCCAGAGATTACTTAAAGGGGTTGTTCAGCCTTTTGATATTGATGACTTATCCTTAGACCTTCTGGTATCAGAACTATACAGAGGAACAATCCAGACATATAAGACTCCATAACTGCATGAACGGCTGCAAAAAAACAATGATCACTGTGGGCACCAAGTTGATACTGATGAGCTATGCTAAGGATATGTCATCAATATCAACATTCCTTCTAAAATCAACTTTTAAAATTATGCAAACAAGCTTAAAGAGCTGCTGGGGGCATTACCAGAGCCCCTCCATGCTGCAGATTCATAGTCTGTTACACTGTCTCCCTTTCCCACTGTGTGCTAAAAAATTCATCTGCTGCAGTGAGATTACATCAGAGTGGGGGGGGGGGGGTTGTGGCTGAGGGAGCAGGGGGAGGATGTTACAGTGTAATAGCCTGTGAAGCTACAGTATGGAGGGGCTATGGTAACAGCCCCAGGAGGATAATTTAAAAAGTTGGTTTTAGAAGTATGGAGGCCATGGATATCAAATATAAGAAGGTTACCACAGTCACGCTGCCTGGATCTATGAGTAGGTGTGATTTATCATGATGGATTTTGATGGAAGATTTCCTTTAAGGGCACCAGAGGTTTTCTTCTGAGGTCTTCCTTTTATCTACACAAAACGTGTACAACATGTACAGTTGACTGCAGGGCCTAGGAGATTATGATACCCCTATATATAGTGTGCAGAGGAGGGGGGGGGTGACAGCAATGTAATCTATAGAACTTGGATAAACAGGAAACAATAATTAAAAACTGTTTTTTTTTTTTAAAGTTTCATTCAGTTTCTTTGAAAGGGGTTTTCCAGGTTCTCTCTTGTGAAAAGAATAAAGAGTAGGAAATTCCCATCATATCACATTATACAAATGATAGGGGTATATTATAACAGGACAAAGTAATAGGACACCTACTTCTTCAGAACCTTAGATTTAATTAATAAACTAGAGTAATAAGGTAGCTGCAACTATTTAGGAAAAGGCTGGGAATTATCCTCGAAGATCTAGAATCTATGGACATAGTAATATAGAGGAATACCAGTGATACACCATCAAGAATATTATTTATTAAAGTATGGGGGTTGTATATAATATGAGATGGCATTGTAATAAAAAGTCCCTACACACGTATTGCAGGAATATCTGTACAATATAACCGGACAGTATCATGTGATGTCAACATTTTGAGATTAAACATAAGTGGATTCTGTTGGGGTCGACAGATTCTGACATGTAGAGAATTTTGTAGAGCAAAGGGGAGATTTTATTAAAACAAATGTTGATTCTGACATGAAGGCACCAGGTACGTAACTAGGGACAATGGGATTAATGGCAAAACCTTCAGAACCCCTTCGATAGGATCTGCTCTTCTTTAAGCTTCATATGCCCTTGTTTTTAAGAACAAAATGATTGAAACCATATGCAAATGAGCTGTAGGGGCTCCAGTCTCCATTAACATCTATGGAGCGTGGAGCCCTTCAAGCTCATTTGTATAACTCTTAAAGACTTTGTTTGTAAAAATACAGGTATAAGTAGGTAGAAGAAGAGCGGATCTTACCAGTGTTCTTGGTTTACAATCCTTTATCCTGGTGGTACATGTCCTTTAAGGATACACCCAATTTATTGGTCCCTATAGACTAGTGGTTATATCTCCCAAATCTCTGACATGGAACTTGTCTGTGGCTGTTTTGCAAAACATAAATCAAACAAACCCTTATAATCACTTGGAGATGGATCCAAAAGCCCAACTAATCTTTTGTGTCCCCAAGCCCTGCCCGTTTCTTCTGTGAAGTTATAACCATGTGCTATGTAGTGTCCAATGTGGTTTGTCAGACTAATCTTTTAGGCTTTTACTATGATAATGAAATACATTTTCTGGACACCATCGTGCAAATTAAAGACAGATCAATGTACCACAAACCAACAGACAGAACGGCCTACCTGAGAAATGACAGCTTCCACCCCAAACACACAAAACAATCCATTATATTCATCCATGCAGACCTGTTCAGACAAGACTGGAAAAGCACTCTCTGGAGCTAAGGTCTGAATTTCTAAAGTTGGGCTATCGACCAAAAGTGACTGACAACCAAATAAGCAAAGCAACAGCCATCAACAGAGCCAGTAACTCCCATACCAGAAGACACAGCAGGAGACCATATTGCCCCTTGTAGTCACATACAGCCCACAATTGGAGATTCTAATTGTCATATTGCCAGGGAACTCCAACCTATTCTTCATAAAAATACTAGACTAAACTAAATATTCCCAGTCCCTCCTCTCCTTTTCATGGTATCATAATTTATACAGTTGAAAAAAGACACATGTCCATCAAGTTCAACCAAGGAAAGGAAGGGTTTAGATGAGGAAGAGGATTTAGGGAAAACAATTCTATATAACATAACTATCAATGTTATTTAGATGTAAAAAGGCTTCTAGACCCTTCTTGAAGCTCTCTGCTGTCCCTGCTGTGACCAGCGCCTGAGGCAGGCTATTCCACAGATTGACAGTTCTCATAGTAAAAAAGCCCTGTCGCCTCTAGTGATTAAACCTTAATTTCTCCAGACGGAGACAGTGCCCCCTCGTCTTTTGATTTGATTTAATATGGATCAACTTTTCACCATATTTTTTGTATTTTTTGCATGCTGTTATTTTATCTATGATATACTAGTAAACCCAGGTCCTTCTCAGTGAGAGACTCCCAGATTTACTTCTCCAAGGACATATGTTGCATGTGGATTATTAGCTCCAGGTGCATAACCTTATATTTGTCCACATTAAATCTCATTTGCCAAGTGGATGACCAAACAATCAGTTTGTCCAAGTCACATGCAGCCTATGAACATCCTCCATAGACTGTATTACACTACACAGCTTTTACTACTCCAATCCTCCATAGACTGTATTACACTACACAGCTTGTACTACTCCCACCATCCTCCATAGACTGTATTACACTACACAGCTTGTACTACTTCCATCCTCCATAGACTGTATTACACTACACAGCTTGTACTACTCCCACATTAATAAATATATTAAATAGTAGTGGGCCAAGCACAGAACCCTGAGGTACACCACTCATAACTGGTGACCATTCCGAGTAGGAATCATTGACCACAACTCTCTGGATACGATCCTTCAGCCAGTTTTCAATCCAATTGCAAATGATTTCTGCCAAACCAATAGCCCTAATTTTACCCATCAGGCGTCTATGAGGGACAGTGTCAAATGCCTTTACAAAGTCCAAGAACACAATATCCACAGCTGCTCCTCCATCCAGGCACTAAATAGTAGTGGGCCAAGCACAGAACCCTGGGGTACACCACTCATAACTGGTGACCATTCCGAGTAGGAATCATTGACCACAACTCTCTGGATACGATCCTTCAGCCAGTTTTCAATCCAATTGCAAATGATTTCTGCCAAACCAATAGCCCTAATTTTACCCATCAGGCGTCTATGAGGGACAGTGTCAAATGCCTTTACAAAATCCAAGAACACAATATCCACAGCTGCTCCTCCATCCAGGCACCTGCTCACCTCTTCATAGAAGCAGATAAGGTTAGTTAGAAGCAGATAAGGTTAGTTATAGGACAAATTTATAATGTCCTGGTAAATAAAAAGCTCAGAACAGGGCTCTGGGCACTGCTGACCCATCATGCGAAATACATTTATTATCCAATGCAATATCCTGTGTTTAATTGAACTGATTTTTCAACCAAACCAATGCCATTGACGGCAGTAGCATTACCAGAAAAATGTTTTTTCACAGTTAGGTTAAAAGTAGAGATGAGCGAGCACTAAAATGCTCGGGTACTCGTTATTCGAGACGAACTTTTCCAACTTGTTATTCGAGACGAACTTTTCCCGATGCTCGAGTGCTCGTCTCAAATAACGAGCCCCATTGAAGTCAATGGGAGACTCGAGCATTTTTCAAGGGGACCAAGGATCTGCACAGGGAAGCTTGGCCAAGCACCTGGGAACCTCAGAAAAGGATGGAAACACCACAGAAATGGACAGGAAACAGCAGGGGCAGCATGCATGGATGCCTCTGAGGCTGCTTAATCGCACCATTATGCCAAAAGTATGGGCAACAGCATGGCAATGACAGAGTGGCCGAATGAGGCTAGATAGCATCTAAAACATCCAATAATTGACCCTGACACTATAGGGGACTATGCAGAGGCAGCGGCAGCAGCGGCAGGCTAGAGAGTGTCTTGGCAACATACCCCAAATGGACTCAGGCTTAAAACCAATGGGTGGCAGAGAGGAACCAAAGGAGGTGAGCAAGAAGCGCTCAAATAATATCGGTAAATGATAAAAGTTTGCCAGTATATTTTGTGGATTACACAGCAGGGTGGCGACAAAGTTAACAAGTTTGATGAGGAAGCCCAGTCTACAATCGCTCTGCGCTGCTGGTAAACTCTGGATAACATGGTTAGTGTTGAATTCCACCTCGTGGGCACGTCGCACAACAGTCGGTGAGCGGGCAGTTGGAGGCGGCGCTGCGCTGCCCTGAGAGTGGCAGAATCTGTGCTGGACTTCCTGAAATGCGCACAGATGCTGCGCACCTTCGTGAGCAAATCAGACAGATTGGGGTATGTCTTGAGGAAACGCTGAACTATGAGATTTAGCACATGGGCCAGGCATGGCACATGTGTCAGTCTGCCGAGTTGCAGAGCTGCCACCAGGTTACGGCCGTTGTCACACACAACCATGCCTGGCTTCAGGTTCAGCGGTGCCAGCCACAGATCAGTCTGCGCTGTGATGCCCTGTAATAACTCTTGGGTGGTGTGCCTTTTATCGCCTAGGCTCAGCAGTTTGAGCACCGCCTGCTGTCGCTTAGCGATGGCACTGCTGCTGTGCCTAGAGCTACCGACTGATTGCGCCATGCCCACGGATGGTAATTCAAAGGAGGAGGTGGAGGAGGGGTGGGAGGGGGTGGAGGCATAGTAGGCCTTTGAGACCTCGACCGAGGTAGGCCCCGCAATCCTCGGCGTCGGCAGTATATGAGCAGCCCCAGGGTCAGACTCGGTCCCAGCCTCCACCAAGTTAACCCAATGTGCCGTCAGCGATATATAGTGGCCCTGCCCGGCAGCACTCGTCCACGTGTCCGTGGTCAGGTGGACCTTGTCAGAAACGGCGTTGGTCAGGGCACGGAGGATGTTCTCTGACACGTGCTTGTGCAGGGCTGGGACGGCACATCGGGAAAAGTAGTGGCGGCTGGGGACCGAATACCCAGGGGCAGCCCCTGCCATGAGGTTTCGAAAGGCCTCGGTCTCTACCAGCCTATAGGGCAGCATCTCCAGGCTAAGCAACTTGGAGATGTGGACGTTGAGGGCTTGGGCGTGTGGGTGGGTTGCGCTATACCTCCTTTTGCGCTCCAGCGTCTGGGGTATGGAGAGCTGAATGCTGGTGGATGCTGTGGAGGATCGTGGAGGCGAAGATGAGGTTTTCGCACGGGAGGTGTTTGGGCCGGGGTCCTGGGCAGGGGGCTGACTAGCAGATGACACAGGGGAAGGAGCAGGCCGCCAAAAAGCAAAACGGCGGGAGCTGCCATTTTCTCGAGCGGGCGAAGTATTCGTCCGAGCAACGAGCAGTTTCGAGTACGCTAATGCTCGAACGAGCATCAAGCTCGGACGAGTATGTTCGCTCATCTCTAGTTAAAAGCAAATTTATTAACAGCTAATATGGGGCTTTCACTTCTTATACCACACAAACAACATTCAACATTAACTGTAGAGCATCTTACGTGGTTTATCTTGCAGCGTGCGTCAAGTGTAGAATCCAATATGTTGGTTGCATCTGCCCTGTCAAAACTCGCATTGCACAACATACTTCAGATGTAACCATTCTTTCTGTGAATGTACCGTCACTTCAGATGTAACCATTCTTTCTGTGAATGTACCGTCAGGCAGCCGGTGGCAGAAGCAGGACGAAGTACTATGTCACGTTGCGGCAAATCCCTATGGCAGAAGCAGGACGAAGTACTATGTCACGTTGCGGCAAATCCCTACGTCCAATGTTGGTAAGGGGTTAAACTATTTCTGCCTTTTCCTCAGGGTCTCTGACAGCTGGAAACCTGGTCCTGCTCCTGCAAACTGGTGACAGAAGCTAGCGGCGCCAGTGTCACTCCCCATCACGTCATTGTTATACCCATGTTCTTATTATTTTACCTTTAATGTTTGTGGGAATTGTTTTTTATGCTCTATAAGTACCTGCTTGCTAGATGAAGAGAGAATTGAGGACATGACCTATGGACTGAATGAACCATGGACTGTCCATAGTGCTTGCTAGATGAAGAGAGAATTGAGGACATGACCTATGGACTGAATGAACCATGGACTGTCCATAGTGTGGTGGGGAGATTATTTCTTCCTTACCTTTGTGTATGAATATGCAAAATTTGCTGCTGATTGTAATGATAAAAAAGAATAAAGGGGAAAAAAAGGATAAGTGAGTGAAATCCAGGCAAAGCCTCTCAAACTATGGGACATGCCATTCAAATTTAGGATTTTTGACCTGATATTTTCTAGCAGTTAGACCACTACATGCAGGGCAGGCACCAGCACTGGGCGTACCTGGGCAAGTGCCGGGGCCCACATAAGGCTGTATATAAGGAATCCATAGGGACAAGGGGGGGCTTATATATAATAACTATAAGGGGGACGTTTGCTATGATTATTTAATCTGAAAAGAGTCACTGAGGAGCTTAATTAGATGTAGTACCCTAAAGATACAAAAAGGATTAGAAGGGGAGAAAATATTAAAATATAACTTTTATTGGTAACAATTAAGAACACTCCAATGTGTGAATCAGGAGTGGTGGGCGAAGCTACGACTATCACACGCCGGCGCCCACCATCAGGACACCGGCGTCTCTCTCTTTTTTATTTTGTGTCCTAAATGAATGCTAACTATCATTCTATTTAGCCTCATCCTCTGCGAGGACAGGCCGTCACTCTGACAGCCGCTGATAACACAACCGGGGACCGATTTACACTAGAGACAAGGAGAAGGTTACAGAAAAAAATTAAATAGATAAAGTAAATCTTGAATATCTTTTGAGTAACATTTATCGCTGTTCATTTTCAGGAAAAGGGATTAACTCTACACAGACTTCTCTGAACAATGGACGACAATCATATGTATCTGTAGGGCCTATGATTGGGGTCATATCTCAATTCTCTAGTAGAGATCAACTTGTTATGTCCAATTACTACAATTTAGATTTTTTTAAAAAATGTTCTTTATGATTTTCAATGCATGGAAAATAACAGGGCTTATATACACAACCGGGGACGGATTTACCCTCAGAGACAAGGAGAAGTTTACAGAAAAAAATTAAATAGATAAATAAATCTTGAATATCTTTTGAGTAAATTTATCGCTGTTCATTTTCAGCTAAAGGGATTAACTCTACACAGACTTCTCTGTAACAATGGACGACACATCATACTGTATCTGTAGGGCATATGATTGGGGTCATATCTCATTCTCTAGTAGAGATCACTTGTTATGTCCAATTAATACAATTTAGATTTTTTTAAAAATGTTCTTTATGATATTTCAATGCATGAAATAACAGGGCCAGATTGGTGCAAAGGTTGGAGGAGGCCTGCATCTTTTGTAAGCCTGGGTCTTGGTTCGAGCAGACGCCTAAAGTAAGGAGATTCGAGTCTGCTCCCAAATAGACTTCAGATCCTGAACCAACTCAGAGTCTAAGGAGTTGTAGGAAAACTCCACCCACAGCAACAGAGTGGGCCAGTAGTCATGATGGGCAGAGATAATTTGGTGGAGATAGCAGCCCAGAGTCTGATTAACTCGTTTAACTTGTCCATAAGACTGCAGATGGTATGCTGAGGAAAAGTCCAATTTCACTTGAAGTTGGCTAAACAGAGAACCCCAGCACCGTGAAACAAACTAAAACCCTTTGGTCAGATATAATATGTAGAGGAAGACCATGAAGCCGAAAGATGTGGATGAAGAACAAGCTAGCAAGGTATGGAGCTGATGGAAGACCTGGCAGAGGAACAAAGTGGGAGATCTTGGAGTATCGATTGGTTATTACCCAGATGATGGTATTATCCAGATGATGGTATTACCTGATAAAGTCCATAGCCGCATGAGTAGCTGGGTATAGGTAATGGCAGAAGAAGACCAGCTGGTTTAAGATGAGATGGCTTGTTTCGGGCACAGGAAGTGCAGGAGCCAAGAAAATCCGATATATCCTTCACTAAACCTGGCCACCAGTAGAAACGGGAAATGAGGGCAACGGAATTTTGTACCCAGGATGCCCAGAGCAACGTCAGTATCCTCTTCCGAAGGGCAGGTCGGACGTAGGTCTTGCCACAAGGAGCCAGTTCTTCTCCAACAACATCAGAGGCATGAGAAAGGGCATCAGCCATGACATTCTTTTCTGCCAGATGGATGTGGATCAAGAAATCGAAGTCAGAAAAGTAGAGTGACCATTGAGCTTTTCTTGGGTTTAAGCACTTAGCGGTCTGGAGATATAGGAGGTTTTTGTGATCCATATATACGAAAAAACAGATGGCAAGCTCCTCCCAGAAGATAGCTCCACTCTTCCAGGGTAAGTTTAATTGCTAATAGTTATTGGCCTCCTATGGAGTAATTTATCTTTGCAGCAGAGAAGGTCTTTGAAAAAAACCCACAGGTGAAACTTTGGCCTTTGGGCCCTTTCTGGGTGAGCACCACTCCAGCTCCTACTTCAGAGACATCAACCTCGAGTTTGGCATATAGGTGTTTGGCCCTTACACATCTGTGGACTTGTACATTGACCTGATGGGACTCCAGGTCTATAGAGAACACCAGGATATTGTTCAAGTAGACCATGACACAGGTGTAAAGTAAGTCTCTAAATATGTCATTAACAAACTCTTGAAACACAGCAGGTGCATTGCAGAGTCCAAAGCACATGACCAAATACTCGACCTGTCCATCCCAAGAGTTGAAGGCGTTCTTCCTTTCATCGTCTTCACGGATGCAGATGAGATAATATGCACCTCCAAGGTCCAATTTAGTGAAGACCTTGGTCCATGGAGGCAGTCAAAGAGTTCCATAATCAAGGGTAGTTGTTCTCAATGGTAACTTTATTAAGCCCACAATAGTCCATGCAGGTATGGAGAGTCCTGTCTTTCTTGGCCACAAAAAAAATCCAGCACTGGCAGGAGAAGAGTTCTTGCGGATGAACCCCTTCAGCAAATTCTCCTTGATGTAGGCTAACATAGCCTCTGTTTCGGGCTCAGACAATGGGTACACCCAGGGCCGCATCTGCCATGAGGCGAGATGAAAATCTCGCTTCAGGCGGCAGAATGCGGGTCCCTGTAAAGGGCGGCGAAATTCGCCGCTCTAAAGTGGGCGATTCGGGCGTCCATTAACGCCGAATCGCCCACTAGCTAAATAAATCGCGCCTGTCTCTTTAAGACACAGTCGCGATTTTATGCGAGCGACGCAGCGCCTTCCCGCCGCGCTGCGTCGCTCCGTTCTAGCAGGGACACACAGGCGTCTGACGGTCACGCCACTTTGTCACTGGTGCGGAGCCGCGTGCTGCGAAGCGCCGGGTGAGGACGGGGACCCGCGCGCCAGAGGGATGCAGCTGCCTGCAGGTTGAGTCATGATTTTATATTTTTCTGTATTTAATTAATTAAATGTGGCTAATATTAATAGTGGGGGGCGTATATATATCCTATGTGGCCAGAATAGTTTTATACTGTGGGGGGGGGGGCTGAATGAATGCTATGTATTTTATTGGGCTATAATTTTTTATACTGGGGGGGGGGCGCTATATATATCATATGGGGCCGAATTATATTACCACCTGGGGGGGGGGGGGTGATGGAATCTATGTATTTATTTTGGGCTATAATTATTTTTATACTGGGGGGGTGTGCAATATAATTTATATTATTTTGGGGCTATACTGAATTATTTTATAGGGGGAATGCTATAATATTAATTGAGCTATGATTGTTTTTAAAACTGGGGGATGCTATATTATATAGGGGCCCAGAAATTATTTTATAATACGGGCAAGGGGGGAGGTTTGTATCTTATTTTGGGGATTGTTGGGGTATAATCTATTTATACTGGGGGGGGGAGGCTATAAGTTATTGGGGCTATAATTATTTATAATGGGGGGTGAGTATAGATATTATTTGGGCTAATTATTATTTATACTGGGGGGATGCTATAGATTATTTGGGGTATATATTTCTATACGTGTGGGGGGGTGCTCGAGATATTTTGGGCTATAATTAATTTATACTCACTGGGGGGGGGGGATTCAGTATATATTTATATGGTTCCCAGAATTCATTTTTAACTGTGGGGGCGTATATATTATATATCAATATATCACTAAGCGTGGGGGGCTGTACTGGGATACATTAATTTACTAACTTGGGAGGCTGTTTATGGGATACCGTATATTTACTAAGCTGGAGGCTGTATATCGGGTACAGTATATTACTAAGCTGGGGGATGTATATGGGATACAGTATATTACTAAGCTGGGAGTGCTGTATATGGGATACAGTATATTACTAAGCTGGGGGATGTATATGGGATACAGTATATTACTAAGCTGGGGGATGTATATAGGATCCTCATCCTCCTCCACCTCCTCCGATACGCGCTGAGAAACAGACCTGAGGGTGCTTTGGCTATCAACAAGGGAATCTTCTTCCCCCGTCTCTTGTGATGAGCGCAAAGCTTCCGACTTCAAGCTGACCAGAGACTTTTTCAACAGGCCAAGCAGCGGGATTGTGAGGCTGATGATGGCGGCATCGCCACTGACCATCTGTGTTGACTCCTCAAAGTTACTCAGCACCTGACAGATATCAGACATCCACATCCACTCCTCATTGTAGACTTGAGGAAGCTGACTGACCTAACCACGAGTTCTGGTGGAAGTTGACATCTGGCAGTCTACAATCGCTCTGCGCTGCTGGTAAACTCTGGATAACATGGTTAATGTTGAATTCCACCTCGTGGTCAAGTCGCACAACAGTTGGTGAGCGGGCAGTTGGAGGCAGCGCTGCGCTTCCACGAGAGTGGCAGCATCTGTGCTGGACTTCCTGAAATGCGCACAGATGCGGCGCACCTTCGTGAGCAAATCAGACAGATTGGGGTATGTCTTGAGGATCCGCTGAACTATGAGATTTAACACATGGGCCAGGCATGGCACATGTGTCAGTTTGCCGAGTTGCAGAGCCACCACCAGGTTACGGCCGTTGTCACACACAACCATGCCTGGCTTCAGGTTCAGCGGTGCCAGCCACAGATCAGTCTGCTCCGTGATGCCCTGTAACAGCTTTTGGGTGTCGCTTAGCGACGGCACTGCTGCTGTGCCTAGAGCTACCGACTGATGGCGCCATGCCCACGGATGGTAATTCGGAGGAGAATGTGGTGGAGGGGTGGGAGGAGGAGGAGGCATAGTAGGCCTGAGAGACCTGGCCCGAGGTAGGCCCCGCAATCCTCGGCGTCGGTAGTATATGAGCAGCCCCAGGGTCAGACTCGGTCCCAGCCTCCACCAAGTTAACCCAATGTGCCGTCAGCGATGTATAGTGAACCTGCCCGGTAGCACTCGTCCACGTGTCCATGGTCAAGTGGACCTTGTCAGAAACGGCGTTGGTCAGGGCACGGATGATGTTGTCTGACACGTGCTGGTGCAGAGCTGGGATGGCACAACGGGAAAAGTAGTGGCGGCTGGGGACCGAATACCGAGGGGCGGCCGCCGCCATGAGGTTGCGAAAGGCCTCGGTCTCTACCAGCCTATAGGGCAACATCTCCAGGCTCAGTAATCTGGAGATGTGGACATTGAGGGCTTGGGCATGTGGGTGGGTGGAACTGTATTTCCTCTTGCGCTCCAGCTTCTGGGGTATAGACAGCTGAACGCTGCCCATGGAGACATTGGTGGATGCTGTGGAGGATCGTGGAAGCGAAGGTGTGGTTTTGGGCCGGGGTCCTGGGAAGGGAGCTGACTAGCAGAGGCAGCAGATGACACAGGGGAAGGAGCAGTGGTGTGCCCGGACGGAGGTGAATGGCCTTGGTTCCATTGAGTGGGGTGTTTAGCATTCATATGCCTGCGCATACTGGTGGTGGTTAAGCTAGTAGTGGTGGAACCCCTGCTGATCCTGGTGTGGCAGAGGTTGCACACCACAGTCCGTCGGTCATCCAGTGTTTCTTTAACCGGTTAAGGACTAAGCCATTATACACCTTAATGACCAGGAAAAATTTCACAATTTTGCTATATGCTGTTTAAGGTGAAAATTTCTCAGCAGTTAATTGCCATATGTCTCTTATATTCATGTCATTTTTAGTTAACAAATAGGGCTGCATTTTGTGATTGGCTGTTCATTTCAATTATTTTTAGTTTTTTTTTCTAAAGTATGAAGAATGGACAAAAAATTTAAAAAAAATGGCAAATTTATCATTTTATGTACATAGTATTCACACATAGTATGGGATTCTGGCTAAATTAACCTAATTTTATATTCTGCTATTTCTCCCGTGCATGAGGATACCCAATGTGTGTGTGTTAATTTCTGTATGGGCACGTGCCATGGCCTGGCACAAAAGGAGACAGTTTGGACTTTTTTGTTCTATAAATCCCTCAGATAATTTTCGAGGCGTATACAGCGTTTTGGACATCCTTGACCGCAGGGGTATTGCAATCTCCCCATACATCATGTCACCTCCTAAAGTAGACCCCTCAAGCTATTTATTAAGTGGTTTAACATTTTCATAGGCGCTCTGGGTTTTTTCAGACATTTCTTAAAAAAGACAGAAAAATGAAATGTTCATGTTTTTTTAGCAAATGGGTCAATTTAAGCTCCCATTTTTCACACACAGTTCAGGAAGTGGGTAATAGTGACCTCATTTCACATTCTGCTATTTCTCCCGTGCATGAGGATACCCAATATGTGTGTGTTGAGTTTGCTAAATGGGACTGCCCCTGCCTGGCACAAAAGCGACAGTTTGGACTTTTTTGTTTCTATAACTCCTCAGATAGATTTTCGAGCGTTATACAGCCGTTTTGGACATCCTTGACCGCAGGGGTATTCTTCATCTCCCAATCATTCACCTCTAAATAGAGCCTCAGATTTATTAAGTGGTTTTTAACATTTCATAGGCGCTCTGGGTTTTTTCAGACATTTCTTGAAAAAGACAGAAAAATGAAATTTTCATGTTTTTTTAGCAAATGGGTCAATTTAAGCGCCCATTTTTCACACACAGTTCAGGAAGTGGGTAATAGTGACCTCATTTCACATTCTGCTATTTCTCCCGTGCATGAGGATACCCAATATGTGTGTGTGTGTTGCTAAATGGGCACGTGCCACTGCCTGGCACAAAAGGAGGCAATTTTGTATTTTGTGGGCCAATAAAACTCTTTGCTAATAACTACTCATAAAAAGCAGATCTACAAAGTATTCATCTAGGGGTATAAGGAAATTTTTAGAGAAAAAAATTTCCGAAGAAGATGACAGAGATCTAAAACATATTCGCAAGAAGACAAAAACTCTCTCCCCCCCCCCCCCCCCCCCCCCGCCAATACTGTTTCCCTTTTGCAAAATAAAGAAAAATTCTGGGGAAAAAAAAATCACATTTGGCTATATTTCGAAATTAATTACTAATAATTTAGAACGGTGTGGTACTTCTTATAGCAGGGATGAATGCACAGGCCGGGCTGTGAGGGACATGAAGCACAGAAGTAACGGGAATCTCTGCGCTGCCCATTTTTACTGCAGACACGACACCTTTTTTGGGGGTAGTTACGGGTTTCCGTTGCTGGAATGGGACTGATAAAATGTCTTTCTGTTAGTCTTTTGACTTTTTCACACTCAAGACTTTGTCTGGTGTCCTGAGGTTCAAATATGAGGCCTTCAATGATTTTCTCCTGAAAATCAAGGTATGTGTCCCTGCCTCCCTTCTTTTTATAAAGAACAAAGGCATTGTGGATTCCAATTTGAATTAGGTAAATTGCAACTTTTTTGTACCAAGTTTTTGTTTTTCTTTTGACTAAATAGGGTTGTAACACCTGGTCGCTTAAATCCACCCCCCCCCATGTACTTATTGTACTCAGCCACACTAACTGGCTTTTGCCTGTCTGCTGGTGCCCCTCTTTCCCGCACTGATACACATTCCGCAGAATGGATGGTGCTCAATAAATATACATCTTTGCGGTCTCGGTATTTGACCGCCAACAACTCGTCACAAGCGTACGCACAGGACTCCCCCTTTTTCAAGGCTTTCCCCACTAACTGCTGTGAAAAACCTTTTCTGTTTTTGCGCATCGTTCCACACGCCCCAGTGTTTGCAGCATGCAAATGTCTGAATAGGGCCACACTTGTATAAAAATTATCACAGTACAAGTGGTACCCTTTATGTAGCAGAGGCTGCATTATCTCCCACACGATATTGCTGCTAGTGGAGAGATCAGGAGAGCACCCAGGAGCAGTAATAGTCCGGTCACGTCCTTCATAAATCCGAAAGGCTGTTGTATATCCGGACTCGCTTTCACAAAGCTTATATAACTTTATTCCATAACGTGCCCGTTTGGAAGGGAGATATTGGCGGAAGCTGAGTCTGCCATGAAAACTCAGGAGGGACTCATCCACAACCACATTCTGCTCTGGCAAATATTTTTCAATGAAGCTCTGATTTAGCAAATTTATAAGGGGCCTTAGTTTGTACAAGCGGTCACGGTTTGGATCACTGCTTGGAGGAGCTTGTGAATTGTCACTGAAGTGCAGGAACCGCATTATGTGTTCATAACGTGACCTGGACATGACTGCGGAATATACAGGTGTCACTTGGATGGGATTTTTAGACCAGTATGATCTAATTTTGGGCTTTTTTACAATACCCATATTTATGGTTAGTCCCCAAAATTTTTTTATTTCATGAATATTAGTTGGTGTCCATTCTCTTGCATGGACAGATAATGGGTTCTGTCTTATGTACTGGGTGGCATATAAATTGGTTTGGTGGACAATATGATCAAGCAGAGTGTCGCTTAGAAATAAAAGAAAAAAGTCCATTTCTGCAAAACTGGAATCGTCCACTGTTATGCCAGGGGTGACAGTGAACGCATTAACTCTGGGTTGTAAAAGATGGAGCTGGTTCATGGGAGAGTGCGTGCCTCAATTATAGGGGCTACAACGCTGCTAGGTCCTGCAACCTCCTTATCTGCTGCGTCAAACATCACCAGAGACACCCTGTGGGATGATTCTGAAGTGACGCTGGCATTGTCACTGCTTCAATGTAGTCCATATCTGACGCGGGGTCTCAAATTCAGAATCGGACTGAAGCAAGGCTGTAGGCCCCTCAGCAGTATATTGCTTTTCGACAATAACACAACTAAATAACGCTAACTAATAACACTAACTACACTAATTTTTTTAATGTTTTTTTGTTTTATATATTTTGTATTTTCTAGTTTTTTTAAATTTTTAAATATTTTTTATAGTTTTTTTTATATAACTTTACAAACGGTAGCAGTAACAAAAGTAGCAAACTTTACGTACGCTTTGTAAGTGAAAGCACTAGCGTACCAACAAAAAAAGAAATTGTAAAAAAATGAAGGGTTACACGGCGGGCGGTCGCGAACCGGTTTAAGAACCTTCAGACTTCCGAAATCTAGCCCTCGCCACTTGAGTTGACTACGTGAAACATTTGGCGCTGATGCACAGCTCTGGCCCTGCTTATCCATCGGCCCACCACTGCCTCTTCCAACCTGTTCTCGTCAAGGACTCGCCTCCGTCTCACAAGCACTGTGTTCACCCGGCCTATCAACCCAGCTTGGGTCTGTCACTCATCATCTCCGATCCTCAGTCGCTCCCCCTCGGACTTCCTGCCTTGACAACAACTTCACCACTGTCTGACAACCGTGTCTCCTATCGTCCGACACCTCTTACACACTTCTTCCACTACGTCAATAATGTCATCATCACCCACAGACTGCGACCGGTGGAAAACCTGGGCATCGGGAAAGAGCTCAGCAGAAACCAGGACAAGTGGTTTGGACTCTGGGAAGGGTCCAGAAACAGTTCCTCAGAGTATGCGGTTCAAATGCCAAATTTCCTGGGAGGGTCAGACTGGGGGAAGGAGGCTGAGGTGGAGGAGCTGGAGGAGTGCTGATTTCGGTGACATGGGTGGACTGCATGGAAGACTGACTGGGGGACAAACGGCTAGAAGCATGTCCGCAATCCACTACATCACCTGTTCGCAATGTTTGGCCTCAACAGTGCTCTACCACGAGTCCTAGTAACTTGAGACTGAACTAGGGAGTGTAGTCTGCAGCGTTCCCCTGCTCCCTCATAAGCAGGTGGGTCTCACCCCGCCCAGGACCACGGCCTCGGACCCTGCAGAGTTGGACGCCCATGCCATGCCCTCGTCCTCTACCCCTACCCTCGGGTTCAACATTTTCAAAATTAAAGTGTAAACTGTTTTTTTGTGTTTTTTTATTTTTTGTGTTTTTTTTTAGGGTTTTTTTGTGTTTTTTTTTGTTTGTTTTTTTTAACAAAACGATGTTATCCTATTGCTATGGCTAGTTCCTAATCTACACTGACAGCACACAACAGGATTTTGTGCTGTGCCTGTGATGACTTTCAGTTTAGAAAAAAAAAAATCATCAGACTGTGCCTAATTGAAATCAAACCCCTAATAAATTGTCCCACTTAGGTGTTTGAGATGGATATGTGTGTCACTAAGAGCTAAGTAGAATGTTCGCAAGTCTCCCTGCAAATTCGTCCCAATATGGTATTAGCTGCACTACTAGTGCCAGCAAGCCCAGCCACAAGCAAATAAAAAAAAATAAAATATAACGCTATTGTAGCCCTAACAAGGGCTGTTGGGTTCTTGTAGAATCACTCCTGCCTAACACTATTCTAATAGAACACCCTAACGCTATCCCTGACCAGCAGCAGCTCTCTCCCTAACGGCATCCAGATAGAGAATGATCCAAGCAGCGCGGACAGGGGCTAGTATATTCCAGGGTCACCTGATCAGGCCAGCCAACCACTGCTAACTACGTGTAAGTGTACCACGTGATGCTGGGTGGAGTGCAGAGTCTCCTGGCTTGTGATTGGCTCTGTTTCTGGCCGCCAAAAAGCAAAACGGCGGGAGATGCCATTTTCTCGAGCAACGAGCAGTTTCGAGTACGCTAATGCTCGAACGAGCATCAAGCTCGGACGAGTATGTTCGCTCATCTCTAGTTATCACTCTATACAGTTATAGAAAATGAGAAAGGGTAGGAAGTAGCTGAGTATTTTCTAAATAAAAAAGGAATAACATCTCCATAACATCTCCGCTTTGAGAGCGGTCCTGCGTTTCTAGTGTACAGCCCGGCAGTGTCTGCTATCGGAGGTTCCTTACTTTAGTAAGCAGCTCCTAGTGCCGTTTGTAAGGGTGAAACGTTCTCTTTAAAGGGGTTATCCGGGTTTTAAACACAACTGAGGCCCAGGCTGGGGAGGACTATTTAAAAATAATAAACATGTACTTACCTCGTCCGGCACCGCCGATGTCCCGCGCCATGGTCGGTCTTCTCTGTGCGGCGGTTTCATTACAAGGGCGCACAGGGAGCTTCCGGTCGGCCGGAAGCTCCCATCCGACACCATCTCTCAGCGCTTACAACGCTGAGAGATAGGGACGGATGGGAGGAGCCGGCCACATCGCGGACAAGAAGCTCCTTGTGCGCGGCTTCTGTGCCCCTGTAAACAAAGGGACCGCGGCGCGGGACATCGGCGGCGCCGGAGGAGGTAAGTACATGTTTATTATATTTAAATAGCCCTACATATTCCCTTGAGTTAAGTACTGTGAAAGTTAAAAGCAAGAAAAGCAGAAACTGCAAAAAACAAGTTATCACTGGGCAGATTGGCGGCTGAATCATGAAATGGATGATATTGAACAAGATAGCGCAGGGAAAGAGACATGACATACATTACATTTCCCCCCTTTTGAGTCTTGCGTGATCTGTAACCTCCTCAAGTAACCTTCTCAAACTACAGGTACCCTCAGGTGGGCTAAACCCTAACCTGCTGGACTTTTAAGGCTTCACCAGATTCCACAGTTCACCAGATTCCACAGAGGCCAGTTACTCAAGTGCTACAGGTCTACAGAGGTATAAAAAGATGGCGATGCCCTGCTGTTGGTGACGTGGCCTGCGATGTCACCTGCAGCTGGGCGCCGCCATCTTAACACACATCCGATGTACACAGACTGACTGACGCCTCAAGGGAAGGGAAGGAGTTTGGTGCGATTTTGGGTAATGATGGAAGGTGAGCACAATTTTATTGATTTACCTAGGACTGTATATAGTTAGTTATTATAGGGGGGTTGTATATAGTTGGTTATAGGGGCATGCACATATTTATTACAGTGGACTCTATAGTTATTATAGGGGGCTGTATATAGTTATTATAGGGTTGTATATAGTGATTAGGGGGCTGTATATAGTGGTTGCTGGGGGAGCTGTATATAGTGATTGGGGGGCTGTATATAGTGATTACTGGGGTAGCTGTATACAGTGATTGCTTGGGGGTTGTATATAATGATTTCTGGGGGCTGTATACAGTGATTGCTGGGGGGCTGTATACAGTGATTGCTGGGGGGGCTGTATATAGTGATTACTGGGAGGGCTGTATATAGTGATTGCTAGGGGGCTGTATATACTGATTGCTGTGGGGAGTTGTATATAGTGATTTCTGGGGATGTATACAGTGATTACTAGCTGCTGTATACAGTGATAACTGGGAGCTATATATAGTGATTACTGGGGAGGCTATATAAAGTTATTGCTGGGGAGACTTACATAGTGATTGTTGTTTCCTGTCTGGACTACATTCAATGTGGGCCGCCACCAGGTTTTGCAACCAGGGGCCCCTACCTTACCCAGGTTATGGCAGGCACAGACTATACAGCTCTCAACTAATCTAGTGACAGGGGTAGGAACAGGATGCCTTGGGTGAACTATTGCCTGTTGATAGTGGCTAGCATGACCATCTTGGACATGTGTGTTTGTCCATGGGCTACTTGACTTACTGACAGGTATAGGGCTCTGGGAAGGCATCATTTTTCTCTCTCTCAGCTGCCAGGTCCCATCAGCTTGCATCTGGACTCCAGCTTCCGTCCACACTGCATTCTCTTCTGATGATCCTTGGGCAACCAGAGACTGAAACACCTGCGGATTTAACTTTCCGGCTCAATACTCACTGCTTAGATTACTTAATAGTCTCTGGATTCCATTTGTGTGTCTGCCTTAGCTGTTCTCTCGGCTACATCATTGCTCTTTGCTTGTGGGGTTGTCAATTTTGTGTGTGCTGTTACTTTGATTATCCCCTCCTCTCGAGGAAGTAAGAGTGCATCCATGAGCTCTTTAATCAGGGTGCCATTCTTAATGGGGGTCGCTGCAAAGGTGAGAAAATCTCTAGCCTGCCATATAGGTCCATAGTCATGCACGACCCTAAATCCATATCATGGGTCAGTGTAGAGATTTGCCATTTTACCTTCCACTAGCTCTATGGTTTCCTTAAGTGTTATTAACTCTGCCTACTATGCTGACCTATGGACCTATGGGGGGATTGGTTTTGCTTTTACAATCTTATGTGTGTCACTGACCACTGCATATACAGTTTCTCCTTTTTAGAAACGTCCATCCTCCCCTGTAGACCTGGAGCCATCTACAAAAACCTCAACCTCTGGTTACGCAACTCTTTAACAGAAACATGGGCAAAACCTGAGGTTTCTTGCTGGAGAAGGGATAAACAGTCAATTTCATGTTCTTTATCAAAACGTTCTCCATCCGATAAGCTATATATGAAAAAATGAGTTTTGTGGAGTGGCTCTCTCGCCCCCTTCTGAATCCTGCTAAGCTCGCAATAGAGTAGTAGGATTCAAAGTTGTGCACTTGTTCAGTGTGACGTTCTGGGGCATCAGGTTCTCAGATTAGGACATCTGTGGTGTGGCCTTTGTATGCAAAACAGAACTAAGGGCTTGGTGTAGTGGGGTGTTCCCAAAGCTGGTGCAGACAGAATTGACAGATTAGGGCCTCTCGACTGAGGGGAAAAGGGGTGAAAGTAATTCAGTTATAGAGGGGTTGCATTAGGCTAAAGACCAATCTTATCCAAGGTCTGCAGTAGCTGACCAGGCCGAAAAACATGTGAAGAGGCTCAGGGCATTGGGGCAGGGCATGTTCTGGATTGCCACTGTTAGGTGTCTGCCGGTGGCTGAGAGGCAGTGGTCCAGGAAGATCACCTCCTCCTGTCAGTACTGGAGTTAGTCTCTGGAAGCCTTTTTAAAAGAGAAAACACATCAGACTGATCAATGCAACCTGGAACTTCCTCTTTGTCGCACAGTTTTAGCTACCTTCACAGATTGCCACAGTCACCGTCTGATCACCTTACAAGTGGTTCTTGGCCACAACTATAGTGAACATACATATATGGACAATCAAAGGCAAATCGCGTGACGGGATGACGTAAGCGACGTTGCTCCGCCTCCCGCCATCTCTGTTGCCGCTCGCGATGCTGTGGGACGCCGATTCCATGGAGTGATTACGGGCGCCCTGTAAGCTGGCTCGGCGGCAGTGGGTCCCTCCTCGGCACTCTGCACGGGACAAAGGGTTGGCCGGCACCGGAGAGATGAGGTACCCGGTCGCATAGGCACGGTATAGGCACCGAGCAGGCGTGGTGGGGGTGGGGTGGTGCCAGGCGCATCCGGGTGGTCTCTTTCCCGGTCCTGCTAAACACCACAATTGCTCTCTTTACCGGTTAGCCTGATATGTGCCGGCCAATATCTGGATGCTTCAGAAGTACAGCTTGCTTCATTAACTGCTTTCTCTACTAAACGAACTAACCCTGCTTGCCACTGGACAGAGAGCAAAATTTGATATATTTACCATTTAACTTTCCAGCTTTAACTTCTCTGCTAACTACGCTTGTGTCGATTTTCGGCTGACTACGTTAGTGTCTACCATCTGCCAATCGTGTCTGGGTCGATATTGCGTTTATGGGACGATCTTAATCCTGCTACACCCAATAACACATAGTGTGAACTGTCACCGACACCTGCACGCACATGGGACATTGCGTTTTGAATCAGATACAACAAGAGTATACTAACAAAGTCTGGCAGAGGATGTGGGGTGAACTGTGTTCTATAGCAACACCCTTGAAATTACTGCATACCTTGGTAGAGGTTAAAGTGTGAACTGTGCCCTATAGTAACATTGCTGAGGAAACGGATTTACCATCTAATATATCAGCTAAACTTCCCCATTAACTGGACTTGTGACTACTAACTACGTCTGTGATTACTTTCTGTTAACGGGGTGTGTGACTGTGCTGAGTCTATGGGACGGCTTCAATTCTGCTACATTAACAACATACAGTGCGATCCGTGATTAATTCATGTTTGTTCACGAGACAGAGTACTCAAATCGGATATATTGATAGTGTACCAACAAAGTCCGGCAGAGGACGAGGTGTGAACTGTGTTTTATAGCAACACCCCTGAAAATATTGTATACCTTTGCAGAGTTTAAAGCGGGAACTGTGTCCTATAGCAATACTGCTGAGGAAGCGGACCTACCATCTAATATATCACTAAGTTTTTCTGCTAAACCATGCTTGTGATTATACTCTGTTAATTGTGTCTGCGACAGCGTTTGTGATTAAATTGTGTATATGAGATGTTTCCCAACTTGGCTACATATATAATACATAGGGTGAACCGAGAATAATCCTTGTCTTTTCACGGGACAGTTAAATTAATTATACCAAAAACAAACCAAGAAAGCTCTGCAAAGGACGTGGTGTGAACTGTGATCTATAGCAACACCTATGAAATGATGGTATATTGAGGCAGAGGTTAAACTGTTAATTGTGCCATTACTGTTGAGGAAGCGGTCTCATCACCCAATATACCAGCTAATCTATACAATTCTTTGCTAATTGTGCTTGTGATAACTCTCTGCTAACCATGTCTGTGATTATCCTCTGCTAACCGTGTTTGTGATCACCTTCAGCTAACAGAGTATGTGATTATCTGTTTTTGTCAAAATGCACTTCTGACCATATTGGGCAGGAACCGTAATTTACAATTATATTATATTATTGAAAGCATTACTCAAGCATTACTCAAATTTGAAGGAGCTATTGTTTGCTTTATAGCGATAGTATCTAGTTAAGGCTTCTACTATTTGGTAGCTTAGCCTAAAGGTGAACTGTGAATAACGTATTATACCTATATAACATCTCTTCCTTCCCTTAAGTGTGAACTGCGATTATCAATGCGGTTTTGAGTACAGTTAATAAGTTCTCCTTAACCCCTAGTAAAATTTGTATATAGAGGTCGGTACCTATAGTTTAAACCTACATAAAGAAGAGAATAATTTATTCAGGAAAAAAGTAGGTTTGAGACTAACGGTATAAGCGGGAGTCATGGCGCCTAAAAAACCAGAAAGGAAATCAACCGGACTGGACAAAATGTGGAAAGCATCACCATCCAAAACAAGGCAAAATAATAGAGAAGAGGCACAAACCACAGGGCCAAGTAGTGATACGGGGGGAGAAGGAAACACCAACTCTGAAGCAATTTTGGCTCAGATACTAGCTACAACTCAGGAAACACAAGAGTCCATATCAGAACTTAAACAAGAGCTAGTTAACGTAAGAGCAGACACTACTTCTATAAAAGACGATCTTAATTTATTGAGGGAAAAATTTAAGACAGTAGAAAAGAGTGTAAAGAAAACAGCAGATGAGGTGAAAGGCATACAGGAGGACGTAAAAAGACTGAGGGAAGAAAACGCTAGTATAAGAGAAAAGCTGATTGACCTTGAGAACCGAACCAGGAGATCTAATTTGAGAATAGTGGGTTATCCAGAAGAGACCGGGGATAATATATCACCAGAGGCTATTCAGAAATGGCTATTGGGTACATTCGGGCCAGAAGGCCTTTCCACTAATTTTACTATAGAAAGAGCTCATAGAGTCCCCTCACGTAAACCGGTTCCAGGAGCCCCACCGAAAACTATTCTGGCGAAATGTTTAAATTCATATGATAGGGACTATATAATTAGAAATTCAAGATCAAAAGAGAAAGAGTTAATGATAAATGGTAACAAAGTTGTAATTTTTCCAGACTATGCGAGGGAAACACAGAAGGCTAGAGCAAGCTTTGGGGCAGTAAAGAAAAGACTTTTTGAAGCAAAAATACAATTCTCTCTTTTATTCCCCTCCAAGCTAAGGATCATATTCAACAATAAAACGTGGTTCTTTGATACTCCAGAAGGGGCATCAGACTGGATGGAAGGGAAAGGAATTTGAATAGTTAAAAGGTGTAAAGGCGAGGAACAAGATATTAAGTATTCTGTTCTGGGCTGAGCGGCTTGGAGATGGTGGGAGGGCGATGGTGGAAAGGAGGGATCTGCTTGATGGAAGAAAGAGCGGATCAGGTTGGGGGAGGGGGGGATAGGGAGGGGTACTGGCAGGAGGGTAGGGGTTTTTTGTCTTTTTTTGTTCTTTTCTTTTTTGATTTTCTGGATTTAACGAAGGATGATAAAAGGGACTAGGATTTTATGCTGGAACGTCAGAGGATTAAGTGAAAGAAGGAAACGGTGTATGATCTCCGATGTGATAAATAAGCACTTACCCTCTATTATAGTTTTACTAGAGACACATTTGACGCGAGAGGTCGAGTACCGTCTAAAGAAACGCTGGGTAGCTTGGAAATATCACTCCTATGGGGACATATATTCAAGAGGGGTGTCAGTACTAATTCACTCAAACATAGACTATAGATTGATTGGGGAAAAGATTGACAAATGTGGCAGATTTGTCTTTTTGCATTGTACGTTAGGAGATATGGAATGTATCTTGGCGTTTTTGTATGTCCCCCCTCCCTTTTCTTTAGGGGTATTAAATGAACTAGTCAGATTTATGGAGAGTAGGGACTGTAGAAAAATTCTATTCATGGGTGATTTAAATATGGTGTTCGACGCCAAATTAGACCGCTTAAATATTTTAGGAGAACAGAAGTCAAAAGAGAATGAAGGTTTGAAATTTAGCAATTTCTGCGAGGACATAGGATTATATGATATCTGGAGGTCCAAATATGGCACAAGGAAGGCCTTTTCCTGTTATAGCAAAACGCACAACACTATGTCCAGGATAGATCATGGCCTGGCTAGCCAAGAAATGCTGGGAGAAGTCACGTCGATGCGATATGAACATATCTTGATTTCAGATCACGCCCCGGTCTTGGTGACACTCGGTAATACCCCGAGGGGTGGGCGCGCTTTTAAACTCAACCCCCACTGGTTAACCATAATAGGGCCCAGAATGGACCTTGAGCAGAAAATAAAGGAATATTGGGAAATAAATGTTAATTCCACAAACAACTTGGTTGTGTGGGACTCTCTTAAACTGTTTATTAGAAGTACTCTCTCTCAGATTATTAACTCGGCTAAAAAGGAATATAGAAGGAAAGAAGAACTCCTAAGAAAGGCAGTTGAACAGTCTCTCAAAAATATGGTAGAGCATGAAGGGGGTGCTGGTTATAAGAACAGCTATGTAGAAGCTAAAGAAATATATAAAGGGTTTCTGGTAGAGAAATCTCAACATAAGATCTTTTTCGCAGGACAGTCTAACTTTACGGAAGGAGGGCAGCCAGGGAAATTGTTGGCCAAAATGATCCAAAACACACGAAGTGGAAATAAAACGGTAACAGCTATTAGAGGACGGGATGGGAAACTATACAATGATCAAGATCACATTCAGGTACAGTTCAGAAACTTTTATAAGGATCTATATGAGTCCACATGTAGCAAAAGAAATGATGAGATCGAGGGGTACTTGGAGACGATCAACTTTCCAAGTTTATCCCAAGAACAGGTAGACATGCTTGAAGCACCAATTACCCTTATAGAGCTGGCAGAAACAATTGATACATGCACTAAAGATACAGCACCAGGACCGGACGGACTTCCGTTTGGGTTCTATAGAAGGTACAAGACGGTATTACTGCCTATGATGTTAGGCATGATGGAAGACATTTATAAGAGAGGGAGGGTCTCTGAAACCATGGCAGAAGCACGTATAATTTTAATCCCTTAAAAAGAGAAGGACCTGCTCGACATGGGGTCTTACAGACCAATCTCCCTAATTAATACTGACGTCAAGATCTTAGCCAAAGTACTTGCTCGCCGGCTCCAGAAGGTTATTACAGATATCGTCCATGAGGATCAAAAGGGATTTGTCCCAGGAAGAAGTGTGAACGATTGTCTTAGCAGATTGTTCACTTCTATGGAGGTAGGAGAGGGGGCCCTCCGCTCGATCCTGTCACTAGACGCAGTTAAGGCGTTTGACAGGGTCGAGTGGAGGTTTCTGTGGGAAGCCATGCGAAAATTTGGCTTTGGCCTCATATTTATGAGATGGGTTGAAAGTATGTACAGCCTACCAAAAGCCAGGGTGGCGGTAAATGGAATAGAGTCAGAACCTTTTTCTCTGTATAGGGGCACTAGACAGGGCTGCCCCCTCTCCCCTCTCCTCTTTGCGCTCTTTATTGAGCCATTGGCTATTAAGATCAGATCGGACATAGGGGTAAGGGGGGGAGGCAGCCGAGGAGTTGAGGATAAATTGTGCCTGTACGCAGACGACGTACTGTTCTGCGTGCAAGAGTCCCCGGAGTCAATACCGAGGATAGTTGAAATCGTTAGGGAGTTCGGGCAGTATTCAGGGTTTGAAATAAACTGGAAAAAAACTTGCCTACTGCCATTAGATGGGTATAGGGGGGAACAGTTGGACACGAGTGAAATTACTCTTTGCAGTGATTCCCTCAAATACCTTGGGGTCAAAATTTCCGCGAAGATCGAGGAATATGATACCTTAAATTTAAGACCATTAATTAAAACAATAAGAGGAAGAATAAAACTATGGGAAAAGTTGCCACTCTCTTTCGCAGATAGAGTTGCCTTAATTAAAATGGTTCTCTTACCCCAAACCCTCTTTTTCTTGGCAGTTTGTCACATATGGATAGATAACACCTTTTTTAAGGCTATGGAATCTTTGTTTAATGAGTTAATTTGGGGTAGAAAAAGGGTTAGAATAAAGCTTAGATACTGGCACAAGCCAATCTCAGAAGGAGGAATAGGGATACCTTTTCTTTTTGGATACTATCTGGCAGCTCAACTATCTAGGATAGTGGGCTGGAAGGGTGTGACGGATCCAGTCATAGCACTTATAATGAGGGAGAATCACGCGAGCTTGGTATTTGAAACACTGGAAAAGAATATAGATCATAAGGGGAATAAGAAAATTAGCATGAAAGGGGCAATGTTTAGGGGATGGAAAGAGGTTAAGAAAATTCTACACATTAATGGAATACTAGACTGCACTCCACTATGGCACAATAAAGAATTTCCCGAACTGGGAAGATTGCCAGATCCAACATTTTGGGAAAGGAAGGGTATAAAATATTTTTCACAGATATTAGAAAATGGAAAAGTGGTAAATTTCAATTTTTTTAAGGACAAATACGCATTAAGGGAAAAGGATTTCTTAAGATATTTTCAACTAGTTCACGCTATTAACGCAATTAGAGTGAGGAAAAATATTGAAATAAATTCACATGATTGTTTTGAATACGTGCAAAACACAGAAAGAAAAAGGGGTTTGATTGCGGGTATTTATAAATTTTTGGTTATGGGGTACTCAGTGGGGGTTTCTCACAAATCACAAGAGAGATGGGAAAAGCAGGTAGGAGCTATAACGAGGGATGAATGGGGTGGGATCTATAGAAACGCCAAGATAGGATCAATAAATGAAAACCATCGAATAATACAGATTAAGATTCTTTATATGCTGTACTACTCCCCTACTGATCTGCACAGGATGAAAATCAGGGAATCGTCCTTATGTTTCAAATGTGGAAAGGTCGGAGCTGACTTCACTCACGTAATCCGGTTATGTCAGGCAATTCATGAGTTTTGGAGTGAAGTATTTCAGCGTGTGAATAGTACTTTAGAATTATCCCTTATCCCTTCTATTTCGATAGCCATTATTGGGAGATATAGCTCCGCGGAAAATAGGTCAACCCTTAAAGTAATCATTCTCAAATTGATGATGTTGGCGAAAGTGCTTATTGTAAGGGAATGGGGGAGTAATAGTGGTAGGAAAATAACAATTAGGAGGTGGATAAATCTATCCTTGAAGGTAAAAGAATATGAAAGAATACAAGCGGAGAAAAGGGGTACTATGAGGAAATGGGCCCGAACTTGGGACAAATGGAATTAGACAAACCAGCATATGGGAAGGTTAACACTCATAAGGAATCATTCTAAAAGTTGAGAGAAGGAAAGAAAAAAAAAAGAGAAAAATTTGATTTTTTTTTTTCTTTTTTTTTTCTGTTTGTTGGTGTTTTGTTTTGTTGTCTCTCCTGCCAGGGGGGGGGGGGAGGTAAGGGAAGGAAAGGGGATAGGGAGATAAAAAGGAAAAAGGAAGAGAAAAAGTAAATTGTCTTAGATTTGTTTAGAGATCCCATGCTTTAGGTTAATGTTTATATATAGACTGCATTTTAATATTTGGGCTTAGTTGGCTCTTGTATAGACTGCAAGGCAGTGTTAAGATTGGAATGTAAATTAATATGTACAAGAGTATTCTTCTATGCATGGTATTTATTATATGCAAGAAATGTGGGAAACATTGATGCATATATGTGTTATGTGTACAATTTATGTAAAAATCAATAAAGCTTGTTTAAGGAAAAAAAAAAAAAAAAGAAAAAAAAAAAAAAAGGCAAATATTACACATTCAGTATGCCCACCCAGGAACGCCATATGTTAAAGATGAGACCTCAGAGGGTCTCTTTGGGTCATGGGATTTCAACTCCGGTCACAGTTGTAAGGTGATCCTCACACAGGGTCGTAGTTGGACTCACTTCTACTTTATTATTTCAGGGTAATGGATTATATAAAAATCATATGGTTAAAATGAGGCACATACATCTTCAAAGCTCTTTTTGCTTCTGATTGGTTCATTGAAATATGACGCTGATAGCACTTAAGTTGCTGTATCTCATAAATGTACTCTTTTCTTCCTCTTAAGTTTCCATTCCCCCTCTTTTTGCTAGTTCTGTAAATTCTCTGGAGCTGACCAGAACAGGACGTCACAAGATGTTTTTGTGACATGATGCGGTTATCTTAAGGCTACATATTCCCCCTTGAATTTAGTACTGTGGAAGCTAAAAACAAGAAAAGCAGAAACAGCAAAAACAAGTTATCAATGGGCAGACTGGCGAGTGAATCATGAAATGGATGAAAGTGAACAAGATAGCCCAGGGAGAGAGACATGATATCCATCAAAAAGGTCATCCCCTGTCAGAACACTTTGCGGATAAACATGCCGAAAAATTGACATGAATACCCACCTTTGTGTTTGTGGTGTACTCCTGACCCATTAGGGAAGGTGCACCTGGACTGATGAATGCTGTTTCTAGTTTAGTCTCTGCACTACAGGGTTAACTTGGCACTTTATTGAGCTGGGTGTTGCTAGAGTGTTTTCTCCTCCCCTCTCCTTCTTTTTTCTGTTTCCTGGTTTCATAAGGGGCTGTCAGCTACTCCTCTTCCTCTATGATCTGCGGCACCAAAGCAGTCCCACCCTCCCTCCCTACAAGTTGCAGCTTTATGTTGTACTGTTAACATTTTCTACGTTTTATAGCCCTGAAGTCACAGATGGTGGAAAGAAATGGAGAGAGGATGGATGTCCTGCTCATCTGACCGACTTGTCATCTGGGAGTAGTGCAGTACGAGGCGTTTTTCTTATGGAGATTTCCCTAAAAATGTGAGATGTTGAGATTTCTGGATTTTATAAAGAAGTGAGAAATGGAGAGATAATGGAATACTGCTTTGCTCGTCTGGCCGACTTGTCATCTGGGAGTCCGGATGGGCATAGTGCAGTACGAGCCGTTTTTTCTTATGGAGATTTACCTAAAAATGTATATGATGTTGAGATTACCACTTTTTATAAGAAAGTGAGAAATGGAGAAATAATGGTGTCATCTGGGAGTCCAGATGTGCATTCGAGCCATGTTTTTCACTGTGGAGATATACTTTGGAAGGTATATGATGAGATTTCTGGGTTTCATAACGGAGCCACAGCTGGCGGTGAGAAATGGAGAAATAATGGAATGCTGCTTTGCTTGTCTGGTCGACTTGTCATCTGGGAGTCCGGATGGCCATAGTGCAGTCGAGCCATTTTTCTTCGCTGTAGAGATGTACATTAAAATGTCTATAGTGCTGAAATTTTTGAGTTTTATAACGATTTATATTTATATCAAGATATGTGATAGCAAAGCTGTGACCGGTTTCCACCACCCAACATGAGTCTCAGTGTCAATTATTTCAGGAAAATGGTGTTTTATGTGGGTTATTCAAGAAAGTGCCCCCGGAGTATAAGGGGCGAAATGTGCATTTCGCCAGTCTGAAGTTGTTCAACCTGATTGGAGAGGGGGTAATTTTATTAACAAAATTTCCAGAGCTGAAAGTAAGTGGATCTATGAGCTGAACACTTTGGTTCCATTTGGGATTAAATAGTGAAATAGAAACCATTGCCTTTTTAGCCAAAAGATTCCTGTAAGTGCTGTAGATGTTTACAGTGTGGTCACAAGCTGTAAAAGGCCATTTAAGAGGAATGAACATAAACCCCAATGAAGGAAGCCAAAAAGTTAACAAAACATGTAGGAAATTTGTCCTTCACTGTCCACCATGGTCAAGTGGTGACGTCACCGAAGCAGAAAGAACAGGTACTTACATGAGTGTGATTTAGTGAGGAAAAGAATACAGTTATTGTCCTTCATTTTATTATATAGGGAGCACTAAATACATTATGTATATATTGTTGTAATTTTAATATTGCAATAGGATATATTTGTATTTTGTAGAACTCACCAACACATAACTGCACCAGTGAGTTCTACACCTTTGCACACATCTTAGTTTTGACCCGGTTCCGACTCCAACTCCGCTTTCTGTCTGTATCTGTTGTGTGTCCATCAGTGTTGTGTGTCTCCTCATGTGAACGTCCTTTCCCTGTCTCAGACTTTTTGGTTTGACACTTTTCTGTATACAAATGTGAACACTGGTCTAGGTATGATTTCCTGATACCTGTCTGCTCCATCATCCAGCGGCAGCAATCTTTTTGGTGTTACCTTGCAGGGTCATTTAGGGTCCATTATTTAAGTTCCTGAGGGTGGACCATAGCCGACATGGATGTAGCAGGGTTAGTTCACCACCGCTTACACAGGAAGTGCCAAGTCAGGTTGGGGTTGTGCTGTTGCTGGACAGGTTTGTGATAAAGGTATAAGATTTATGGAGGATTTCATATAGAAAATAGTTAGAATTAAAGTTATAATCAACATTTGGATATTTTTATTTAATTTTCTTGAATGCAAAATACACAAAACAAAGATGACCATGGTCTGTGTAAGGCTGTTAGCAAATATGAAAACAATTTTCTTAAATTGGACAGAAAGCCAAGTCATGATCAAAAATGGAACAGTGAAACAGAGGACCTCTCACTATCATCCCAACCAAAACCAACACAACTTGTCAGCATTACAAAATAGATGCCACGTCACTGATTTCAACTTATTTAGAATCTGTCTTTAACCAATTCCAATCCTTAAAAAAGTGAAACGTTTCTGCAGGTCTGAACATAAATTTTAGTTAGACTTTGATAAATCTGTAGACACCACTTACCTGAGTGTACTTATACAGGCTGAGTAGTGGGAGCATGGCGTGACTGGTGTGATATTTAGTATCAACTGCAAAAGCAGCCACCCTGTCATTCCAACAGGAGTAATTGGGAACCCTATTGTATTTTCCTGTCAGGATCCTAAGGACGGCGTGACCAGTCACCAATGGATCTCCACACGTATCAATGATGTGATATCCCAGAGTAACATTGGGGAGAAGATCAGGATCCTTATTAATCTCATCAACAGCAAAGATGAACGATAAAACACTTCTGTAGTTGTTAACTTCAACACTGGAAAAATAATCAATATCAAATAGTTAATAAACATGGAAACAAAATCTTACATGAAAACTACAGAGGAGGGAAAAATAAATAATGAAATACAGTAATCAGCAGTGATCACTACACGGAGTGCGCTCCATGTCACAGCTACCAGGTCTTCTTCTGGCTGGTGACTGGAGAATACAACGTCATGACTTCTCCTCGTCTGTCACAGGAGAAAAATATTGGTAAGCAAGACAACCAAGAACCTTATTGTCCCTCTGGTTGCAGGAAGAGTTAGACAGGGCAAAGGAAAGTTTCAGATGTCAAAGAAAAACAAACTAATCTCTGCAATCACTGCTCGTCAATGTTCCCTTTTGTTTTCCTCCTTCCCTACCTTCCATCTATCCCCTCAGTGCTGACCATCCATATCAGTTCTTCCCTCTTGCCTCACTGTTGTGCTTCTCTCATGTGCTCTATAGGTTATATAACCACAGTAACCCATCTTATTATTCTATGATGTAGCGAAAACCCACTCATAAATCACTAAACCATCGCATTGGCCTTATGCTCATGACCGTGTGTCCAATACTTTCCAGTGTTTTTAGCCCTTACTATACAGATGGATGCACCAGTCACCCCACTTATGTCCAAAGGAACAGGCAGCCGCAACGCAATATGGGCAGAAATAGGACCAACACGCTGCATGGCTCACTCATGATGGAGCCACCAAGCCTCACTGTTCTGTGACTGTTCGCAATAGAACTCTATGGGAATTGTGAGCTAACTGCAAATTGTGCAGCCAGCTCAAGCTTAAAATATGATTGTGTGCATGAGGTCAGCATCTGAGCTTGCATCTTTTTGTTATTGGGGTTTCTGCATTACCTGCTTGTGTTTTTAGGTTGCAGCTGTGGTAATGTGTAGTTTCCTATCAGGAGAGGCCAGGCTCCATGTAAGGCTAGTTTTGTCATTTAATATTTGGGGTGTTGTTGTATCTGCAGCTGTTCTCTGGCTCTGTTCTGCTGGAACATCTATACTTTTTATTAGCTTGGTACTTTGTCTGTGGAGAGAGATTCTGAAGTTTGTCTGTTCTCTTGTATTCACTCACCACTTTCCTGCCTGTTCTGTTGTAGTCACTCACCATTTTCCTGCCTGTTCTCTTGTAGTCACTCACCACTCTCCTGTCTGTTCTCTTGTAATCACTCACCACTTTCCTGCCTGTTCTCTTGTATTCATTCACCACTTTCCTGTCTGTTCTCTTGTATTCACTCACCACTTTCCTGTCTGTTCTCTTGTATTCACTCACCACTTTCCTGTTTGTTCTCTTGTAGTTAGTCACCACTTTCCTGTCTGTTCTCTTGTAGTCACTCACCACTTTCCTGTCTGTTCTCTTGTAGTTAGTCACCACATTCCTGTTTGTTCTCTTGTAGTCACTCACCACTTTCCTGTCTGTTCTCTTGTAGTCACTCACCACTTTCCTGCCTGCTCTTGTATTCATTCACCACTTTCCTGTCTGTTCTCTTGTATTCACTCACCACTTTCCTGTCTGTTCTCTTGTATTCACTCACCACTTTCCTGTCTGTTCTCTTGTATTCACTCACCACTTTCTCTCCTGTCTTCTTGCATTCAATCACCACTTCCTGTCTGTTCTCTTTGATGCACTCACCACTTTCGTCTGTTCTTTGTATTCACTCACCGCTTTCCTGTCTGTTCTCTGTGTAACACTCACACACTTTCCTGTGTTTTCTCTTGTAGTTAGTCACCACATTCCGTTTGTTCTCTTGTAGTAGTCACCACATTCCTGTTTGTCTTATAGTTAGTCACCATATTCCTGTCGTTCTTTGTAGTACTTACCACTTCCTGCTGTTCTCTTGTAGTCACTCACCCATCTGTACTGTTCTCATGTTCTCTGTATGCTCTTACCCCACCACTTTCCTGTCTGTACTCTTGTAGTCACTCACACTCACTGTCTTTCTCTGTAGTCTATCACAATTGCTGTTGTTGCTCTTGTAGTCACTATCACTTTCCTGTCTGTTCTCTGGGAGTCTCATCCCACTTTCCTGTCTGTCTCTTGTAGCACTACACTTTCCTGTCTGTTTCTTGTGTCACTCACCACTTTCGTCTGTCTCTTGTAGTCATCACACATCCTGGCTTTCTCTTGTAGTCATCATCACTTCCGTTGTCTCTTGTAGTCACTCACCACTTTCCTTCTATCTTTGTAGTCTATCACCACTTTCCTGTTGTGTTCTCTTGTAGTCACTCACCACTGTCAGTATTGTTCCCTTGTAGTTCATCACACTTTCCTGTCTGTTCTTCTGTAGTCATCCCCACTTCCTGTCTGTTCTTGTAGTCATCACCACTTTCCTGTCTGTTTCTTGTAATCACTCACCACTTTTCGTTCTCTTGTAGTCAATCACCCTTTCTGGTATGTCTCGTAGTCATCACCACTTTCCGTTCTGTTCTTGGTAGTCATCACCACTTTCCTGTCTGTTTTGTAGTCATCACACTTTCCTGTCATGTTCTCTTTGTAGTCACTATGTCACTTTCCCTGTCTGTTCCTTCGTAGTCACTCATCACTTTCCGGTTGTTCTCTTGTAGTCACTCACCACTTCTCCTGTCTGTTCTCTGTAATCACTCACCACTTCCTGTCTGTTTCTTGTAGTCACTCACCACTTTCCTGGCTGTTCTCTGTATCACTCATCACTTTACTGTCTGTCTTGTACAACTCATCTTCCTGTCTGTTCTCTGTAGTCACTCATACTTTCCTGTCTGTTCTCTTGTAGTTCACTCACACTTTTCTGATGTTCTCTTGTTAGCACTCACCCATTTCTGTCTGTTCTCTGTAGTCTCACTCACTCTATTCATGTCTGTTCTCTTGTAGGTCACATCACACACTTTCCTGTCTGTTCTCTTGTAGTCACTCAACCACTCCGTCTGTCTTATTGTAGTCTACTCACCACTTCCTTGTCTGTTCTCTGTAGTCACTCCCACTTCTGTCTGTTCTCTTTTATCACTCATCTTTCCTGTCTGTTCTCTTGTAGTCATCACACTTCCGGTTCTGTTTCCTGGTGTAGTCAATCAACACTTCCTGTCTTTCTCTGTAGTCACTCACCACTTTCCTGTCTGTTCTCTTGTAGTCACTCATCACTTTCCTGTCCGTTCTCTTGTAGTCACTCATCACTTTCCTGTCTGTTCTCTTGTAGTTAGTCACCACTTTCCTGCCTGTTCTCTTGTAGTCACTCACCACTTTCCTGTCTGTTCTCTTGTATTCACTCACCACTTTCCTGTCTGTTTTCTTGTAATCATAATCATAATAGTGGAATGTGATATCTTATCTATACTTATTCATCTTTAGTGTATCCCTTATTCTCGCTCTTCTCCACTATGTGCTCTATAGAATGCTGCTTCATGTCTTTCAAACACTGAAATGTGGATCTAACAGGATGACATAACTTCCTCTGCTGCTCCTAATGTGACTCCCTACCCCAGCCCTGAGAATAGGCAAGAGGGGAATGTAAGCTTACATTCACTATGGTGAACTCTTCAGGTCACCTGCTCTGTAACCTTTTTTCACCTTACTTTCTTTTAAAGGGATTTTCCACCCATTCTCCCTTTCTGTGGCACTTCCATAACCATTTTAATTTTTTGCTTCTCCACTTTCTATTCTGTGAGAATCTAACCCCCATCATGGGAAACTTATAATATCACTATAAACATCCCTATCCACCCTTCTAGCTCTCACTAACAACCTCTTTGCTTCTCCTACTCACCAGGAGTCAAATATTCTTGACCTGGTATTTGTTTGACTCAATTCAGTATATAATTGAAAATAAATTTCAAAAAGTATAACTTTCCACAGAGGATTTTTCATTTCCATTTTTCACTCCCCACAATCAAAAAGTTTTTTTTTGCACGTAAAAAGCAGTGTAAGGGATTGTTTTCTGGGCAACAAATTGCACTTCATAGTGATGGTATTTATTATTCCATGCCGTGTACTGGGAAAATTCTGCAGTGAAATTGGTAAAAAAATCCACATTTGTGCCGTCTTTTTGTGGGCTTGGATTTTATGGCTTTCACTGTTCGCCACAAATGACAGGTCTACTTCATTCTTTGGGTCAGTGTGATCACTGGGATAACAAATTTGTATAGGTTTTATAATATTTTCATACATTTACCAAAATTAAAACCTGTACAAAAATGTATTTTTCAGATTTTGCCATTTTTGGCACTAATAACTTTTTCATATTTTGGTGTACGGAGCAGTGGGTGGTGTCAACTTTTGATGAAGCTTTCAATGCTTCCATTTATATGACAGTAGGACCTTCCGATCACTTTTTATTGAATTTTTTATATTTTTCAAAATGGTAAATAAGGGCCATTTTCAAATTTGGGTGCTATTTTCCGTTACAAAGTTAAACGCAGTGAAAAAACTTTATTATATTTTTATAGATTGGGCATTTTTGGACGCATTGATACCTAAAGTGTTTTTAATTTTTACTTTTTACTTTTACTGTTTCTCAGAACCCTAGGTTTTCTGATTTATCCTACCATATACTTCCATTCTTACCGCGTGGCATGAAGTCACATGGAGCAGCAATCTCCAACAAGACGGTGGCGCCCATGCGCCGCTATCTTTTTAAAGCCGCCGGCAGCTTTGCCGGAGGCGATGTGCTGGTCAACACTGCAATATGCAGCAAAGACTTATCAGCTATGGAAACGGCTCTGCCCATAAGCCCTCTCTGCAGGGGCATAACTACAGCGGTAGCAGCCATAGCAGCCACTATGCGCCCCAAGGTGTCAGGGGTCCCCGTCATCCAACCTGACACAATAAAGAATGGAGGATGTGCACCATTATATCTATATTGTACTGCACATTGTCCAGCATTATATGTATACAACATATACTGTGATGTATATATGCAGTATCTGTGATGTGTATATGGTGTAGGTATACACTGTATGTGAGTATGTTGCATATGGCACTGTATGTGTGTGTATATGCTGTGTGTGCACATGAGTGTATTTATATGTGATTGTAACTTGCATGTGTGAGTATACTAATATGTATATTTTTTAAGTAGGTAGGGGGGGGCCATGCAGTAGCCTGCTAGGGGGCCCTGTCTCTCCTAGTAACGCCACAGCCTCTCCGTGCACCCGCAGTCGACCTATGACCTGCTATTATGTCACGGGTTGTTAGAGGGCTAAATGACCCCTATCTGGCAGATCTAAATATTGTTCATCACCTATAGAAAAAGGAGAACTCTAACAAAAAAAAACTATTAGCACTGATTAAACTTTGAAATACGAAGATCCAAAGTCTTTCAAGAAAATTTTTTTTTTTTGAGATATAAGGGGGAGTTTTATAAATGCTTCCAAATCATATTCCACCACTCCACCACAAGTATCAGAGGAGAAGCCTTCCAGGTAACAACACACATTAAATGCTCCACAACTTATTGCACATGTATTTATAAAGCGTTCCGGCCAGTGTTGTGTCTTGGTTGCGCTATGTACGCCGCAACACATTCATGTGCACCTCAACAGGCATCCTGGTGTGCACTTGCACCATTCACAGTATTTATGTCGGCGCACACAGCCGGATTAATGGAGCCCATGCACTGGTCTTCTTTAATCCATTTCACTCTGCACGCTAGTGAGGCAAACATCCATTTAATATTCAATCTCATTTTATCAAGTACTGTCACATCTTCTCAAACACCCACGCTGCATACTTAAGGGGTTAATTCATGCCACAGCCCATAGCACTGCCCTTCACCTCACCAAACAGGTCTATTTTTACATCTCTATCTCTCTCTATAATAATCCTAACGGATTATGTAATTCTCTTTGTTACTTATAAACACCCAAGGTGCAGCTTCCTGTCATATGTCTTGGGGCTGAGGACTTGGTCACCTGCTTTAAAGCTAAATGTGACTGTATTTCACAGGAAATACAGGGGGTACGGAAAGTAATTAGACCCATTTAAATGTTTCACTCTTTGTTTCATTGCAGCCATTTGGTAAGATCAAAAATGTATTTTTTTGCTAATCATTGTGCACTCTGTCCCCATCTTGACAAAAAAACTCTGAAATGCAGATATTTTGCTAATTTAATAAAGAAGAAAAACTTGTATTCAGCCCCTTTACTCAGTATTGAGTAGAAGCAGTTTTGGAGCTGGAGCAGCCAGGAGTCTTTCTGGGACGATGCTTCAAGTTTCTCCCCCCTGGATTTGGGGATGCTCTGCCATTCTTCTTTGGAGATCCTATCCAGTTCCATCAGGTTGGATGGTGAACATTTGTGGAAGCCATTTTCAAGTCAAGAATGATCGCAGAGTTCTTCTGAAGCTTCAGATTTCTTATTTTATCTGTGTGCTTAGGGTCATTGTCTTATTGGAAGGTGAACCATCGTCCCTGTATGAGGTCCAGAACGTGTGAAAGAGGTTTCCATCCAGGATATCTCTAAATTTGACCATTTTCATATTTCCTTCCATTACACCCAGTGGCCCTGTCCCCCCCATAGTATGATGCCATGTCCTGCCATGTGTGGGGATTGTATTTAGCAAGTGATGGGCAGCACCTGGTTTTCTCCGCTGATCAGAATTAACACCAAAAGTTTCATCTTTTCTGGTAGTCCTTCATGTTTTTTTTTTTGAAAACTGTATGCAGTAGAAGTAGAAGTTTCCATTGGAACACTATACCAAAAAACCCCGAATGGTGAAGCCTGCAGTGATAGTTGACTTTGTGGAACTTACTCCTATCTCCCTACTACATTTCTGAATCTCTGCAGCCACAGTGATCTTAGAAAACGTAAAAAAGAAATGTATGCAACAGTAATCTTAAGAGTTCTTTACCACTCTCACAAGGCTCTTCTCCCATGATTGTTTAGTTTTGTTGAGCGGCCAGGTAGAGTAAGAGTTGTGGAATTTTCAAACTTCTTCCATTTTAGGATTATGGAGGCTGCTGTGCTCTTATGAACCTTAAAGGGGTCTTCCCACGAATCAAAGTTGGCCCCTATCAACAATATAGGGCCTAACTTGCTGATCGGTGAGGTCTCAATGATGAGACCCCACAGATCACGAGAACGAGGGGTCCAATGGGGTCCCAGTTACCTCAGTTAGATCCCTCTTCACTACCTGAGAATAATGGAGCAAACAGCCACGCATGACCATTCTGCTCCATACATCTCAATGATCTCAGGGCTTGACGCTTGGGGATTTCCCATCGGAACCCCACGTTTTCATGATCAGATTAGAGCTATCACCTCCAAACTCACTATGATGCACCACCAACCCACACCTACTGGAATTAGGACATGCAGGTATTAACAGTGCGCCTAGCTCACTCTACTCTCCCTTGCCGCACCTGGGGGACTATCTCCAAATAGGCGGTCAGAAAACATGGCACACACGTTCTGTATTCTTTTGTTCTTTTTTAGTTTTCAGTGAGTATTTCACATAATTTAGCCTTCACCATAATAAAGATAAAGTGACAATTTTAAATGACAGATCAAAAATTACAATGCTTCGGTCATTCCGGCCTTTGTCAAGTTAGATCTGACCTAGGGGAAATGAAGAATATGAGAAAATATAAGGCTTCCAAGTTAAATGGTCATCAAGCTGAATGGCTATGTAACTGGACATATCAAAGTCATATCACAATTATAAGAGAGCAATCAGATGTAAGAAAATGGACGGACCTTATAGCAAATAGTAAAACATGTAATTACATGTAAATGTGGGGAGGTCAGGAAATCCTCTGATGCATTAACCCTAGAACGCATATTGGGGGCCTTTTAGGCCCCATGCTTACATTTTTGCTATTATCTGCTAAATTACTTTAGTTAGAATTTTGAAACTCCAGGTATTCCTCTAGTGTGTCATTGTTGATAATATCCAGTTGTTCATATAATTTTTTTTCATAGGCATTATGGTGTAACAATGCTTGATGGTGAAAACTACATCTGTACGAATTGGGGGCCTTTTGTTTTTATCATGTTCTCAGAAGTGTTTGTGTCTCAAGTGACTTTATTAGTACTCAGTAATGCTGGTGGAGGGGCCACGGTGTGGATAATAACAGGTGAGGATGTCATGTAATGTGTGGAGGGAGTGATAAGGCCATGACATCACCTCAGGTCCTCTGAACACAGTAATGAGCTGTGTATAGAGTACCGAGGACAGTATACACTGAATATACAGTATACACTGATAGTATACACTAAATACACAGTATACACTGACAGTATACACTGAATACACAGTATACACAGAAGGATCTGGGGTCTGAAATAGTCAAAACTCTTGCTGTTCCAATATTCAATTCAGGTAGAAACATCACATGGACAATTATTTCACCAATGTTGTACTAGGCAATTTTCTGCTTGCAAAAGCGATTACACTTGTTGGTACTGTAATGCCTCACATGATAGAGCAAAGCCAGGAGAAAGAAAACAAAAGCATTGTTTCATGTGTCCAAGAAACATAGAGAGGAAAACTGAGCGATATTGTTCCACTTGTAAGAAAACTGTTTGCAAAGAACAATCTTCTGAAAAAATAACTTGTCAGAATTGTTTGGAAGATTAATATAATAGAAAAGAAAGTTAGAATAAAAATGTAGCTGCAGATAGTTTGCTACAGATTTCTATGCAGTTTTGTGTGTTTTCATGTCTTTGCGTGAAATTTCAGGGGAAAAAAGATTTTTTGGTGTTTTCTGTGAAAAATTATAATTAAAATGTTGTCCACTATTCATATTTTACTGAGCAATTTTGAAATAAACTTGTGAAAGTTATTTAAGTGTGTTTTTCTACATTATGTGCCTGAAAGGCCCCCATTACGTTAATATGTATGTTTTTAACGTCATGCGTTCTAGGGTTAAAAGGGAAAAGATACACTGTAGAAGATATTGGAAATAAAGCATGTAGTATATAGCTGTCTTCCCTTTTAACCCTAGAACGCATGACGTTAAAAAATACATATTACGTAATGGGGGCCTTTCAGGCACATAATGTAGAAAAACACACTTAAAACTTTCACAAGTTTTATCAAATGCTATAAAATATGAATAGTGGCCAACATTTTAATTATAATTTTTTCACAGAAACACCAAAAAATCTTTTTTTCCCTGAAATTTCACGCAAAGACATGACAACACAACAAAACTGCATAGAATCTGTAGCAAACTATCGCAGCTACATTTTATTCTAACTTTCTTTTCTATTATTAATCTTCCAAACAATTTGACAAGTTATTTTTTCAGAAGATTGTCTTGCAAACAGTTTCTTCTTACAAGTGGAACAATATCGCTCAGTTTCCTCTCTATTTTTCTTGGACACATGAAACAAGCTTTGTGTTTTCTTTCTCCTGGCTTTGCTCTATCATGTGAGGCATTACAGAACCAACAAGTGTAATCGCTTTGGCAGCAGAAAATTGCCTAGTACAACATGGTGAAATAATTGTCCATGGATGTTTCTATTCTACCTGAATTGAATATTGGAACAGCAAGATTTTGACTATTTCAACCCCAGATCCTTCTGTGTATACTTGTATTAGTGACCTGTCAGTGTATACTGTATATTCGTGTATACTGTCAGTGTATACTATGTATTCAGGTATACTGTCAGTGTATCTTGTATTAGTGTAACTGTCAGTGTATCTGTAAACTGTAGTGTATATTATCTGTACGTGTTATACTGTGTATCAGTACTAATTGTATACTGTATATTCTGTATTGTCAGTGTATACTATGTATTCAGTGTAATGTCATACTGTGTGTTCAGCGTATACTATCAGTGTATACTGTGTATTCAGCGTATACTATCAGTGTATACTGTGTATTCAGTGTATACTGTCAGTGTATACTATGTGTATTCAGTGTATACTGTCAGTGTATACTGTGTATTTAGTGTAACTACAGTGTATCTGTATTCAGTGTATCGTCAGTGTATACTGTATATTCAGTGTATATACGTGTATACGTAATCTCAGTGTATACTGTCCTCGTTACTCTAATCACAGCTCATTACTGGTGTCAGAGGACCTGAGGTGATGTCATGGCCTTATCACTCCCTCCACACATTACATGACATCCTCACCTTTATTATCACAACCGTGCCCCTCCACCAGCTATGAGTACTAATAAAGTCACTTGAGACACAAACACTTCTGAGAACATGATAAAAACAAAAGGCCCCCATTGTACAGATGTAGTTTTCACCATCAAGCATTGTTCACCATAATGCCTATGAAAAAAAATTATATGAACAACTGATATTATCAACAATGACACACGAGCGAATACCTGGAGTTTCACAATTCTAACTAAAGTAATTTAGCAGATAATAGCAAAAATGTAAGCATGGGGCCTAAAGAGGCCCCATTATGCGTTCTAGGGTTAATGCATCAGAGGATTTCCTGACCTCCCCACATTACATGTAATTACATGTTTTACTATTTGCTATAAGGTCCGTCCATTTTCTTACATCTGATGCTCTCTTATAATTGTGATATGACTTTGATATGTCCAGTTACATAGCCATTCAGCTTGATGACCTTTAACTTGGAAGCCTTATATTTTCTCATATCTTCATTCCCCTAGGTCAGATCTAACTTGACAAAGGCCGAATGACCGAAGCATTGTAATTTTTGATCTTCATTTAAAATGTCACTTTATCTTTATTATGGTGAAGGCTAAATTATGTGAATACTCACTGAAAACTAAAAAGAACAAAAGAATCAGAACGTGTGTGCCATGTTTTTGACCGCCTATTTGGAGATAGTCCCCCAGGTGCGGCAAGGGAGAGTAGAGTGAGCTAGGCGCACTGTTATACATGCATGTCCTAATTCCAGTAGGTGTGGGTTGGTGGTGCGTCATAGTGAGTTTGGAGGTGATAGCTCTAATCTGATCATGAAAACGTGGGGTTCCTATGGGAATCCCCAAGCTTCAACTCCTGCCCTTTGCCTTTGTAGTATATAAGCATTTCCCCAAATATGACCTTCATACAATTAAATTATAGATTTTTATGGAGTCATGTACAACTGAAAATTCTTTCGTCTTTCTAACAATTGGCTTTAGAGTGTTACCTTGTCGACCTGAAGAAGAACCTGATGGACACTAAGGGAATACTGATGCATCTCCACACTGTAGTACAAATATATATATCAGGATTCACTGGACCCATGTTCCAGGTCGCCCGACACTCCCTGTGCCCCCAAAGCTGTTGATAGCTTCTCCACCATGCCCAGCCTGCAGGTCCTCTTGGTGAGCACAAGCGTCAGCCATCTAGAGTTAAAGGGCCAGTGCCAGTGATTTTTGCGGGCTGACCGTGCCTTCACTGTTAAATTCCCTGCCCCTTCCTGTGTCCCCTGTCGGTCTTTATGCCTTGTGCTCTGAGAAAGCTTGTTCCGATACTTTGTGCCAATGTTGTGAATTCCGTTGTGAACTCCATTGTGGCATTAGCCTTCTGCCCTCCTGACCTTCTACTATGTCAGGACTCTGATCCCGTGCTGCCTTGCCTGGACCTCTTGTCTGTTCCCGACTCTAAAATTTGGTTTACAACTTTCTACTTCGCGTTGGCCTCCACTGCCAACAAAGTGGTTGTATGGGAGCAACCTGGTGGTACCCGCTGCACAAGATCAACCGGCTTGGTGACGGGGTCCGCTGATGAAACCAGGTACCACTTAGACTCTGATCACAGGGTGTCGGCTTAGGTCATTGTCCGGGTACAGAGTGTCCACTAACATGTTTCCCTGGACAGTAAAGGATCGGCCAGGGATCCCCCTGCCAAGTTCCCATAACTGGCCTGGCCTGATTTTACCACCCATCGGCCAACAGTTCCAGCAGATTGCCGGCATAAGGTCAGCAACTCGTCACCGCCATATTGCACAATTGATGGCTACCCAGCAAGCACCACTCAAGTTCCTTTGGTATTGCTACTCCAGTTTGTATACAGAACTAAGCTAAGCCTTCCATGCCCTCTTAGTATGATGTGGATCCAAGTCATGCGGGGCCTTTATCACCCAGAGTTCTATGCACATTGAAGTATTGCCAATGCAGCTCTTCACGAAGAAAGGTCTTTCTAAAGTGGCTTTCATCATAACAGCAAGGAAAATTAGCCTCCAGGCCTCGGCATGGGTTTACTACCTTGGGGCAGGAAAGTCACAGCTAAACACACTTCTCTTTGTTGAATTTCAGTCATCTTTGAGGGAACCTACCATTTATCCTCTGATGAGACCACCCTGCCTAGCTTGCATTCAAAGGGACCCAGCTTACCAAAGATTGCAGGCCTCCTCCAACTTTGCAAAAGTGACAACCAGTGTGCCTTGTCATCCAAGTATTGTTCAGCTGAAGATCCCCAGCACAGCTTGGATGCATTTCCGGGTCCATTTGAGGTGCTGAACTCATCAACTTCAGTCCTATCTTCCTCCCTCCATGAACATCTCAAAATCCTCCATGTCTCCCTTACTAATCCTTTGTCCGCAATGGTGGCCAAGGTTGAAGTACAGAATCATAGTATGACAGTATGATAGGTAGCACTCCCCAAAGATATATAAGGAAGCCCAGCCCACCCCCCACTATAAAAAATATCCAGTTCATTCCCCCCCAGTATCTATGTAACTAGCACAAGCAATTCTGTATATAGGTGGTATAGCAGAGCCCCAAATAATGGATAGCTCTGGAATCCCAGCAATATGTAGATAGTCCAATAAATGCCCTATTCTCCAAGAGCTTTTCTCAGCCCATGCTATCCCCAGGAGCTGCTGCTGGCGTCCTCAGCCAAGAAAGGTACACAAAGGGTTGCAGTTAGGGTTGCATGGCCGACTTGTCCAGTAGTAATCAGCAATTTGTGTGTATTAAGGAATATACATTAAAAACTATTAGGAGGGCCGTAAGACACCCCCAATGGTGCGTAGATAGAAAGGTGGTATTTGCCCTACTCTAGGCACTAACCTACCTTCCTACCCCTTGTTATGGCCCTGTTATTTCATGCATTGAAATATCATAAAGAACATTTTTTTAAAATACTAAAATTTTATTTAATTGGACATAACAAGTGATCTCTACTAGAGAATGAGTATGGACCCAATCATTATGCCCTACAGATACAGTATGAGTGTCGTCCATGTTACAAGAGAGAGTCTGTGTAGATAATCCTGCTGAAAATGACAGCGATAAATTACTCAAAGATATTCAAGATTTAGTTATCTATTAATTTTTTTCTGTAAACTTCTCCGTGTCTCTGAGGGTCAAATCCGTCCCCGGTGTTGTATATAGCGTCTGCAGAGTGACGGGGCCTGTGCCTATTCCTGTGCTTGGGATCTGCAGAGCGGGGGACGCTGTGCGGAGGAGAAGGAGACCTTGTCCCTGTCATGAGCTGCTCTCCTCTTCTTACTGCCTGTTATGTGTTTATATTCTTACAATCATTACCAGTCTGGGACGCAATATTTATCAATGGCATCATAAGCATTAGCGCCATACCTGACTATGAAATTACAAGTGAAGGAGAAGATTCATCATTGTCCGCTGATTTATGTCACATGGTTGCTGATAGAGCTCCATTTTACAACCAGAACAGATTTTTTAGACTTACTGTGTTGGCTAGTGAGTGATTTTCCAGCTTTTATGTTCTTAATGTAATTTCTTGGTGCACCTTAATATACAGCGTACAAACAACAATTCTGTCAAAGGATCTGTAATAAATTTGGCACATACTCTGACTAAGCAGTAACACAAGAGTGTGGGTGCAAAAACTACTTGACCAATGTTTTTCAGATCTTGAGATATGTGTGACCTGAATTCAAACTGATTTCTCCATGATTTCTTTTGCACTGAAGATGTCTTCGGATGGTGACATTTATTTAAGAAAAGTCTTCATCCAAAGACTTTCTTTTCAGATTAAACTTTTATTGGTAGCAATAAAGAACGCTTTGCAATGTGTGAATCAATGTGTGCAATAATCTTAGACACCCTAGTCACAAATAATGATAACAGCGGCACTTAACAGGTCAGACGAGCGCCACCCTACGTAGTGATTTGACGTAATGGTTGCCAGTTAGCTCATGGCCAAGGTGCAGTATGTTACAAACATATAGAAATGCACCAGTATTGGGTTGGAAAAGGGTGGTCTAATCGAATGGGCGGCAACTCGGGGTATGCGTTAAAAGATATTTTATTGATTAATCGATTTTATAAGGTCGTTCAGTCTTTAGTGACTGAAAACCTTATAAATCGATTATTAAAATCGATTATCAAAATAAATATCTTTACCAATACCCAGAGTGCGCCATTTAGATTAGACCACCCTTTTCAAATACCCTTCCAACATTCGTGTGTTTTGGCAAACGAACAACAGGAGATCTCTATCTGAGGCTAGCACCTGCATACCTGAACGTAGTGGTTGTGCCTACCCTCAGCACAACCACACACGGTGAGCACATTTTCTCCTATACCACTGTGACTATTTCCAAAAAGGTTTGGCACACTTATTAGCGCTCTCTCCATGTCCTTCCTTGACATTCTCTACCCCCAGTTATATGTGAGCTCAGGTTATAGCAGGTTAAATAACTATGGAGCTTGCTAGATCTCTGCTGATGTATAAAAGTCCTATGTGCTACATTCAGATTACGTCCTATCTTCTCACTCTATACTCTACGCGTTTCGCCCGCGATAGTAGGGCTCATCAGGAGAACGCAGAGGATTGAGGCTAAATAGAATGATAGTTAGCATTCATTTAGGATACAAAATAAAAAGAGAGAGACGCCGGTTGTCCTGATGGTGGGCCGGCGTGTGATAGTCGTAGCTACGCCCCACCATCCTTGATTCACTTCTTAATTGTTACCAATAAAAGTATATTTAATATTTTCTCCCCTTCTAATCCTTTGTGTATCTGTGGGTACTACATCTAATTAAGCTCCTCAGTGACTCTTTTCAGATTAAAGTAGGACAGAAAACTGATGCAGCCAGAATTTAGATCTGCCCTAATATATCAACTTCTTTGCTTCATCCGGAGCACATGAGAAATCAGGCTGATGTCACACATAATCTCAATGACTCTGAAAACATTGTAAAGTACAGAACCAGCGCCCATTTATTTAGGTTAGAGACTGTGTAAGGGGTATTCGTATCGTCAGGGTCGGCTCTAAGTTTCAGAAGACCCCGGGCGACAGGCCGCAGAGGGACCACTTTCAGTCAACTTTAAAAATTCAGAAATTAAAAACAGTCTCCTGTTCCTAAAAAAACCATTATTAATCAAAGCGAACGTCCCCCTTATAGTATTAATATAAGACCCCCCCTTGTCCCTATGGATTCCTTATTTACAGCCTTATGTGGGCCCCGGCACTTGCCCAGGTACGCCAGTGCTGGTGCCTGCCCTGATGTAGTGGTCTAACTGCTAGAAAATATCAGGTCAAAATCCTAAATTTAATGGAATGTCCCATAGTTGAGAGGCTTTGCCTGGATTTCACTCATTATCTTTTTTTCCCCTTTATCTTTTTATCATTACAATCAGCAGCAAATTTGCATATTCATACAACAAAGGTAAGGAAGAAATAATCTCCCCACACACTATGGACAGTCCATGGTTCATTCAGTCCATAGGTCATGTCCTCAATTCCTTATTCATCTAGCAAGCAGTAATTATAGCTAAAAACACATCCCACAACATTAAAGGTAAAATATTAAGAACATGGTTATAACAATGACGTGATGGGGAGTGACACTGGCGCCGTAGCTTATGTCACCAGCAGCATGCAGTCAGCATTGGTGCCAGTACTGATCGGTGGGTGTTAACGGTTGGTGTAAGTTGTAATACGCAGCCATTCTTCTACCATTGCCATTGACTACAATGTTTGGGATTGCTTCTCTTTACACTTCTGAGGGGGGAGGTGTAGGTTAAGTAACTATAAGACGTGATAGGCCTTCACAGAGATCAGCACCGCAGCCAATCACTGCCTGCGGGTACAGCATGAGCGAGGGACTCCAGTTATTGGCGTGCGGTGCTGAGTGTGGGTACACGGGGACTTTCCTCTCCAGGCAGGTCAGTGATCATGTGTGTGGATTGGGGAAATATGATTCCTTTGTTTTGGAAACATCCGCCGATTTTGATTTCCACCTGAAGTATATTATATTACTAGTTTTAACTCAAATTCCTGACTGCCTGGTCTTAACATGCGTCGTGGCTTCTGTGCTGCATCCTTTGGCATCACTGCACCTTCTACTGCTTTGGGCTGTTGCAGGAGCAGGACCAGGTTCCAGCTGTCAGAGACCCTGAGGAGAAGCCAGAAATAGTTAACCCCTACCAACATGGACGTAGGGAGTTGCGCAAGCGGACATAGTACTTCGTCCTGCTTCTGCCACCGGTGCCTGCCGAGTACATTCACAGAAAGAATGGTTTACATCTGAAGTATGTTGTAATGCGAGTTTGGACAGGGGCAGATTTGGATTCTACACTTGAAGCACGCTGCAAGAATAAACCTCGTAAGATGCTTTACAGTTAATGTTGAATGTGTTGTGTGGTATAAGAAGTGAAAGCCCCATATTAGCTGTTAATAAATTTGCTTTTAACCTAACTGTGAAAAAACATTTTTATGGTATTGCTACTGCCGTCAATGGCATTGGTTTGGTTGAACAATCACAAAAACAATCACAGCAAAAAATCTTGTGAAATCAGCTCACCCTCTCGTTTGAACAATCCACATGGTCTTGACTCTGGACACTCCAGCCGGAAAAACTCGGTCACACAGGTGCGTTTATAGCAATGAGATAAAAGGAAAACTATTTCGCTGGACATCAGACGTCAGGATTTCGTTAAAATTTAACAATTTTTATTAGATCCATTAAATAGACACAGTAAGCATGGACACAGCATAAGGAGTAAAAAATAGCTTCAAGCTACGCGTTTCGGTAATTATACATTATTCATAGCTTGAATAAGGTATAATTACCGAAACGCGTAAGCTTGAACGCTATTTTTTTTACCTTATGCTGTGTCATGCATTACTGTGTCTATTTAATGGATCTAAAATAAAAAATGGTTGAACAATCAGTTCAATTAAACACAGGATATTGCATTGGATAATAAATGTATATGTGGATTTTAGAGACCAGGAAAATGTTCTTAGTTTCAGACAGGACAGTGGTAGTGAGTCTCCCCGGTCAATAACAATGTTCCCAAACCCTTCATAATGAGTAATCCTTGGATTTATGCTTTGTCATCCAGAACAGTTGAATGAACTGGATAGATTCCAGGAACTCGTTGAGAGAAGAGTCAACTATCCTTAGATATTGGGTAGATTTACTTACCTGGTCATGTTGCGATGCCCCAGGTGCATTCCCCGATGACGATGAAGTGCGATTCTTCAAGATCTTGAGTCCATTTTCCTGCATGTGTTGCTTCCCCGCTCAGCTCCGCCGGTTCACCTTTTCTTCCCGTGCATGTGAGTGCATTGTCTGCGACACAATTTGAATTGTAAATCCTGTTTTAGTCAGAATCAGTCGGGTTGTCCGTCAAGCCACGCCCCGATTTGTGTTGCATGCACAGTTGGCACAAAATCCGTCACATGCGCCAAAACCCCCACTTAAATGCAGCGCAATCGGAATATTTGGGAAATCTGAATGAAAATGCACCGTGTGGAACCTTAGTAAATGTGCCCCATTGTGTGCATACAAAACCCTTTGAGAGAACCAACCTCACAAGACAGAGCAGAGCAATTGGCTATCCGTTCCTAAAGAATAACAGAGACTTAGCTGTGAGGTCAGGAGGGGGGCTCTGTGGTCGTTATGAATTCCTTGTTGTACAGAAAGATAAATCTGGAAATTCTAGATGACACTCTGACCTACCGCAGACTCCCCCATCTCATCATGTTAAGATGCTTGTTAGAAGAGGGGGGTTCAGATGGGAGCAATTAATATGAAACTGAGAGATACTCTTGCCTCGATGTCCAGCCACTTGATCTTTGGGGAGCGTTTTGGGGAGTGGTTGGACTCCCACTTGCAGCCGCTGATCGCTGGAGTCTAAGCACTGCAAGCTAATTTGCATATTTCAATAAATGCAGATGAAGTCTTAATGATAATGGGGCAGATTTACTTACCCGGCCAATTCGCGATCCAGCGGCGCGTTCTGCTCTGGATTCGGGTCGGGATTATTTAGAAGGTAGTTCCTCCGCCGTCCACCAGGTGGCGCTGCTGCGCTGAAAATCATCTCAACGCGGCGGAATACACCGAGCTGGACCAGGTGAAGGTAAGCGATTTGCAAGCGACACTTTTTCGGTTTTAAATGCGGCGGTTGTCCGAATACGCGGGTTTACGGTCGGCCACGCCCCCCCGATTTCCGTCGTGTGCATGCCGGCGCCGCGTGCGCCACAATCCCGGGGCAATTCAGGTACAATCGCCGCAAATCGGAAATATTTGGGTAACACGTCGGGAAAACGCGAATCGGGCCTTAGTAAATGACCCCCATTGTGTTAGTACTAGTACACCATCAATCAATGATGGGTGGATGTATTTCAAAGAGTTAACATTCGCAATCGATGCAGGTGTCGATTGGCGATGCGATCGGATTTTGTGCATCGCCGCCGGCTGCATGCGACACAAATCGGGGGGCGTACCGTCGAACAACCCAACTGATTCGGAATTATAAACGAGGTTGTGTCGCAAGATCAAGCATTACATACACCGGGAAGAAGATGGTGAACTCCGGCGGACCTGAGTGGGAGCGACACATGCAGGAAATTGGACGCCGATCTTAGTAAATCGCGCGCAGACCGAATCCTCGCCGGATAACGCACAGTGGGGATCGCGACGGACGGGTAAGTAAATGTGCCCCAATGTTTACGACATTTATGTAAGCTATGTAATCCAAATAAGCCTGCATTCAATGTTTTTACATGTGTTTACATTGGGTTCACATTGCATTGATTTAAACCATGTTTATGTAAAGCAAAGTGAATGCAATGTTTATACCGCAATTATGTACCCTATGAGAACGCCAATCAGCCTGGTTCACACACTTTTCTTTTTCCATTGCATTAACAATTACTAAACGCAATGTGGCCACAAGTTTTGGACTGGTTTTACATCCACATGTATTTACACAGCGTTTGCATAAAAACACATTGAAGTGTTATGTGAACGATGGGTTTACGATAACTTAATGTGAACGGGATGTTAGGCTGTATTCACATTACATAACATTTTGTAACATATGTTAACATTTCATTGATGTAAAATCTCTTTTCCTCAGGGTAAATTGAGATTTTTCTAGAAAATTATAATTGGAAAATGTAATATAAATGGTAAATAAATTAAATGGGATAAGAATGGGGGTTTTGAAAGAAACCAGTTTTTGTTTTTTGTTGTCCAATCAGGAGTGGAGCAAAATTATGCAGGGTACCTCTGATCAAGTCAGGAAGGTCCCTGGACTGGTGGCTGTAGTTTATGTATAAAGGATTAATTTAAAGGGCTGTTTGCAACTTTATTAAGGGGAATGGGCAGGTGCTAAGTTTCTAACTTATCCCTCCCGTTATTACCTTATCATATTCCCCCTCACGGTTAAACTTACAAGGGGGATTTAATGCGGGCCTTTGTTCCTAGTCTCTGACAGCAGCACGTATGCAGTGTCCGTCTGCCAGGTTCTGTTATCCTGGGTAACATTGGAAAAACAGTTAGCAGTGGTGCTCCGCATCAGACTGCTAGCTGAAGGTGAGCGCTGATTGGACCAGTACTCACCATGATGTGGCATTCCTCCTGCAGGTGTCCCTGCTGTTCGGTTGCGTCGGTGGTTGTCCTGTGTCACAGTGCGCTCATCTTAGCCATTCCCACCCTCTCCCTACATAGCAGTTGGGCATGCTCCTCACCTACCCGTAGGACCGTTCTAATAATAATGAACAATGGAGCAGTGTTGCAGCTTCTGTAGTCTCATGCTGCCAACTGCCCCAACCCACCCCCTTATCCTGTTCCCAACAGGGTCACCTGCGCCGTCGGTCCTGCAGCTACCAGTCTTACTCCTTTTCCTCCCCCGGGAGGCACACAGGACTCCTGCTGCAGCTCTGCGGAGTGCTTTTTCAGAGTCATGCTGGTTTGAGGTCCTCTAAAAGGTCGTCAAGATGGTCACTCCCCCTACTTCCTCCATGGGCCACTAGAGCCCCAGTGATGTCAGCAGAGCCATGGTTCCTCTCACTTCTGTACTGTGTCCTTGTCAGCTCCAGTGATCCTCCGCCACATAGGTTCTGGCTGGAACGTTCTGAATTAGTGGCATTCTAAGGCCTTTCTAGATAAGTACTTCTCACTAGCCCCTTTGGCTGTCTCCGCAGTCACAGGTTCCATATCGGCTCATGAGAACCAGATAAGGGAAAAGATAAGGCCAATAGGTACATGGACATATGGTTGCTGCTGTCCGAGACCAGAATATGATAAATAAGGAGCAGAGATAGAAGCCCATGGTCGACAAGACCATAATAATTGGTCATGAGCCTTTTCCGTGTTGGTTCGCATGATGGGTCAGCAGTGCCCAGAGCCCTGTTCTGAGCTTTTTTTTACCAGGACATCATAAATTTGTCCTATAAGTCTATGGTGGTTTGGCATTGTGGCGATACATTTTTGCCGGGGGCATCCCACACTGAGCCTGGATATGGGGTAGGCTCAATGCAGCCAATGTCTGGCTACGTGTGATGGTGGCACAATGTCCGCCTTTTCACCCGTTCGACACAGCGGCACCCCTGAGCACAGTTGGCTCTTCAATGAAGGCCATTGCTGATTTCTTTGGCCTTTGAAAATATTAACACAAGTTCTGTTTGTGTGGGTGGAGGAGGGGCTTCATGGTGCCTTCAGCTTCCTTCAATCCCCCCAGGCATCCCTCTAAGCCCTTTGTTCAGCAGCAGGTGAGTGTATGGGCTGTGGCTCGCCCACTATCCTGACATGGAGAGCGGGCAATTAAGGTTCGTTTTTTGCTTGGGTTTTTTATAACCATTTTGTTATTGTTCTGAGGTACATTTGTGGCTAACCTGAAGTCTGCGACAGAACACCCAGAGGTGCTCTAAGCTAAGCAAAATAGCTAAGTAAGTGGACTTGGGCTGGATTGAGGGTCCCTTTTTTCATTCCCCCTGTTCACTAACCTGCAGGTTTCCACTCTGGGTGCGGTGCCCAAGAAGGACTTGGGTAAGTTCTGCCTTTTTCACTTGTCCTTCCTGAAGGGTACGTTGGTGAACGACGGAAATACAACCAAGGAGGAGTCAGTCTCTTACATATCCTTTGAACGTGCAGGTTCCTCCTTACGAGGTGGTCCGGGGTGCACTGATGTTGAAGTCGGACATTGGGGCTTATTTATTAAGTTCTGCGGTCACATTTCCGTCGGGTTTTCCGACTTTCCAGGGATTGCGGCACCGGGACAGGCTTTAGAAGGGGTTGTGTCACACACAATCAGATTGGGGCATCGACGCCGGCTTTCATGCAACAGAGGACTGAGCACGGGATTTAGCATTTACATTTGCCGTAAGACATACGCTTGCATGCACCAGGAAAAAGAAGGTGTACTCCGCGGAATTGAGTGGGGAGAAACACATGCAGGAAACCAGGCACGCAATCTTAGTGAGTCGCACCGAGTCCATAATCGCGGACAATGCACAGGACCGGGTAGTAAATGTGCCCCATTGAGCCTGCTTTCCGGCATTTGCCTGTACACCGATTGTTATCACTTTTTAGGCGGCGTGTGTTGGCGCTTTGTGTTACTATGATATATTTTTGTCCATGGGCTCTCTATTTCATGCCATCTACTGGGAAGCGGGAGAAAAAAATAAAAATACAGAGAAAATGGTGAAAAAAACATTTGCACGTTTTTTGTGGGCTTGGATTTTACGGCTTTCACTATGTGCCCCAAATGACGTGTCTACTTTACTCTTTGGGTTCAGTGCGGTCACGAGGATACCAAATTTGTATAGGTTTTATAATGTTTTCATACATTAAAAAAATGAAAACCTCCTGTACAAATTTTTTCTTGATTTTGCCATATTCTGGCGCCAATAACTTTTTTTACAACACTTTTGATGGTGTTTTTCAATATTGCCATTTTTAGGACCATACGACCTTTCATTCAGTTTCTATAGAATTTTTTATATTTTAAAATGGCAAAAAGTACCATTTTCGACTTGGGCGCTATTTTCTCTTACGCGGTTACCCTTGTCTGCCAGCCAATCTAAGTGTACCAACACGGAGAGTGCCGGACACACTTCTTGGGGATATACTCAACATCTTCTGTCATCGCTACCATCCTGTCTTTTCCATTCTGTCACTTGCAAGGTCAATTTGTGATAACGAATATTGGGGCTAGAGTAACAGGAAAAGTTCCTGGCTGTAGGATATATATGTCTCCAGATGTCTTCATGCCCACTTCCCTCAGTACTTGGCTATGACCATGTCGGTGCTATGTAAAGAAATGCTGCCAGGGTGTGTTTGTATTAGTATGGATTAAGATAATTAATGAAATCTCCAATGATTAAAGGGGTATTCTGGAATATGAACATTGACACAAAAGCCATGGTGATATAAATAAATGAATACAACAATACTCAATGTCATTAGTCCACACAGACGAGCTTAAATAGTTTGATTTTATGATTTACTTATTTATGGCCTCTCTAAGAAGGTGGGTTATCACTAAGAGGCCACATTGGAAACTACAAGTCCCATGATCCTTTAGTTCTCAGAAAACTCCTCCTACCTCTTAGCTTGCCTTCAGTGATGATATAAAGACTTTCTTGCTCTGTTACCATAGGAATGAGTAACTGCCATCACCAAAACACTGGCCATACTGGATGCACCGCAACCAAAGACTACACCCAAACATAGGTGGCGATCACATGACCTGTGATGTGGACATTCTTCTGTCATGTGTCTGCTCCGCAACGGACAGCGCGTAGGAAATTAACGGACTGATTAACGGGCCAGTAGCATTTTAATTCTTCATTACAGTCTTAGTGAGCAGCATTTTCTGCTAAGGGGAGCAACATTTAAATAACAACTAATTACACATTAGCTTATATTTTAAGGGCCATTTGTATATGAATAGCCATTTAAAGTGAAAAGATCAGCAGACTCCACTGCCAGCGCCAGAGCCTGTTTAGAATTGCCGATGAGTAAGGTGACGGGATGTAAATTGCAATAAGGAGAATCTTTTGCGGATATCTTTGCACTCAAAGCTACAAACCTCCCCTCTGGGTCAATGGTGCTGTGTATACCTTGAAATGCTATTGATTGTGTGTATGAATATACTCACAAATCCTTGAATGTGAGGAGAAGGTAGAATGAAATTGGCTCCTACCCACCACGGCCCAGAGGTCACCATAGAATCTGTAAAGTGTGCTCAGAAAGACAGAGCACAGCTGGTGATATTGCTTGAGGGCTGTTAGCACATAAGTATCTTTTGGGCAGAGTCTCCCAACTCCCTAGTGTTCCAAGCAATTATCCTTACTTAAACTGCATCATGTCACATAGTTTCCTGACCATAATAAGTGTACAATTAACTGAAAAGACAAGAAAAAAACAAACCCAACTTACATAAAAATGTATGACCCTGTGCCGTTGGCACAACTGGGGAGATATAGCAACCACAGCCGAAGAGCTGCATATTGTTCTCACAACTGGTTGACTCAAGGTTAGAGAGTCACAGTCCGCGAGACTATCATTGAATGAAAAGCCCCCTGACATGAAGGTGGCACCCCCCATTGAACCATTGTACACACCATACTAATGTGACAATTCTTTCCTGGAAACTGTCAGTCCGCCAGAGACTTTGCCTACGCAAATCATGCTCATGTGCATCCAGCCAGTCGGTGGCCTCTTCAGGTGAATTGAGAGAGTGAGTAGCTTGCAGCGCAATCACCCGCAGCCTGCTGGGTAAAACATAAAACATTGCAGTTCCAGCTTCTGAAGACGCCTCTTTGAAATGTGCCTTCGCCTAGACCTCTGTTGAGAAGTCAGGAAGCTAGAAATATGACTACTAGAGATGAACGAGTATACTCGTTCGAGCTTGATGCTCGGACGAGTATTTCCCCTGCTCGAGACGAGCATTAATTAAGAAACAGTGAAGAACAGTGAAGAAACACAATAAAACAGCGAACACAGTGAACAGAGGATCATTTTATGTGAAGAACACAGTGAAAGAACACAGTGAAGAACACAATGTAGATGTTCCGAACATTGCTAACTTAGCCGAAGATATGAGCGCCGATGCTGGATACGGGATGCAGAGGGGATGAGTGGAGCGGAGCGGGGCGGAGCGGGCAGGAGGAGCAGAGCGGGCATCGCGGAGCGGGCAGAAGGAGTGGAGCGGGAATTACAGAGCTGGCATGGAGGAGCAGAGCGGGTCGGAGCGGGGATGGAGGGAGGAGAGGGGATGGAAGTGGGCATCACGGAGCGGGCATGGAGGAGTGTAGCTGGGGATGGAGCGGCATGGAGGAGCGGAGCGGGCATCAGGCACGGCATGGAGGAGCGGAGCGGCATGGAGGGCAGAGCGGGGGTGGACGGCAAGGAGCAGCGGATCGGGGGCGAGCGGGTATCACAGAACGGGCATGGAGGAGCAGAGCGGGGCTGGAGCGGGCAAGAAGGAGGGAGCAGGCATACAGAGCGGGCTTGGAGGACGGAGCGGGGGCTGGAGAGGGCATCAAGGAGCGGGACACGAGGAGGAGCGGAGGGGGAGGCTGGAGCGGGCATGGAGGAGCAGACAGGGGGCTGGAGAGAAAAAGGAGCAGGCATGGAGGAGAGGAGCAGGGCGAAGTGGAGGCTGGAGCGGAGCGGGCTAGAGCAGGACCAACAGTCCAACCCAGTGAAGAACACATTGCAGATGTTCCGAATATCTGCTAACTTATCGGAAGACGCGCAGAAGAACACATTGCAGATGTTGGAAACATCTGCAATGTTTCTTCACAAATATTGTTCTTCATATACTATTGTGAAGAACACCGTTCGGCCGCGATCTTCCGATAAGTTAGCATATGTATGAACATGCAATTGTGTTTCACTGTGTTCTTTCAATGTGTTCTTTCAGTGAAAACATCTGCAAACATCTGCAATGTGTTCTCTTTAGTGTTCTTTCAATGTGTTCTTTCAGTGAAAAATGCTCGAGTCTCCATTGACTTTAATGGGGTTCGTTATTCGATACGAGCACTCAATCATCGGGAAAAGTTCGCCGAGTAACGAGCACTCGAGCATTTTAGTACTCGTCATTATTTGCAGATTCTCTTTTTCTCTGGTTTTACTCAAGATGATATCCGATCTTTAAAATGGAGTATGCGGATAAGAATTGAGGGGGGCGGATCCCTGGTGGCAGTGGTCTTGACGGGACCCAGTGATCCTGCTCCACCGCGAATAGCGGTGTCAGAGTTTTTTGCACAAAATCAGACAGCACCCTGCTCAAAATATTCACGGGGACCCTAAGAGGCATCTATTATTCCCTTGCAGCCTGTCTCCATATCATCTTGCTTTGTAGAAACAGCCGCCAGGTGGATTGCATACTTGAGATATACTTGAGGGTTGCTGGTCTTCCACCTCTCCTCCCCTCCAGCACCCCCATTCTTATGAACTCTTTCAAATCATGTCGGATAATGTTAAGGTCCTCCTTCACACCTCCCACCAGCATTGTGAGTGAGGATATGGCATTGTTGCAGCTATACAACCATTGCTTAACACCTCTCCAGTGGGCTCATACCTTTAATTGCAGATAAGTGGCTGCAGCAGCAGGATCACTCATTAATGAGGGCCTTGGGGGTTTAGGTGTGTGGAGCCCTGGACCTTGTAGTGGCCCCATGTTAGCTGTGTGGGTGGTAGCGATGGCCATCACTGCCTCCAGCCTCACCTCCGGTCTGTTGCTGCTGCTTCCGCTTCCACCCCCGCTGGCTCCCAGTGCACCTGTGCCAACTTTTGCAGGTGGCTTGCCATTTCGTTGGAACAATGACACCGCCGTGGCTCACTCGCTGAGCACCAGCTGCCATCTCCTCCAGCACCTCCTTGGGGTGCTCTCTGCTGCTGCCGCCGGCCATCAATGCGCCGCTGCTCCATTTCATTCCCAGGCTTCACGGACAGACAAGTTTTTCAAGGATAAATTGCGGGTGCCTAGCGGGAGTTTGTCAGCGGGCATCCTTTCATATCTCCAGCCAAGCTCCTGTCCCACCCCCTGTTTGTTTTTTCATTTTATCACGCAGCAATTTTGGGGTCCCCTTCTCGGCGGAAAAAATGGATGGGTCTGTTTACTTTCCTCTCCTTTCTCGGTATTAAGCTGGATTCCAAAACAACAGTTTTCCATTCGCCTTTGGACAAGTTTGGATGGCGGAGTCTGGCGAAGTCTGGTGGACGGTTTCTGTTCCCTAGGAAGATTATCCTCCACTAGATGCATTCCTTGTAGCTATGCTCATTTTTGTGTGCAGGGTGATACCTATGGGCAGAGCCTTTGGTCACACTAGGGGTTCATTAGCCGTACCACAGGATCCATGCTACCACCACATTGCAAGCTGACTGCAGGTGTGGAGGCCCTGCTTGCAAGATCAATAATAAAAATTTGGCTGCTTCCAAGTCCAAGGTGAAATTGCTGCAGAGAGCCGGAGTTTGGTATAATTTCAGGTGTTTGCCAGATAACCAAGGGAAGGAGGATTTAGGATGGATTAGTAAAGAGAGAGTTGACATTTTAGTGGTAAGCAAGTGTGTAGGCACGTTTGAAACTTTGGAGGTTGCGTAATTGTAGATATTCCAGGGAAGGTTATTCCGAGAATGAGATGGGCAGTTCGGAAGAAATCCTGGAGATGTGCATGAGAGTTGGAAATAAGGTAGAGATAAATCACTGGCAGATTGAAGAGCATGAGTTGGGCGATAGACTGAAATGAGGGAAGAGATATAGGGCGGCGCAGCATTGTGCAGAGCTTTGTGGAGGTGGGGTAGCTGATAATTTAGGAGCAGTTTGTTGTGTTGAAAAACTGACCTCTTTTTGGTATTGTGGCGCCTTGAGATGAACATTACCTTTTAAGGAAATACATGTGCTGGGAGTTAATGGATAAGGTGTTAGTTCAACCTTTAACACATCTTTATCTCCTGGTTTTTCATCAGCGGTCCTGGAAGGTCTGCGGTGTCCTAAGATTATTTGGAGCCGGATCCATGGTGCAGTCGGTGATGGTGCAGGTGGCCCTGACTTCATTGCAGCATTATGCCCTCTGACAACGTGTGTGCCCCAGGTGTTGGTGTGGCTCTCAGGCCACTCTTACATCTTTGGGCGGATTAAAATTCCTCCTGTCCTACTGCAGGTCGGAATTGTGTTTTAGGAGGCGAGGCAGGGTATTGGATAGGCATTTGTAGTGCAGATTCTTCCAGAAGCCATCGCTATAAGCAGATCTCCTACATGCCCGGACATTTTAGTGTTGCATGCTGGGGGCAATGACCTTTGATCCATCCAGATACATTTTTGAGTCGATGAGACATGATTTAGAGAGGATAATTTCCTTATATTCAGAAGTGGCTGTTGTTTAGGTGGAGATATGGTTATCAGGAACAATAGAGACACACACCTTAAAAGTAGTGGTTCTCAATGTGGGATTCTCAATCCAATCCGTATCCAGTCAGAAAACAGGCACACAGTTTGTATTCTTTGTCCTTTTTTTAATTTTCAGTGGTTTTTCACATAATTGTAGCCTTCTAATTAAAAAGTAAAAGTGACAATTTTAAATAACAGATCAAAAAATTATGACATTTCGGTCATCCCAACCTTTGTCAAGTAGATCTGACCTAGGGGAGAAATGAAGAATATGAGAAAATATAAGGCTTCCAAGTTAAATGGTCACAAGCTGATGGCTATGTAACTGGACATACGAAATCATATCACAATTATAAGAGAGCAATCAGAAAGGTGGACGGACCTTCTAGTAAATAGTAAAACATGTAATTACATGTGAAGTGAGGAGGTCAGGAAATCCTCTGATGCATTAAAAGGAGAAGATACACATGTATAGGATAGGGAAATAAAGCACATAGTATATAGTAGGGCAAACTAACCCCTCCTTTTTTACTTTTACTCCCGTAGACACCTAAGGTTGTTACTGACAAACGCCACTTTGCTTTTTATCTCCTTTTTAGAGTTGCGCTATTGCCAGTACATTATCTAATAGCGTTCTTATTACCATAGCAAACCTCGGAGCAGACTTTCGGACATGTGCAGCAAGTCCAAGTGATTCACTTCCAGACATGCGCAATCCCAAACATCGTGTCGCGTGCACACATTCTCTATCAGGGACCAATCACTTGCGCTATACTTTGATGGACACACTTCCGATATGTGCAGTCCAACATATGTGCGTGCCACATCTTATCAGGAACCTCTTCTGGACATGCGCGTATACTTTATGGACACACTTCCGGATTGCACAGTCCCTACTCATAGACGTGCGCGACATACTATTTAAAACGGCACTGCGCCAGATTAAGTCCGCCCACCAGGACCGGTGCCGGATAACTTCAGTAGTAGTATCATCCGACCACAACCCTTACACCCAAGTCCCCTTGTTCATGTCTTCCAGTGTGTTTCCCACAGTACCCATACTTCTGTATTTCAAACCAGTGCCCCCCTACTATAAACTATATGCTATGTACTAAAGATACACTGTAGAAGATATTGGAAATAAAGCATGTAGTATATAGCATATAGTTTATAGTAGGGCACCGGTTTGAAAATACAGAAGTATGGGTAACAGGTGGGAAACACATGGAAGACATGACAAGGGGACTTGGGTGTAAGGGGTGTGGTGCGGATGACACTTACTAGAAGTTATCCGGCACCGGGTCCTGGTGAGGCTGTACTTACACGACGCCACCATGGACCGGCTCCAAATAATCTTAGGACACCGCAGACCTTCCAGGCCGCTGATGAAAACCAGGAGATAAGATGTGTTAGGTTGAAACTAACACCTTATCCATTAACTCCCAGCCCATGTATTTCCTTAGGTTGTTCATCACAGGCGCCACCATACCAAAAGAGGTCAGTTTTTCAACACAAAAAAACTAAATTATCAGCTAACCTCATCCACAAATCTGCACAATGCTGCGCCGCCCTATATCTTCCCTCATTTAGTTATCCCCAACTCATGCTCTTCAATCTGCCAGTGATTTATCTCTACCTTATTTCCAACTCTCATGCACATCTCCAGGATTTCTTCCGAACTGCACCATTTTCTGGAATAACTTCCTGGAATATCTGACATTACGCAACCTCCAAAGTTTCAAACGTGCCTATCACACTGCTTACCACATAAAATGTCAACTCTCTCTTTACTAATCCATCCTAAATCCTCCTTCCTGGTTATCTGGCAAACACCTGAAATATATACAAACTCCAGGCTTCTCTGCAGCATTTCACTGGACTTGGAAGCAGCCAAATTTTATTATGATCTTGCAAGCAGGGCCCTCCACACTGCAGGTCAGCTTGCAATGTGGTGGTAGCATGGATCCCGTGGTACGGCTAATGAACCCCTAGTGTGACAAAGGCTCTGCCCATAGGTATCACCGCACACAAAAATGAGCATAGCTAGCAAGGAATGATCTAGTGGAGGATAATCTTCCTAAGGGACACGAAACCGTCCACCAGACTTCGCCAGACTCGCCATCCAAACTTGTCCAGGCGAATGGAAAACTTGTTTTGGAATCAGCTTAATACCGAGAAAGGAGAGGAAAGTAAAAGCCCATCCATTTTTCCGCGCGAGAAGGGGACCCCAAAATGCTGCGTGATAAAATGAAAAAAACAAACAGGGGGTGGGACAGGGCTTGGCTGGAGATATGAAAGGATGCCCGCTGACAAGACTCCCGCTAGGCACCCGGCAATATATACTTGAAAAACTTGTCTGTCCGTGAAGCTGGGAATGAAATAGGAGCAGCGGGCAGCATTGATGGCCGGCGGCAGCAGCAGAGAGACACCCCAAGGAGTGTGGAGGAGATGCAGCTGGTGTCAGCGAGTGAGCCAGGCGGTGTCATGTTCCAACGAAACTGGCAAGCCACCTGCAAAAGTTTGCACATGTGATCTGGGAGCCGTCGGTGATGGTGCAGGTGGCCCTGACTTCATTGCAGCAGTATTGCCCTCTGACAACGGTGTGCCCCAGGTCGTTGGTGTGGCTCTCAGGCCACTCTTACATCTTTTGGGCGGATTAAAATTCCTCCTGTCCTACTGCAGGTCGGAATTTGTGTTTTAGGCAGGCAGAGGTCTATTGGATAGGCATTTGTAGTGCAGATTCTTCCAGAAGCCATCGCTATAAGCAGATCTCCTACATGCCCGGACATTTTAGTGTTGCATGCTGGGGGCAATGACCTTTGATCCATCCAGATACATTTTTGAGTCTGATGAGACATGATTTAGAGAGGATAATTTCCTTTATTTCAGAAGTGGCTGTTGTTTAGGTGGAGATATGGTATCAGGAACAATAGAGACCACACACTCTTAAAGTAGTGGTTCTCAATGTGGGATTCTCAATCCAATCCGTATCCAGTCAGAAAACATGGCACACACGTTTTGTATTCTTTTGTCCTTTTTTTAATTTTTCAGTGAGTTTTTCACATAATTTAGCCTTCTCATAATAAAGATAAAGTGACAATTTTAAATAACAGATCAAAAATTATGACATTTCGGTCATCCCAACCTTTGTCAAGTTAGATCTGACCTAGGGGAAATGAAGAATATGAGAAAATATAAGGCTTCCAAGTTAAATGGTCAACAAGCTGAATGGCTATGTAACTGGACATATCGAAATCATATCACAATTATAAGAGAGCAATCAGAAAGGTGGACGGACCTTCTAGTAAATAGTAAAACATGTAATTACATGTGAATGTGAGGAGGTCAGGAAATCCTCTGATGCATTAAAAGGGAGAAGATACACTGTATAGGATATGGGAAATAAAGCACATAGTATATAGTAGGGCAAAACTCCCTCCTTTATTTACTTTTACTCCCCGTAGACACCTAAGGTTGTTACTGACATAACGCCACTTTGCTTTTTATCTCCTTTTTAGAGTTGCGCTATTTGCCAGTACATTTATCTAATAGCGTCTTATCCCTATATCTCTTCCCTCATTTCAGTCTATCGCCCAACTCATGCTCTTCAATCTGCCAGTGATTTATCTCTACCTTATTTCCAACTCTCATGCACATCTCCAGGATTTCTTCCGAACTGCACCATTTCTCTGGAATAACCTTCCCTGGAATATCTGACAATTACGCAACCTCCAAAGTTTCAAACGTGCCTATCACACTTGCTTACCACATAAAATGTCAACTCTCTCTTTACTAATCCATCCTAAATCCTCCTTCCCTTGGTTATCTGGCAAACACCTGAAATATATACCAAACTCCAGGCTTCTCTGCAGCATTTCACCTTGGACTTGGAAGCAGCCAAATTTTTATTTATTGATCTTGCAAGCAGGGCCTCCACACCTGCAGGTCAGCTTGCAATGTGGTGGTAGCATGGATCCTGTGGTACGGCTAATGAACCCCTAGTGTGACCAAAGGCTCTGCCCATAGGTATCACCCTGCACACAAAAATGAGCATAGCTAGCAAGGAATGCATCTAGTGGAGGATAATCTTCCTAAGGGAACAGAAACCGTCCACCAGACTTCGCCAGACTCCGCCATCCAAACTTGTCCAAAGGCGAATGGAAAACTGTTGTTTTGGAATCCAGCTTAATACCGAGAAAGGAGAGGAAAGTAAACAGCCCATCCATTTTTTCCGCCGAGAAGGGGACCCCAAAATGCTGCGTGATAAAATGAAAAAAACAAACAGGGGGTGGGACAGGGCTTGGCTGGAGATATGAAAGGATGCCCGCTGACAAGCTCCCGCTAGGCACCCGGCAATTTATCCTTGAAAATACTTGTCTGTCCGTGAAGCCTGGGAATGAAAATAGGAGCAGCGGGCAGCATTGATGGCCGGCGGCAGCAGCAGAGAGCACCCCAAGGAGGTGCTGGAGGAGATGGCAGCTGGTGCTCAGCGAGTGAGCCACGGCGGTGTCATTGTTCCAACGAAACTGGCAAGCCACCTGCAAAAGTTTGCACATGTGCATCTGGGAGCCAGCGGGGGTGGAAGCGGAAGCAGCAGCAAAGACCGGAGGTGAGGCTGGAGGCAGTGAATGGCCATCGCTACCACCCACACAGCTAACATGGTGGCCACTACAAGGTCCAGGGCTCCAGACACACCTAAACCCCCCAGAGGCCCTCATTAATGAGTGATCCTGCTGCTGCAGCCACTATATCTGCAATTAAAGGTATAGAGCCCACACTGGAAGAGGTGTTAGCAATGGTGTATAGCTGCAACAATGCCATATCCTCACTCACAATGCTGGTGGGAGGTGTGAAGGAGGACCTTAACATTATCCGACATGATTTGAAAAGAGTGTCATAAAGAATGGGGGTGCTGGAGGGGAGGAGAGGTGGAAGACCAGCAACCCTCAAGTATATCTCAAGTATGCAATCAACACTGGCGGCTGTTCTAGCAAAGCAAGATGATATGGAGAACAGGCTGCAGAGGAATAATAGATGCCTCTTAGGGTCCCCAGTGAATATTTTGAGCAGTGGGTGCTGTCTGATTTTGTGCAAAAAACTCTGACACCGCTATTCGCGGTGGAGCAGGATCACTGGGTCCCGTCAAGACCACTGCCACCAGGGAATCCGCCCCACTCAATTCTTATCCGCATACTCCATTTTAAAGATCGGGATATCATCTTGAGTAAAACCAGAGAAAAAGAGAATCTGCAAATTAATGAGCGAGTACTAAAATGCTCGAGTGCTCGTTACTCGGGTCGAACTTTTCCCGATGATTGAGTGCTCGTATCGAATAACGAACCCCATTAAAGTCAATGGGAGACTCGAGCATTTTTCACTGAAAGAACACATTGAAAGAACACTAAAGAAGAACACATTGCAGATGTTTGCAGATGTTTTCACTGAAAGAACACATTGAAAGAACACAGTGAAGAACACATTGCAGATGTTCAGTACATCTGCTAACTTATCGGAAGATACGCGTGCCGAACGGTGTTCTTCACAATAGTATATGAAGAACAATATGTGTGAAGAATACATTGCAGATGTTTCCATACATCTGCAATGTGTTCTTCTGCGCGTCTTCCGATAAGTTAGCAGATATTCGGAACATCTGCAATGTGTTCTTCACTGGGTTGGACTGTTGGTCCTGCTCTAGCCCGCTCCGCTCCAGCCTCCACTTCTGCCCATGCTCCTCTCCTCCATGCCTGCTCCGTTTCTCTCCAGCCCCCTGTCTGCTCCTCCATGCCCGCTCCAGCCCTCGCTCCGCTCCTCCGTGCCCGCTCCTTGATGCCCGCTCCAGCCCCCGCTCCGCTCCTCCAAGCCCGCTCTGTGATGCCTGCTCCGCTCCTTTTTGCCCGCTCCAGCCCCGCTCTGCTCCTCCATGCCCGTTCTGTGATACCCGCTCCTGCCCCCGATCCGCTGCTCCTTGCCCGCTCCAGCCCCCGCTCTGCGCCTCCATGCCTGCTCCGCTCCTCCATGCCCGTGCCATGATGCCCGCTCCGCTCCTCCATGCCCGCTCCAGCCCCAGCTACACTCCTCCATGCCCGCTCCGTGATGCCCACTCCAGCCCCTGCTCCGCTCCTCCATGCCCGCTCCAGCCCCCGCTCTGCTCCTCCATGCCAGCTCTGTAATTCCCGCTCCACTCCTTCATGCCCGCTCCGCGATGCCCGCTCTGCTCCTCCATGCCCGCTCCAGCCCCCGCTCCGCTCCACTTCATCCTCCGCTCCTGCATCCCTGATCCAGCATCGGCGCTCATATCTTCGGCTAAGTTAGCAGATGTTCGGAACATCTGCAATGTGTTCTTCACTGTGTTCTTTCACTGTGTTCTTCACATAAATGATCCTCTGTTCACTGTGTTCGCTGTTTTAATTGTATTCTTCACTGTTCTTCACTGTGTTTTCTTAATTAAATGCTCGATCTCGAGCAGGGGAAATACTCGTCCGAGCATCAAGCTCGAACGAGTATACTCGTTCATCTCTAGTAGTCATATTTCTAGCTTTCCTGACTTCTCAACAGAGGTCTAGAAGCGAAGGGCAACATTTCAAAGAGGCGTCTTCGAGAGCTGGAACTGCAATGTTTTATGTTTTACCCAGCAAGGCTGCGGGTGATTGCGCTGCAAGCTACTCACTTCTTCAATTCACCTGAAGAGGCCACCGACTGGCTGGATGCACATGAGCATGATTTGCGTAGGCAAAGTCTCTGGCGGGACTGACAGTTTCCAGGAAAGAATTGTCACATTAGTATGTGTGTCACAATGGTTCAATGGGGGGTGCCACCTTCATGTCTCCTTCTTGCCCGCTCCAGCCCCGCTCTGCTCCTCCATGCCCGTTCTGTGATACCCGCTCCTGCCCCCGATCCGCTGCTCCTTGCCCGCTCCAGCCCCCGCTCTGCGCCTCCATGCCTTCTCCGCTCCTCCATGCCCGTGCCATGATGCCCGCTCCGCTCCTCCATGCCCGCTCCAGCCCCAGCTACACTCCTCCATGCCCGCTCCGTGATGCCCACTCCAGCCCCTGCTCCGCTCCTCCATGCCCGCTCCAGACCCCGCTCTGCTCCTCCATGCCAGCTCTGTAATTCCCGCTCCACTCCTTCATGCCCGCTCCGCGATGCCCGCTCTGCTCCTCCATGCCCGCTCCAGCCCCCGCTCCGCTCCACTTCATCCTCCGCTCCTGCATCCCTGATCCAGCATCGGCGCTCATATCTTCGGCTAAGTTAGCAGATGTTCGGAACATCTGCAATGTGTTCTTCACTGTGTTCTTTCACTGTGTTCTTCACATAAATGATCCTCTGTTCACTGTGTTCGCTGTTTTAATTGTATTCTTCACTGTTCTTCACTGTCTTTTCTTAATTAAATGCTCGATCTCGAGCAGGGGAAATACTCGTCCGAGCATCAAGCTCGAACGAGTATACTCATTCATCTCTAGTAGTCATATTTCTAGCTTTCCTGACTTCTCAACAGAGGTCTAGAAGCGAAGGGCAACATTTCAAAGAGGCGTCTTCGAGAGCTGGAACTGCAATGTTTTATGTTTTACCCAGCAAGGCTGCGGGTGATTGCGCTGCAAGCTACTCACTTCTTCAATTCACCTGAAGAGGCCACCGACTGGCTGGATGCACATGAGCATGATTTGCGTAGGCAAAGTCTCTGGCGGGACTGACAGTTTCCAGGAAAGAATTGTCACTTTAGTATGTGTGTCACAATGGTTCAATGGGGGGTGCCACCTTCATGTCAGGGGGCATTTTCATTCAATGATAGTCTAGCGGACTGTGACTCTCTAACCTTGAGTCAACCAGTTGTGAGAACAATATGCAGCTCTTCGGCTGTGGTTGCTATATTCTCCCCAGGTTGTGCCAACGGCACAGGGTCATACATTTTTATGTAAAGTTGGGTTTGTTTTTCTTGTCTTTTCAGTTAAATTGTACACTTATATGGTCAGGAAACTATGTGACTATGATGGCAGTTTAAGTAAGGATAATTGCTTGGAACACTAGGGAGTTGGGAGACTCTGCCAAAAGATACTTTGTGCTAACAGCCCTCAAGCAATATCAGCCAGCTGTGCTCTGTCTTTCTGAGGCACACTTTACAGATTCTATGGTGACACCTCTGGGCCGTGGGCGGGTAGGAGCCAATTATCATTCTACCTTCTCCTCACATTCAAGGGATGTGAGTATATTCATACACAAATCAATAGCATTTCAAGGTATACACAGCACCATTGACCCAGAGGGGAGGTTTGTAGCTTTGAGGTGCAAGATATACCGCAAAGAATTCTCCTTATTGCAATTTACATCCCGTCACCTTACTCATCGGCAATTCTAAACAAGGCTCTGGCGCTGGCAGTGGAGTCTGCTGATCTTTTCACTTTAAATGGCTATTCATATACAAATGGGCCCTTAAAATATAAGCTAATGTGTAATTAGATGTTATTTAAAATGTTGCTCCCCTTAGCAGAAAATGCTGCTCACTAAGACTGTAATGAAGAATTAAAATGCTACTGGCCCGTTAATCAGTCCGTTAATTTCCTACGCGCTGTCCGTTGCGGAGCAGACACATGACAGAAGATGTCCACATCACAGGTCATGTGATCGCCACTATGTTTGGGTGTAGTCGGTTGGTTGCGGTGCATCCAGTATGGCCAGTGTTTTGGTGATGGCAGTTACTCATCATTACTATGGTAACAGAGCAAGAAAGTCTGTTATATCATCACTGAGAGCAGAGCATAAGAGGTAGGAGGAGTTTCTGAGAACTAAAGGATCATGGGACTTGTAGTTTCCAATGGTGGCCATCTTAGTGATAACTCCACCTTCTTTAGAGAGGCCATAAATATAGTAAATCATAAAATCAAACTATTTAAGCTCCGCTTTGTGACTAAGGACATTGAGTATTGTTGTATTCATTTATTTATATCACCATGGGCTTTTGTGTCAGATGTTCATATTCCCAGAATACCCCTTTAATCATTGGAGATTTCATTAATTATCTTAATCCATACTATGACAAACACTACCCTGGCAGCATTTCTTTACATAGCACCGACATGGTCATAGCCAAAGTACTGAGGGAAGTGGGCATGAAAGACATCTGGAGACATATATATCCTACAGCCAGGAACTTTTCCTGTTACTCTAGCCCACATAATTCGTTATCACAAATTGACCTTGCAAGTGACAGAATGGAAAAGACAGGATGGTAGCGATGACAGAAGATGTTGAGTATACCCCAAGAAGTGTGTCCGGCCACTCCTCCGTGTTGGTTACACTTAGATTGGCTGCAGACAAGGGTAACCGCGTAAGAGAAAATAGCGCCCAAAGTCGAAAATGGTACTTTTTGCCATTTTAAAAAATATAAAAAATTCTATAGAAACTGAATGAAAGGTCGTATGGTCCTAAAAATGGCAATATTGAAAACACCATCAAATGTGTTGTAAAAAAAAGTTATTGGCGCCAGAATATGGCAAAATCAAGAAAAAAATTTTGTACAGGAGGTTTTCATTTTTTTAAATGTATGAAAACATTATAAAACCTATACAAATTTGGTATCCTCGTGACCGCACTGACCCAAAGAGTAAAGTAGACACGTCATTTGGGGCACATAGTGAAAGCCGTAAAATCCAAGCCCACAAGAAAACAGTGCAAATGTTTTTTTCACCATTTTCTCTGTATTTTTATTTTTTTCCCGCTTCCCAGTAGATGGCATGAAATAGAGTAGCCCATGGACAAACAAGTATCATAGTAACACAAAGCGCCAACACAGCCGCCTAAAAAGTGATAACAATACAGGTGTACAGGCAAATGCCGGAAAGCAGGCTCAATGGGGCACATTTACTTACCCGGTCCTGTGCATTGTCCGGCGATTATGGACTCCGGTGCGACTCACTAAGATTGCGTGCCTGGTTTCCTGCATGTGTTGCTTCCCCACTCAATTCCGCCGGAGTACACCTTCTTTTTCCTGGTGCATGCAAGCGTATGTCTTACGGCATAATGTAAATGCTAAATCCCGTGCTCAGTCCGTCTGTTGCATGAAAGCCGGCGTCGATGCACCAAAATCTGATTGTGTGTGACACAATCCCCTTCTAAATGCCTGTCCCGGTGCCGCAATCCCTGGAAAGTCGGAAAACCCGACGGAAATGTGACCGCAGGAAACTTAATAAATAAGCCCCAATGTCCGACTTCAACATCAGTGCACCCCGGACCACCTCGTGAAGGAGGAACACTGCACGTTCAAAGGATATGTAAGAGACTGACTCCTCCTTGGTTGTATTTCCGTCGTTCACCAACGTACCCTTCAGGAAGGACAAGTGAAAAAGGCAGAACTTACCCAAGTCCTTCTTGGGCACCGCACCCAGAGTGGAAACCTGCAGGTTAGTGAACAGGGGGAATGAAAAAAGGGCCCTCAATCCAGCCCAAGTCCACTTACTTAGCTATTTTGGCTTAGCTTAGAGCACCTCTGGGTGTTCTGTCGCAGACTTCAGGTTAGCCACAAATGTACCCTCAGAACAATAACAAAATGGTATAAAAAACCCAAGCAAAAAAACGAACCTTAATTGCCCAGCTGCCTCCATGTCAGGATAGTGGGCGAGCCACAGCCCATACACTCACCTGCTGCTGAACAAAGGGCTTAGAGGGATGCCTGGGGGGGATTGAAGGAAGCTGAAGGCACCATGAAGCCCCTCCTCCACCCACACAAACAGAACTTGTGTTAATATTTTCAAAGGCCAAAGAAATCAGCAATGGCCTTCATTGAAGAGCCAACTGGCTCAGGGGTGCCGGTCTGGTGTCAGAACTGGTGAAAAGGCGGACATTGTGCCACCATCACACGTAGCCAGACATTGGCTGCATTGAGCCCTACCCCATATCCAGGCTCAGTGTGGGATGCCCCGGCAAAAATGTATCGCCACAATGCCAAACCACCATGAGACTTATAGGACAAATTTATGATGTCCTGGTAAAAAAAAGCTCAGAACAGGGCTCTGGGCACTGCTGACCCATCATGCGAACCAACACGGAAAAGGCTCATGACCAATTATTAATGGTCTTGTCGACCATGGGCTTCCTATCTGCTCCTTATTTATCATATTCTGGTCTACGGACAGCAGCAACCATATGTCCATGTACCTATTGGCCCTTATCTTTTCCCTTATCTGGTTCTCATGAGCCGATATGGAACCTGTGACTGCGGAGACAGCCAAAGGGGCCAGTGAGAAGTACTTATCTGAAAAGGCCTTTAGAGATGCCACTAATTCAGAACGTTCCAGCCAGAACCTAATGTGCAGGAGGATCATACTGGAGCTGACAAGGACACAGGTACAGAAGGTAGAAGAGGAACCATGGCTCTGCTGACATCACTGGGGCTCTAGTGGGCCCACTGGAGGAGTAGGGGGAGTGACATCTTGACGACCTTTTAGAGGACCTCAAACCAGCATGACTCTGAAAAAGCACTCCGCAGAGCTGCAGCAGGAGTCTCTGTGTGCATCCCGGGAGGAGGAAAAGGAGTAAGACTGGTAGCTGCAGGACCGACGGCGCAGGTGACCCTGTTGCGGAACAAGTGATAAGGGGGTGGTTTGGGCCAGTTGGCAGCAGTGAGACTACAGAAGCTGCCAACACTGCTCACATTGTTCATTATTATTAGAACGGTCGCTCACTGGGTAAGGTGAGGAGCATGCCCAACTGCTATGTAGGGGGAGGGGTGGGAATGGCTAAGATGAGCCAGCAGCTGTGACACACAGGACAACCACCGACGCAACCGAACAGCAGGGACACCTGCAGGAGGAATGCCACATCATGGTGAGTAACTGGTCCAATCAGCGCTCACCTTCAGCTAGCAGTCTGATGCGGAGCGCCACTGCTAACTGTTTTTCCAATGTTACCAGGAATAACAGAACCTGGACAGACGGACACTGCATACGCGCTGCTGTGCAGAGACGTAGGATACAGGAAGCCCCTGCATTAAATCCCCCTTGTAAGTTGTAACCGTGAGGGGGAATATGATAAGGTAATAACAGGGAGGGATAAGTTAGAAACTTAGCACCTGCCCATTCCCCTTAATAAAGTGCTAAACAGCCCCTTTTAAATTAATCCTTTATACATAAAATACAGCCACCAGTCCAGGGGCACCTTCCTGACTTGATCAGAGGTACCCTGCATAATTTTGCTCCACTCCTGGTTTGGACAACAAAAAACAAAAACTGGTTTCTTTCAAACCCCCATTCTTATCCCCATTTAATTTATTTACCATTTATATTACATTTTTCCAATTATAATTTTCTAGAAAAATCATCAATTTTACCCTGAGGAACAAGAGAGTTTTACATCAATGAAATGTTAACATATGTTAACAAAATGTTATGTAAATGTGAATACAGCCTAACATCCCGTTCACATTAAGTTTACGTAAACCCATCGTTCACATAACATTCAAATTGTGTTTATGCAAACGCTGTGTAAATATCATGTTGATGTAAAACCAGTCCAAACATTGTGGCCACATTGCGTTTAAGTAATTGTTAATGCAATGGAAAAGAAAAGTGTGTGAACACAGGCTGATATTGCGTTCTCATAGCGGTTACATAATTGCGGTATAAACATTGCATTCACTTTGCTTTTACATAAACATGGTTTAAATCAATGCAATGTGAACCCAATGTAAACACATGTAAAAACATGTGAATGCAGGCTTATTTTGCGATCACATAGCTTTACATAAATGTCGTAAAACATTGGGGCACATTTACTTACCCGTCCCGTCGCGATCCCCACTGTGCGTTATCCGGCGAGGATTCGGGTCTGCCGCGATTTACTAAGATCGGGCGTCCAATTTCCTGCATGTGTCGCTTCCCCACTCAGGTCCGCCGGAGTTCACCATCTTCTTCCCGGTGTATGTAAGTGCTTGATCTTGCGACACAATCTCGTTATTAAATTCCGAATCAGTTGGGTTGTTCGACGGTACGCCCCCCGATTTGTGTCGCATGCAAGCCGGCGGCGATGCGCCAAAATCCGATCGCATGCGCCAATCGACACCTGCATCGATTGCGAATGTTAACTCTTTGAAATACATCCACCATCAGATTGATTGATGGTGTACTAGTACTAATCACATTGGGGGTCATTTACTAAGGGCCCGATTCGCGTTTTCCCGACGTGTTACCCAAATATTTCCGATTTGCGGCGATTGTACCTGAATTGCCCCGGGATTGTGGCGCACGCGGCGCCGGCATGCACACGACGGAAATCGGGGGGGCGTGGCCGAACGTAAACCCGACGTATTCGGACAAACCGCCGCATTTAAAAACCGAAAAAGTGTCGCTTGCAAATCGCTTACCTTCACCTGGTCCAGCTCGGTGTATTCCGCCGCGTTGAGATGATTTTCAGCGCAGCAGCGCCACCTGGTGGACGGCGGAGGAACTACCTTCATAAATCCCGACCCGAATCCAGAGCAGAGAACGCGCCGCTGGATCGCGAATTGGCCGGGTAAGTAAATCTGCCCCATTATCATTAAGACTTCATCTGCATTTATTGAAATATGCAAATTAGCTTGCAGTGCTTAGACTCCAGCTGATCAGCGGCTGCAAGTGGGAGTCCAACCACTCCCCAAAACGCTCCCCCAAAGATCAAGTGGCTGGAACATCGAGGCAAAGAGTATCTCTCAGTTTCATATTAATTGCTCCCATCTGAAACCCCTCTTCTAACAAGCATCTTAACATGATGAGATTATGGGGGAGTCTGCGGTAGGTCAGAGTGTCATCTAGAATTTCCAGATTTAACTTTCTGTACAACAAGGAATTCATAACGACCACAGAGCCCCCCTCCTGACCTCACAGCTAAGTCTCTGTTATTCTTTAGGGAACGGATAGCCAATTGCTCCTGTCTTGTGAGGTTGGTTCTCTCAAAGGGTTTTGTATGCACACAATGGGGCACATTTACTAAGGGTCCACACGGTGCATTTTCATCAGATTTCCCAAATATTTCCGATTTGCGCTGCATTTAAGTGGGGGTTTTGGCGCATGTGATCGGATTTTGGTGCCAACTTGCATGCAACACAAATCGGTGGGCGTGGCTGACGGACAACCCGACTGATTCTGACTAAAAGCAGGATTTACAATTCAAATTGTGTCGCAAGACAATGCACTCACATGCACCGGGAAGAAGAAGGTGAACTCCGGCGGAGCTGAGCGGGGAAGCAACACATGCAGGAAAATGGACTCAAGATCTTGAAGAATCGCAACTTCATCGTCATCGGAGAATGCACCTCGGGGATCGCAACATGACCAGGTAAGTAAATCTACCCCAATATCTAAGGATAGTTGACTCCTTCTCAACGAGTTCCTGGAATCTATCCAGTTCAACTGTTCTGGATGACAAAGCATAAAATCCAGGATTACTCATTATGAAGGGTTTGGGAACATTGTTATTGACCTGGGGAGACTCACATACCAACTGTCTGAAACTAAGAACATTTTCCTGGTCTCTAAAATCCACATATACATTTATTATCCAATGCAATATCCTGTGTTTAATACATTTATTATCCAATGCAATATCCTGTGTTTAATTGAACTGATTGTTCAACCATTTTTTATTTTAGATCCATTAAAATAGACACAGTAATGCATGACACAGCATAAGGAGTAAAAAATAGCGTTCAAGCTTACGCGTTTCGGTAATTATACCTTATTCATAGCTTTGAATAAGGTATAATTACCGAAACGCGTAAGCTTGAACGCTATTTTTTACTCCTTATGCTGTGTCATGCATTACTGTGTCTATTTTAATGGATCTAAAATAAAAATTGTTAAATTTTAACGAAAATCCTGACGTCTGATGTCCAGCTGGAAATAGTTTTCCTTTTATCTCATCGCTATACGCACCTGTGACCGAGGTTTTCCGTGCTGGAGTGTCCAGAGTCAAGACCATGTGGATTGTTCAAACGGAGAGGGTGAGCTGATTTCACAAGATTTTTTCTGTGATTGTTTTTGTGATTGTTCAACCAAACCAATGCCATTGACGGCAGTAGCAATACCATAAAAATGTTTTTTCACAGTTAGGTTAAAAGCAAATTTATTAACAGCTAATATGGGGCTTTCACTTCTTATACCACACAAACAACATTCAACATTAACTGTAAAGCATCTTACGAGGTTTATCTTGCAGCGTGCGTCAAGTGTAGAATCCAATATCTGCCCTGTCAAAACTCGCATTACACAACATACTTCAGATGTAACCATTCTTTCTGTGAATGTACCGTCAGGCAGCCGGTGGCAGAAGCAGGACGAAGTACTATGTCACGTTGCGGCAAATCCCTACGTCCAATGTTGGTAAGGGGTTAAACTATTTCTGCCTTCTCCTCAGGGTCTCTGACAGCTGGAAACCTGGTCCTGCTCCTGCAAACAGCCCAAGAGCAGTAGAAGGTGCAGTGATGCCAAAGGATGCAGACACAGAAGCCACGACGCATGTTAAGACCAAGGGCAGTCAGGATTGAGTTAAAACTAGTAAATATAAATATACTTTCAGGTGGAAATCAAAATCGGCGGATGTTTCCAAAACAAAGGAATCTATATTTCCCAATCCACACACATGATCACTGACCTGCCTGGAGAGGAGAAGTGCCCGTGTACACACATCAGCACCGCAGCCAATAACTGGAGTCCTCGTCTCATGCTGTACCCAGCAGGCCAGTGATTGGCTGCGGTGCTGATCTCTGTGAAAGGCTCAGTTCACGCTTATAGTTACATTACACTCCCCCCCATCAGAAGTGTAAGAGAAGACAATCCAAACATTGTAGTCAATGGGCAATGGTAGAAGAATGGCTGCGTATTACAACTTACACCAACCGGTAACACCCACGATCAGTACTGGCACCAATGCTGACTGCAATGCTGTTGGTGACAGAAGCTAGCGGCGCCAGTGTCACTCCCCATCACGTCATTGTTATACCCATGTTCTTATTATTTTACCTTTAATGTTTGTGGGAATTGTTTTTTATGCTCTATAAGTACCTGCTTGCTAGATGAAGAGAGAATTGAGGACATGACCTATGGACTGAATGAACCATGGACTGTCCATAGAGTGGTGGGGAGATTATTTCTTCCTTACCTTTGTGTATAAATATGCAAAATTTGCTGCTGATTGTAATGATAAAAAAGAATAAAGGGGAAAAAAAGGATAAGTGAGTTAAATCCAGGCAAAGCCTCTCAAACTATGGGACATGGCATTCAAATTTAGGATTTTTGACCTGATATTTTCTAGCAGTTAGACCACTACATGCAGGGCAGGCACCAGCACTGGGCGTACCTGGGCAAGTGCTGGGGCCCACATAAGGCTGTAAATAAGGAATCCATAGGGACAAGGGGGGCTTATATATAATAACTATAAGGGGGACGTTTGCTATGATTACATTTTAGTGCTCGCTCATCTCTAGTGGTGAATAAGGCAGAAGTTACCCAAGTCCTTCTTGGGCACCATACCCAGGGGGAGCCCACAGGTTAGTTAAGTGGGGGGAATAATAAATGGGCCCTCAATATGGCCCAAGTCCACTTCCTTAGCTATTTTAGCTTAGCTTAGAGCACCTCTGGGTGTTCTGCCGCAGACTTCAGGTTAGCCACAAACATACCCTCAGAACAATAACGAAATGGCAGAAAAATCTTAAGCAAAAAAATGAACCTTAATTGCCCAGCTAACTTCATGTCAGGGTAGTGGTCGAGCTTAGAGGGATGCCTGGGGGGGATTGAAGGAACCCTCCCACATTAACAGAACTTGTGTTTATATTTTCAAAGGCCAAAGAAATCAGCAATGGCCTTCACTGAAGAGCTAACAGGCTCAGGGGTGCCAGTCTTGTGTCAGAACTGGTGAAAAGGCACACATTGTGCCACCATCACACGTAGCCAGACGTTGGGTGATTTGACCTCTACCCCATATCCGATTTCATGCGAGGTGTCGCCGAAAATCTTCAGTGTATCGTAACAATGCCTAACCAATATGAGACTTATCGGACAAATTTATGATGTCCTAGTAAATAAAAAGCTCAGAACAGTGCTCTGGTCATTGCAGACCCATCCTGCAACCCAAAACCGAAAAAGGCTCATGACCAATTATTAATGGTCATGTCGACCATGGGCTTCATATCCTGGGAACGTGTTGTCGCTACTATCTGCTCCTTATTTATCATATTCTGGTCTACGGACAGCAGCACCCATATGTCCATGTACCTGTTGACCCTTATCTTTTCCCTTATGTTGTTCTCATGAGCTGAAATGTAACCTGCCACTGCAGAGGTGCCTGAAGGGGCCAGTGAAAAGTGCTCATCTGGAAGGGTGCTTAGCGATGCCACTAGGTCAGAACCTACAGAAAAACAGATTTACAAATGTAAATCCGTCTATTAGCAAAAGCCTTTCCCCACAATTTTACTTCGCGGTTGCTCACTGGCTAAGGTGAAGAGTGTGCCCACCTGCTATATGCGGGGGAGGGGTGGGAATGGCTAAGATGAGCCAGCAGCTGTGACGTGCAGGACGGCCACTGACTCAACCGAACATCAGGGGCACCTGCAGGAAGAATGCCGCACCATGGAGAGGAACTGGTCCAATCAGCCTTCACCTTCAGCTAGCACTGCTAGCTGTTTTTCCAATGTTACCAGGAAAAGCAGAACCTGGAAAGACGGACACTGCTTAAGTGCTGCCTTAAATCCCCCCTTGTAAATTGTAACCGTGAGGGTGCGGTCACACGTTGCAGTTGAAACTGCATCACAATTCATATTGAGGTGGTTTTAGGTGCAGTTTTGTCAATTTAACAGGTGAAAGACATGAACTGAACGGGTGAATTTGATTTTGAAGGAGAAAGCTGTTCCACAAATTTAATTCACCTGTTGATTTGATGTCTTTCACTTGTTGAGATAAGTAATACCACCTAAAACTACCCCAAAACTAATTGTGATGCAGTTTTAACTCCAACGTGTGACCTCACCGTTAGGGGTAATGTAATAAGGTAATAACGGGGAGGGAAAAGTTAGAACCTGCCCATTCCCCTTAGTAAAGTGCTAAACAGCCTGTTTTAAATTAACCCTTTATACATAAACTACAGCCACCAGTCCAGGGGCACCTTCCTGACTTGATCAGCGGTACCCTGTATAATTTTTACTCCACTACTGGTTTGGACAACAAAAACTGGTTTCTTTCAAACCCCCATTCTTATCTTCTCATTCCCATTTAATTTATTTACCATACATACACATTTTTCCAATTATGATTTTCTATAAAAATCACAAATTTCACCCTGAGAAACAAGATTTAAATCAATGAAATGTTAACACTATGTAAATGTGAATACAGCCTAACATCCTGTTCACATTAAGTTTACATAAACCCATTGTTAACATAACAAGGTGCAAACATCATGTTGGTGTAAAAGCAGTGCAAATATTGCGGCCACATTGAGTTTAAGTAATTGTTAATGCCAACTGTCGGAGACTAAGAACATTTTCCTGGTCTCTAAAATCTACTTTTACATTATTATCCAGTGCCACATTTATGCCTTCTCCCCAGGGTCTCCGATAGCTGGAAACCTGGTCCTGCTCCCACAAACAGCTCAAGAGCAGTAGACGGTGCAGTGATGCCAAAGGATGCAGACAATGGGCAGTCAAGATTGAGTTATTACAAGTAAAACACAAATATTCATTCAATACAATACATATCAAAGGTGGAAATTAAAATTGGTGGATGTTTCCAAGTGCAGAGATTGCAGAAAAAACAAAGGAATCTTTTAATTCACACACATAAAGGAATCATCATAATCACTGACCTGGAGAAATGTCCGTATACACACATCAGCACCGCAGCCAATAACTGGAGTCCACCGTCTCATGCTGTACCCAGCAGGCCAGTGATTGGCTGCGGTGCTGAACTCTGTGAAAGGTTCAGTTCACACTTGTGGTTACGTTACCCTCCCCCCCATCAGAAGTATAAGAGAAGACAATCCAAACATTGTAGTCAATGGGAAATGGTAGGGGAACAGAAGAACTTCCATTTATACTATTACGTTACACCTCAGATCATCAAGGTCGTAGAATGTTGTCAAACTCAGTTGTGTAGCCAACACAGATATTAGGCTGTGATCACCAAACCAAGAACAATCACTACAAACAAATGGGGAGGTCTATACAATTTAACCCCCTAACGTCTAGTGACATCTGTACATGACAAGTCTGTTCAGGGAGTATGGAGAGGGCTCCCAGGCTGTGTCCTCTCCAAAAGCCAGGTGTTTGCTGCGTATTACAACTAACACCAACCGGTAACACCCACGATCAGTGCTGGCACCAATGCTGACTGCAATACTCCTGGTGACAGAAGCTAGCGGCGCCAGTGCGCAGTCATATTCGTTTTCATCATCACTCCCCATCAGGTCATCTTTATACCCATTTCTTATTATTTTTCCTTTGTAGGGATCTTCTTTATGCTCTATAGGTACGTGCTTGCTAGATAAAGAGAGAAATTGAGGACATGACCTATGGACTGAATGAACCATGGACTGTCCCTGGTGTGGTGGGGGAGGTAGTTTCTGCCTTAATTTTGTGTGTGAATATGCAACATTTGTAGGTGATGGTAATAATAAAAAAGAATAAAGGGAAAAAAGTATATGTGAGTGAAATCCAAGCAATGCCTCTCAAAATATGGGACATGCCATTCAAATCACAATCCAAATAGAATAGTCAAGACACAGGCAAGAGATCAGAAACCAGAAACTAGAGAAAACAAGAGAAGCAATGAACACAGCAAGATAGCAGTTTGACCAGCAAGGAGTCAAAGCTAAACAGGGAACTTATAGGGAACCTAGGCCTTGCCACAGATGGAAGGAGCAATTACAGGTCCACACTGTTAACTCTTGCAAGATAGAATCAGTGAGGGGTGTGGCAGACATCAGGTCAGACAACCATAAAACCTAGTTCAGACAGCAGGATGACGAAAAACTCAGTGTCTCCTAATCCTTCCAGCACGGTTAGAGGAGACAGCAGGTGCAGACGTGACAACAGGAGACTGTATTAGTTTCTGAATTTTTTACGCCATCACATGAGTTGACTGCAAAGTGGCCCTCTGTCGCCCAGGGGTCTTCTGAAAGTTAGAGCCGACCCTGACTATATGAATTAGCCCTAACATGGTCTCTATGCTAAATAAATGGGCACTGGTTGTGTACTTTACAATGTTTTTAAGATCATTGAGATTATGTGTGACATCAACCTGATTTCTGCATGTCTGTGGATGAAGTTGATATATTGGGGCAGATCTAATATTCTGGCTGCACCAGTTTTCTGTCTTACTTTACTCTGAAAAGAGAGTCTTTGGATGATGACATCTTCAGCAAAGACTTCCCGGCTATGGAGAGGGCTCGGCCCGCGAGCCCTCTCCATGCACCGGGACCCGGCTCGCGCCGTACTAGTACGGGGCGCGCCGTGAAGGGGTTAAAGCTATGTTCTTTATGATATTTAAATGCATCAAATAACAGGGCAAGGACAAGGGTTATGAAGGATAGTTTAACGCCTAGATTAGGCAAATACCACATTGCTTATTATCATAGGGGGTGCCTTCCCAGCCTCCCAAAAGTATTTTATGGTATATATGTCCTTAAGACACAAAAATCACTGTAATGGCAGGACACAAACAACGACAGTGGGCCCTGACAATGAGACCCCCAATCTGTCCCTATCTACTTATATGGTCGCCCCTAAACGGAGGCCAATAATTAGGCGACATTTCCTCCCTGGGCAAGGTGTGAACATGTAACAATTTAGACAAACAAACACAATAAGGTGAGGTATACAATCCGAGTCGGCAACAGCGGGGAACAACAATAACCAAATCACAATCCAAATAGAATAGTCAAGACACAGGCAATAAATCAGATTCCTGAACTAGAGAATGCTAGAGAAGCTAGTGAACACAGCAAGATTTCAGTTTGACCAGCAAGGAATTAAAGCTGAACAGGACACTTATAGGGAACCTAGGCCCTGCCACAGGTGGAAGGAGCAAGCAATTAAAGAGTTAACTATTGCAAGACAGAATCAGTGAGGGGTGTGGCAGACATCAGGTCAGACAGCCATAGAACCTAGGTCAGAGTGCAGGATGACGAAAAACTCAGTGTCTCCTAATCCTACCAGCACGGTTAGAGGAGACAGAAGGCGCAGGCATGAAAGTACCCCCCCTTTTACGAGGGGCCACTGGACCCTCATCAAGACCACCAGGTTTGGAGGGGTTTCGCTGGCGATATAACCTGAGGAGGCGCGGGGCATGAAGATCTCTGCTAGCGACCCATGTACAGTCCTCAGGGTCGAACCCTTTCCAATGTACAAGAAACTGGACAGAGTTCTGATCTCTGCAAGAGTCTAGAATTTTTTTCAACTTCAAACTCCAGTTCTCCCTCAATGACAATGGGAGCTGGTGGATGAGACCTAGACAGGACAGGGAGGACGTACTTCTTCAGCAGAGATTTATGAAGGACATTGTGGATATGAGGGGAACGGGGCAACTGAAGTCTGAATGCCACAGGATTTATGACTTCGGTAATAGTATATGGACCCACTTAGAGGGGAGAAAATTTCCAAGATGGAACTCTAAGACATAGGTTTTTGGTTGACAACCACACATGTTCCCCCAAGACATACTCAGGACCAGATGACCATTTTTTTTTGGCTTTAACCAAAAAAAAGAGCGTGAGCCCAGACTAAGCTTAGCATTTGGAATGTACTTTGAGCGCACAGATTAATAGAACGATTACCTAGGATTAAACCCATAATTACAATAAAACGGCAAAACTTTGGTGAAGGAATTCACCCTATTGTTTAGGGCAAACTCTGCAAGGGGAAAGAATTGGACATAACACCTTTTTGCTCCAGAGTCTGATTTAATCTCTCAGTTTGGCCATTGGTCTCCAGATGGAAGGCAAAAGAGAAGGACACAGAGACACCCAGACGACTACAGAACTCCCTCCAGAATTTGGATACAAACTGAACATCCCGATCATACACAATATTCTCTGGGATGCCATGAAGACAAAGTTATGTGATTGATAAACAGAGAGGCTATTATCTTAGCACTGGGAAGCTTCTTCAAAGGAATTAAGTGACACATTTTAGAAAACCTACCACATACTACCCAGATAAAATTTTTCCCCTGGGAATCAGGCAAATCAGTTATAAAATCTATAGTTATGTGGGTTCAGGGTTTTCTAGGAAGAGGGAGAGGATGTAGAAGTCCTTCCAGACAATGACGAGATACCTTAGATCTAGCACAGACCTCGCAAGCAGCCACAGAACCCTGGACATCACGGGACCATGACGGCCACCAGTAGGACCTGGACAGTAGATACTTAGTTCCAGCAATACCTGGGTGACCGGCCAGGACAGAGCATTGTATCTCTTCAAGAACGCAGAGTCTTAAGTTAGGGGGAACAAAACATTTCCCTACAGGTACATTATGCGAAGCAGAATCCTGGGCATTAGCAATGGCAGAGGCTAAATCTTGGTCAATGACAGATATTACAACACCGGGCGACAAGAAATTTTCCGGAACAGAGCATCAACCTTAGTATTCTTAGACCTAGGACAATACACTCAACGGCCACTTTATTAGGTACACCTGTCCAACTGCTCGTTAACACTTAATTTCTAATCAGCCAATCACATGGCGGCAACTCAGTGCATTTAGGCATGTAGACACGATCAAGACAATCTCCTGCAGTTCAAACCGAGCATCAGTATGGGGAAGAAAGGTGATTTGAGTGCCTTTGAACGTGGCATGGTTGTTGGTGCCAGAAGGGCTGGTCTGAGTATTTCAGAAACTGCTGATCTACTGGGATTTTCACGCACAACCATCTCTAGGGTTTACAGAGAATGGTCCGAAAAAGAAAAAACATCCAGTGAGCGGCAGTTCTGTGGGTGTAAATGCCTTGTTGATGCCAGGGGTCAGAGGAGAATGGGCAGACTGGTTCAAGCTGATAGAAAGGTAACAGCGACTCAAATCACCACCCATTACAACCAAGGTAGGCAGAAGAGCATCTCTGAACGCACAGTACGTCGAACTTTGAGGCAGATGGGCTAAAGCAGCAGAAGACCACATCGGGTGCCACTCCTTTCAGCTAAGAACAGGAAACTGAGGCTACAATTTGCACAAGCTCATCGAAATTGGACAGTAGAAGATTGGAAAAACATTGCCTGGTCTGATGAGTCTCGATTTCTGCTGCGACATTCGGATGGTAGGGTCAGAATTTGGCGTCAACAACATGAAAGAATGGATCCATCCTGCCTTGTATCAACGGTTCAGTCTGGCTGGTGGTTGTGTCATGGTGTGGGGAATATTTTCTTGGCATTCTTTGGGCCCCTTGGTACCAATTGAGCATCATTGCAACGCCACAGCCTACCTGAGTATTGTTGCTGACCATGTCCATCCCTTTATGAGCACAATGTACCCTGTAACATCTGATGGCTACTTTCAGCAGGATAATGCGCCATGTCGTAAAGCTGGAATCATCTAAGACTGGTTTCTTTAACATGACAATGAGTTACTGTACTCAAATGGCCTCCAGTGTCACCAGATCTCAATCCAATAGAGCATCTTTGGAATGTGGTGGAACTGGAGATTCGCATCATGGATGTGCAACCGACAAATCTGCGGCAACTGTGTGATGCCATGTCAAATCTCTGAGGAATGCTTCCAGCACCTTGTTGAATCTATGCCACGAAGAATTGAGGCAGTTCTGAAGGCAAAAGGGGGTCCAACCCGTTACTAGCATGCTGTACCTAATAAAGTGGCCGGTGAGTGTATGTTATAATAAATTCAAAAAGAGTGAAAAACAAAGTCCAACGAGCCTGTCTAGGATTAAGCCCTTTAGCACTTTCTAAATACAGCAAATTCTTGTGGTGTGTTATTACTGTAATTTGATGTCAAGACCCCTCAAAGAAGTGCCTCCACTCCTCAAACGCCCATTATATGGCCAGGAGTTCACGATTACCAACATCATAGTTGCGCTCAGTAGAGGAGAACTTCCTTGAGAAAAATGCTACAGGACAGAGATTAGTAAGGGATTCAGGACCCTGAGACGGCCCCAAACTCAAACTTAGCCTCTACCTTTACAATAAAAGGTCGATTCAAATCAGGCAGGATTAAAACAGGAGCGTTCATGAAACTTTTTAATTGCATGAATGCTAACTCTGCATATGGAGTCCAATGAGTTACATCAGCACCTTTCCTAGTGAGATCTGTCAACGGCTTGGCCAATACAAAAAAAATTTTTAAAAAATGTTGATAGTAATTAGCAAAACCGAAAAAAACGTTGTAGGGATTTCAAGCTTGTGGGCTGTTCCCAATTTTCAATAGCCGTGACCTTGGCAGGATCCATACAAAAAGACTCAGGAGTGATAATATAACCCAGAAAGGATATTTTTTGGACTCCAAACAAACACTTAGACAGTTTAGCGAACAACTGATTCTGGTGAAGTCTAGACAATACATCTCTGACATGTTGTACATGAGTGAACCAGTCTGGAGAGAAGATCAAAATATCATCTAAATAAACCACAACATATTGACCCAGAAGATCCCAAAATATATAATTTACAAATCGTTGAAACATAGCAGGGGCATTACACAACCCAAACGGCATAAGTAGGTACTCAAAATGTCCCTCTGGGGTATTAAACGCCATCTTCCATTCATCTCCTTCCTTGATACGAATCAGATTATAGGCTCCACGCAAATCAATCTTGGAAAAACCAATGGGAACCCAATATCTGATTGAATAAGTCAGGGATCAATGGGAGCGGGTATTGATTCTTTACAGTAATGTTATTAAGTTCACGATAGTCAAGATCTGAGACCACCGTCCTTCTTTCCGACAAAAAAGCCCACATATGAGAGTTAGACGGGCGATTATGTCCCTTTTGTAAAGTGTCCCGGATGTACTTCCGTATGGCCTCACGCTCTGGGGGAGATAAATTGAATATCCTCCCTTTGGGGTATTTGACCCCAGGCAGGATATCAATTCCACAGTCATAAGGCCTGTGCGGGGGTAAGGAATCAGCAGAACCTTTATCAAAAAACATCAGAAAAGTCTGAAATGTACTCTGGCAGAATGACATTTTCAGACTGAATTTCAGTAACAAGCAGGGAACAACAATGAGAGGAACAATTCTGACCCCACTTAGTCAATTCACCAGAGGTTCAGTCAAAGACTGGGTTTTGTAGAGCTAACCATGGAACACAATTTTTGAACTCAGTGTGAATGGAACCAACCTGCAAGCCAATTTGAGGAGTTTTAGAGTCAAACTTACCCTCCTTTAACAGAGAGGAATCAGCACCAGTAACCTGGAATGGAGCATCCAGTTTTGTCAAATCAAAACCCATGGCCATAGCAAAATTTAAATTAACAAAATTTGCTGCAGCCCCTGAATCCAGGAGCTGCCAGAAACAGATCTTTCATTGACTGATAAAGTTATATATAATTTTAGAGACTAATTTGGGAAATACCTGTGCGCCTAAGCAACCTTCCCGAAGGCCGCCTAGGTGCTGGAGTTTTCCAGCGCGGGTCTTACAGGGCACGTCCTGGTGACCGGAGTTCCCACTGTAGAAACTGTAGAAACAGAGTGAATTCTTTTTAAGGTGTTCCTCGCGGTCATGGGGAGAGATGGATCCAACTTACATGGGTTCTCCTGCATTCTCCCATGATTCTTTAGAAGGATTGACAGAGGAAAGCAGACACACGCTCATGCGTACATTCCCTAAAGCGCCTGTCTACTCTGACTGCCAGAGACATTGCCTGTTCTAGAGTGTTAGGTTCAGGATGTCCCACTAGTGGATCTTTAAGGGCATCAGACAGGCCCAATCGGAATTGGTACCTAAGGGCACGATCATTCCAACACGTTGGGATGGCCCACCTCCTGAATTCAGAGCAATAATCCTCCACTGCATATTTACCCTGACGTAAGGCAGTCAACTGTTCCTCAGCATAACTGGATTTGTCTGGTTCCTCATATAAAGATCCTAAGGCTGAAAAGAAAAGTTTAGGTCAATTCAGCTGCATCAGAGGCTAACAAAAATGAACACTCTTGGGGACTTTGCCCACTTTTTGGACTTAATTTCCTGAAGACTGGGGCCTTAGACGAAAATACAAATTCCAACTTTCCCTGAATCACCAATAAAGAGATCAGACAACTTGATTTTAGGTTCACACACTGACAAACCTGAGGTAGCAGGAGGTCGCTTTTCCTGCAACTGAACCCGCTCAGCAAGGTTCTGTGCCATCTGAACTAAGCCATGTATCTGGTTGCTAATAGCATCCATAATACTGGCCCAGTGATAATATCATTTGGGCTGGTAAAAATATAATGACAGGAGACAAACAAGGACAGTGAGCCCTGACACTGAGACCCCCAATCTGTCCCTACCTACTTATTGGGTCCCCCCTAAACGGAGGCCGATAGCTGGACGATGGGTAAGGTGTGAACACATAACAAAACAGACAAACAAACACAACAAGGCAAGGTATATAATCCGAGTCGGGAGCAGTGGGGAATAACAATAATCAAATCACAATCCAAATAGAGTATTCGAGACACAGGCAAGAGATCCGAAACCAGAACTAGAGAATGGAAGAGAAGCTGGAGAACACAGCAAGATAGCAGTTTGACGAACAAGGAGTCAAAACTATCAACAGGACACTTATAGGGAGACTAGGCCCTGCCACAGGTGGATGAAGCAAGCAATTACAGGTCCACAGTGTTAACTCTTGCAAGACAGAATCAGTGTGGGGAGTGGTAGACATCAGGTCAGACAGCCATAGAACCTAGTTCAGACTGCAGGATGATGAAAAACTCAGTGTCAAGACGCAGACGTGACAACAGGAGACTGTATTAGTTTCTTAATTTTTAATGCCATCACATGAGTTGACTGCAAAGTGGCCCTCTGTCGCCCAGGGGTCTTCTGAAACTTAGAGCCGACCCTGACTATATGAATTAGCCCTTACATGGTCTCTAAGCTAAATAAATGGGCACTGGTTGTGTACTTTACAATGTTTTTCAGATCATTGAGATTATGTGTGACATCAACCTCATGTCTCTGGATGAAGCAAAGAAGTTGATATATTTGGGGTATTTCTTAAATAAATGTCATCATCCAAAGACGTTCTTTTCAGAGTAAAGTAGGACAGAAAACTGGTGCAACCAGAATTCTGGATCCCAATATATCAACTTATTTGCTTCATCCAGAGACATGAAGAAATCAGGTTGTCACACATAATCTCAGTGATCTGAAAAACATTGTAAAGTAGTTCTGTGTTGCGGCTTTTCTGTGTGTGACAATGTGCACCTAAAGGGTTGTGTTACTGCTTAGTCAGAGTATGCCCCACATTTATTACAGAGACTTGTATATTTGTGTTGTACAATGTATATTAAAGGTGCACCAAGAAATTACATTAAGGAACATAAAAGCTGGAAAATCACTCACTAGCAACAAATTGGGGTCATCTCATTCTCAAGTGGAGATCACTTATTGGGGCTCATTTACTAAGGGTCAGTGGAAACCGTGATTCCGTTGGGTTTCGCAAATATTCCGATGTGCGGCAAATTGGCCTGGGGTTTTGGCGCACGCAAACGGATTGTGGCACATCAGTTCCGGCATGCATGCGATAGAAATCAGGGGCGTGGCTGTCGGACAACCTGACGGATTTGGACAAAACGCAAAATTTAAAAAAAGAATTGTGTTGCAAGATCAGCACTCACATGCACCGGGAATAAGAAGGTGAACTCCGAAGGACCTCGGCTCAGAAGCGACGGATGCAGGAACTCGGGCGCACGAGCTTAGTGAAATGCAGCAGGCCCGACTCACCGTCAGATCGTGACTGGACCGGGTAAGTAAATCTGCCCCATTATGTCCAATTAGATTTTCTGAAAATGTTTTAAAGCTCTGCTCTTTATGATATTTATAACAGGGCAAGGACAAGGGGTAGGAAGGGTAGGTTAATGCCTAGAGTAGGCCAATACCACACTTCTTACCATCATAGCGAATGCCTTCATGGCCTCCCAAAAGTATTTTATGGTATATTTGTCCTTAAGACACACAAATCGCTGATTACTGGAGACAGGCAGCACAATGTAACCGCTACCTGCAACCCTTTTGTGACCTATCTGTGTCATAGAGTGGACACCAGCAGAATCCTGGTGGAGCATGTGCTGAGAAATAAGCTGCTTGGAGCACAGGTAGATTAGTAAAATCTTTTTTATATTGTTCAGAGGGCTTTTAGTGGGCTATCAACATATTGGTAGCAGGTCCATGGCTATCTTTATATGTGGGGCATGTGCTAGGCCACCTATATACAGGGGCTTGTGCTAGACTACATAGGTGAACTGGGATATCATTTATAGTGGGGGTGGGCTGGGCTAATTACATATCTTTGGGGAGTGTGCTGGGTTACATAATAGGACTCTGTATTTCTCCATGGCCGCCCCCGCGAACAAAGGATTGATAAAGAAGACGTGGAAAGAATTCGAGATATGCATGGAGGGAGCAAGAACATGAGGCTGAAGAGCTTCACCACCTCAAATGGACCCAGGAAATGCAGACAAAGCTTGTAGGTGGGTATCTTCAGCTGAACATACCCGGAGGACAGGCACACCGTGTCACTTGGTGCGAAGGTTGGAGGAGGCCTGCATCTTTTGTAAGACTGGGTCTTGGTTCGAGCAGATGCCTTGAGTAAGAAGAGTCCAGTCTACTCCCAAATAGACTTCAGATTCTGGACCAACTTTTCCACGGGAGGAACGTCCAAAGACACAGAAGGAGGAAGAGGTGGGCGTTGGTGTTGTCCATAGATGATGAAGAATGAAGCGGAGCTGGCAGAGTCGAAGGAGTTGTTTAAAAACTCCACCCACAGCAAAAGAGTGGACCAGTAGTCCTGATGGGCAGAGACAATATGGTGGAGATAGAAGCCCAGATTCTGATTAACTCTTTCCACTTGTCCATAAGACTGCGGATAGTATGCTGAGAAAAAGTCCAATTTCACTTGAAGTTGGCTGCACAGAGAACGGCAGAACCATAAAACAAACTGGATCCCTTGGTCCGATACAATATGTAGAGGGAGACCATGAAGCCAGAAGATGTGGATGAAGAACAAGCTGGCAAGACAGGGAACTGAAGGAAGACCTGGCAGAGGAAAAAAGTGGGACATCTTGAAGAACCGATTGGTTACTACACAGATGATTGTATTACCTGAGAAAGATGGAAGATTGAAGATAAAGTCCATAGTCACATGAATCGGTAATGGCAGAAGAAGAACAGCTGTTTTAAGATGAGATGGTTTGATTCGGGCACAGGAAGTGCTGGAGCTGACAAAATCCCATGCATCCTTCAATAGACCTGGCCACCAGTAGAAACGGGAAATAAGGGCAACAGAGTTTTGCACCCAAGATGCCCAGCCACTCCAGAGCAAAATCCACAAGTAAGTTGTTACTAACCTAAATAAATGGGCGCTGGTTCTGTACTTTACAATGTTTTCAGATCATTGAGATTATGTGTGACATCAGCCTGATTTCTTCATGTCTCTGGATGAAGTTGATATATTGGGGCAGATAATATTCTGGCTGCATCAGTTTTCTGTCCTACTTTAATCTGAAAAGAGTCACTGAGGAGCTTAATTAGATGTAGTACCCCAAAGATACAAAAAGGATTAGAAGGGGAGAAAATATTAAAATATAACTTTTATTGGTAACAATTAAGAAGTGAATCAGGAGTGGTGGGCGTAGCTACGACTATCACACGCCGGAGCCCACCATCAGGACACCGGCGTCTCTCTCTTTTTTATTTTGTGTCCTAAATGAATGCTAACTATCATTCTATTTAGCCTCATCCTCTGCGGTTCTCCTGATGAGCCCTACTATCGCGGGCGAAACGCGTAGAGGTAGAGAGATGAGAAGATAGGACGTAATCTGAATGTAGCACAATAGGACTTTTATACATAGCAGAGAGATATAGCAAGCTCCATAGTTATTTAACCTGCTATAACCTGAGCTCACAATATAACTGGTGCATTTCTATATGTTGTAACATACCTGCACCTTGGCCAGTGAGCTAACTGGCACCATTAAGTACATCACATACGTATGGTGCGCTCTCTGACCTGTTAAGTCCTCTGTATCATTATTTGTGACAGGGTGTCATAGATTATTGCACACATTGATTCACACATTGCAGCGTTCTTTATTGCTACCAATAAAAGTTTAATCTGAAAAGAAAGTCTTTGGATGAAGACTTTTCTTAAATAAATGTCACCATCCGAAGACATTCTTTCAGTGCAAAGAAATCATGAAGAAATCAGGTTGATCAGGTCACACATAATCTCAATGATCTGAAAAACATTGTAAAGTAGTTTTGCACCCAAACGCTTGTGTTACTGCTTAGTCAGAGTATGTGCCACATTTATTACAGAGACTTGACAGAATTGTGTTGTACGCTGTATATTAAAGGTGCACCAAGAAATTACATTAAGGAACATAAAAGCTGGAAAATCACTCACTAGCAACAAAGTAAGTCTAAAAAATCTGTTCTGTTGTAAAATGGAGCTCTATCAGCAAACATGTGAGCAGAGATCAGGCCGGCAATGATGACATCTCCTTCACTGTAATATTCATAGTCCAGGTATGGCGCTAATGCTGATGAATGCAATTGAGAAATATTGCGTCCATGACATGGTAATGATTGTAAGAATATAAACACATAACAGGCAGTAAGAAGAGGAGAGCAGCTCATGACAGGGACAAGGTCTTCTCCTCCAGCACAGCGTCCCCCGGCTCTGCAGATCCTCAGCACAGGAGAGGCACAGGCCGTCACTCTGCAGACGCTTATATACACAACCGGGGACGGATTTACCCTCAGAGACAAGGAGAAGTTTACAGAAAAAAATTAAATAGATAAATAAATCTTGAATATCTTTTGAGTAAATTTATCGCTGTTCATTTTCAGCTAAAGGGATTAACTCTACACAGACTTCTCTGTAACAATGGACGACACATCATACTGTATCTGTAGGGCATTGGATTGGGGTCATATCTCATTCTCTAGTAGAGATCACTTGTTATGTCCAATTAATAAAATTTAGATTTTTAAAAAAATGTTCTTTATGATATTTCAATGCATGAAATAACAGGGCCAGAACAAGGGGTAGGAAGGGTAGGTTAATGCCTAGAGTAGGCAAATACCACACTTTCTACCACCATTGGGGGTGTCTTACCGGCCTCCTAATAGTTTTTAATGGTATATATGTCCTTAAGACACACAAATTGCTGATTACTGGACACAGTCGGCACAATGCAACCACTAACTGCACCCTTTGTGTGACCTTTCTGAGGACGCCAGCAGCAGCTTCCTGGGGGATAAGCATGGGCTGAGAAAGAAGCTGCTTGGAGAATAGGGCATTTATTGGACTATCTACATATTGCTGGGATGTCCAGAGCTATCCATATATTTGGGGCATCTGCTATACCACCTATATACAGAGGCTTGTGCTAGATTACATAGATACTGGGGGAATGAACTTGGATATTTTTTATAGTGGGGGTGGGCTGGGCTTCTTATATATCTTCGGGGAGTGCTACTATCATACTGTCATACTATGATTCTGTACTTCACCTTGGCCACCATTGCGGACAAAGGATTAGTAAGGGAGACATGGAAGGAGTTTGAGATGTTCATGGAGGGAGGAAGACAGGGCTTATAGGACATGAGGTTGATGAGCTTCAGCACCTCAAATGGACCCAGGAAATGCAGACCAAGCTTGTAGCTGGGGATCTTCAGCTGAACATACTTGGAGGACAGGCACACTGTGTCACTTGGTGCAAAGGTTGGAGGAGGCCTGCATCTTTTGTAAGCCTGGGTCCCTTTGATGCAAGCTCAGCAGGGTGGTCTCATCAGAGGATAAATGGGTAGGTTCCTAAAAGATGGACTGAAATTCCACAAAGAAGAAGGTGATGTTAGCTGTGACTTTCCTGCCCCAGAGGGGAGTAACCCATGCCGGGGCCTGGAGGCTGATGATGAAAGCCACTTTAGACCTTTCCGTGAAGAGCTGCATTGGCATAATTTCAATGTGCAAGGAACTCTGGGTGATAAAGCCCCTGCATGACTTGGGATCCACATCATACTAAGAGGGCATGGAAAGGCTTAGCTTAGGTTCTGTATACAAACTGGAGTAGCCAGATACCAAAGGAACTTGAGTGTGCTGCTGGGTAGCCATCAATTGTTGCAATATGGCGGTGACGAGTTGCTGACCTTATGCGGCAATCTGCTGGAACTGTTGGACCACGATGGTGGTAAAATCAGCCAGGCCAGGTAGGGGAACCTTGGCAGGATCCATGGCCGGATCTTACTGTCAGGAACAGTGGTAGTGGACACTCTGTACCACCATGGACAATGACCTAAGCCGACACCTGGGAGCAGAGTCTAAGTGGTACCTGGTTTCAGCGGACCCCGTCACAAAGCAGGTTGATCTTGTTGCAGCGTGGTACCACCAGGTTGCTCCACAGACACAACTTTGTTTGCAGTGGAGGCCAACGCGAAGTAGAAAGTTGTAGAACCAAATTTTAGTCGGGAACAGACAAGAGGTCAGGACAGGCAGCACGGGATCAGAGTCGGGGACATAGTAGAAGGTCAGGGCAGAAGGCTAAGGCCACAATGGAGGTCACAACGGAAATTCACAACACTGGCACAAAGTATAGGGAACAAGCTTTCTCAGAGGCACAAGGCATAAAGAACCGACAGGGGACACAGGAAGGGGCAGGGAATTTAACAGGGAAGGCACGGTCAGCCAGCAAAAATCACTGGCACTGGCCCTTTAAATCTTAGACGGCCGACGCGTGTGCTCACCCTAGGAGGGACGCATGCTAGGGCATGGTGAGAGAAGCTATCAAGCTTTGGGGGCACAGGGAGTGTCTGCGACCTGGAACATGGGTCGCAGTGACATCCATGATATATATATTTTGTACTACTCATTGTGAGGATGCATCAGGTCCATCAGGTCTTCATCAGGTCGGCAAAGTACACTCTAAAGCCAATTGTTAGTAAAACGAAAGAATTTTCAGTTGTACATGAATCCATAAAAATCTATAATTTATTGTATGAAAGGTCATATTTGGGGGAAATTCTTATATACATACAAAAATTATTTAGTGGTATTAGAATTAGGGGGCCTACACGGATGCAAGGCAGATTGGTAAGTAGTATAAAAAGTATAATGTGATAGAATGGAATTGATGAAGGATGGCACATGGTATGGAGTGTTACGGCGCATGAGAAATTGGCGGGTTTTAAAGGCTTCAGATAGAGCGGCATCACTCCTACTGTCACTCTTACCCCATATGGGTCTTTGGTGAGTATATGGAGGGAAGCTACAGCGACATTAACACATATAGGTGCAAAAAATGAATCAGTGAATAAATAAATAAATACATCTGAAAAAGGTGAATGATGACATTTTATTGGGAAATATAAATACATGTATAAAATTATGGACAATTGTATGAATAGTAAAAACAGAATAAGAAATAATGATAAGTATTATATGAACATTAAAAGTGTTTCACTGAGCCTCCATGTAAATTGTGGTCTGGGGAGAGTGGGGAGGAAAAATATCAGGTAAACTGCTGCGCTGTCTGAAACTGTTATGCTGTCTATGCTGGAGGTTAACACACAACCTTAAAACCACCCCGGGAATCTTTTCCTCCTTCTTCTACTAATGGCCAAATCCCTTATTCCACTCTTATGGAAGCAGACAAGACAAGAAAATGGATCAACAAAACCCAAAAATGGATCAACAAAACAAAGCCCAATTAGCTAGATTGGAGGAACTAAGCTCCTATGACCGCAGGAAACATAGTGAATACAACATACTTTGGGATCCCTGATTCTCATTTTTTGAGTCTAATCAATGCAAATTACACCTTGGAGAGATTTCACAAGAAGATGTGCAAGTCCACCCTGATCCCTAATCTATTCCCCATTCCACTCACTTCCCCCGTAGTTCTTACCCCCCCCCCCCCCTTGTTCTACCCCCCCCTCTCCTTATCAGAGTTGCGGTCAATCCCCAACCGCCCACTCCCTATACCCAATAGGGCAGATTGCACGGGCTACTATTGGGACCTTCATTCCCCACCCCCCAAACCTCTTCCAACACCTCCCCTCTTTGACATTTTTATTGTCATATGAATGTTATCTTTCCAAGATGCTTTCCGATCGATGCAATTTTCTTAGTAAATAGTAAAATGCCTCAATGTTTGTCTGTTTTGTAATCCATCACTGTTATATGGAGATTATATGGTGTTTGTTATATACATTATAAAATGTAAAAACAATACAAAGATTTTACAAACAAACAATAAAGATGAATGACAATCGTAAACCCATAAGAAGCACCAGAAGAGGCAGAAAAGAAGGAGGCCGGCGGAAACAAAAAGGAAGCAAGTGTCATGGAGAACGTAGAGCAATCCCTGATCATTAATCTAACGGACATATCCCTGGATCCAGCAGCTACATCCATCTTGCAGAAGGGACTAATTTTTGTTCTCACCAAGAAATGTGACACAGGTAATTCTGAAACTGACTTATTTAAAGGAATTAGAAAAATGGCACTTAAAAAGAACATTTCTCCCGCTATTTGGGCTTCCACCTGGGGAGCCCAGGGTTGCAGGGGTACCTGCTACTATCGTCCCGCCGGGTTTCTTCATGTGGAAACCCCTCACCAAAGAGGCGGAACAGTTCCTTTTTTTTTGCGGGTTTAAAAGAAACAACTGTGTGTACTGATCCGCCCATCAGTCCACTTTCACACCGCAAATTCCACCTGGCAGTAATTTGGATCTTTTCCACAAAATGGTCACCAAAGACATAAAATCATTATCATACAAACAAGATAACCCTAATTACACCCAAGAGGAGTTCAGAGCGTTACGGAGCCTAAAAGAGAATCCTGAAATAATATTTAAACAGAGCGATAAGGGGAGCAATATGGTGATCATGACCAGGGAATAATACTTAAAAGAGGCGCACAGGTTATTAGGGGATAAGAACACTGAGATGTTTACAAAAGATCCCACCTCCAGATTTCGTTCACACCTTACCACGTTTCTGTGCACCAAAGTAGAGCAAGAGACATTATCCAAAAAAGTAGCCGAAAAATGAATACCCACCTGCCCAAAAAAGCCTAAATGGTATTTTGTCTCGAAGCTCCATAAAAATGTTAGAACCCCACCGGGCCGCCCCATTGGGGCAACCATGGGTTCCATTACTGAGGCACTCTCCCAATATTTAGACTTGTTGTTACCACCCTTGTTGAAAAATATTCCCACTTACATAGAAGACAGCAATGAATTTTTATGGCAGTTAAAAGAATTGAATGGCAAGAAGGCTTCAAACTTAGCATAAGATCGGTTTTAGAGGCAGCTAATAAGAACAAAGAATATGTTTCTTTATTTGTGAGTCTCTCCTGTTTGTTTTAACACATGCAGGGCATTCAGGGCCGGTACTAGACAAAGTGGGGCCCTGGGCAAAACTAAAAGCCCCAAATAAAACTATTTTATGACCAGTCACAGTCAGCAAGAGGCTCCTTTAGTATGGTAAAACAAACTAATATGGGAGAATTTCATAGGAGATAGATAGATGATAAATGATCAGATTACAGGAGATAGATATATAGACAGGAGAGAGATGATAAGCATCTTCACCCAGGAATTCAACCAAGGGCTATCAACCCTTTCACCGCCAGACATTTCTGGATATCTTTTATCGCGTTATTGGCCAGAGCAATTTTTGAAATTTTGACATTTAAAAATAAAATCTAAATTACAGCAAAAAGAATTAAAGTAAGCCCAACAAACGACATATTTTCTGAAAGCAGACACTTGCCCCATTTTCAAAATTGCCTTAAAGAGTTTATAGACACAGGCTTCTTCATGCAATTTTGATTCAAACTGAAACGTTCTATGAAAAATACTTAAAATGTGACTTTGATGGCAAAAAATGTGCTCCAAACAGAAAATATTTACCTTCACATCTCCTAAATGTAATAGATGGACAAGTGTAGAGCTCACAAATGTCCTATATTGATACGTTCAAATAAATAAATCCACATAATGTCACTAAGGCTACATTCACACTACCGTACAGAGGACGTATATACGGCCGCCGTATATACGCCCGATATACGTCCTCCATAGACGACACTGGGCGCACAGCGCCCTACGGGAGCGGTACGGTGCAGCACCTGTGCGGCACCGTACCCCTCCGTACCTGGGAAAAAGATAGGACATGTCCTATCTTTTCCCGTAATATGGCGCAGTGCGCCATGTATCTCTATGGAGAGAGGCGGGGGTGAGCTGCGCTCACCTCCTCCTCCTCTCCCCGTGCACTGCCGTTGCCCGCTATGGTATGGTACAGGTGGGCAACGGCAGTGTGAATGTAGCCTAAAACTGTAATAACTAGATATCTGCTTTTTCCCTACACATAGAACCTCACTTCTTTCTTTTTTGAAATGTCCTCTTTCTAAATGTTAGGAAAACGGAGATATTAACAGTTAAACTGCCGTCGGGTGTAACTTTTATATATAAAAATGGCACCTGATATTCTCACTTTAAACCCTAATATCTCTGGATCCCTGGCACCTAGAAACAAAAATCAAGATTCCTTTGAAGATTCCCTACCCATAGCGCCGGCCCTGAATGCATTTCAATTTGATAGAAAATGGTACAACGAGAAAGAGGGTGCGGCTATGGGGACACCTGTCTCCTGCACTTACGCCAACATCTTTCAGGCCGTATTTGAAGCTAGGAGCATCTACATTACTAATAACGCACAGAATATACACACAGATATGTAGATGATGTGTGTATAATATGGACAGGGACAGTGGAAATGTTCGAAGAGATGGTGACGGCCTCAAAGAGACCTGCAATATAAATTTGCTATTTACATACCAGATAGGCCTGAAAAATGTGAGTTTTTAGACATGTTGGTTCGGTGTTCGGGAAAACTACAGCAATGAACCGTTTGCTCCACTATAACAGTTATCATCCGGAGTTTGTCAAAAAGCCCCCCCCCCCCTCCATAGGTAGTTTAACCGCCTGTCTAGAATTAATAGAACCCAAGAAGGCAGAAGACCTCAGGCTCCAGAATAGAGGGTATCCAAGACCCATAATACAGGATGCATATGAGAGCGCCACACAAGACGATAGGGAAATGGCGCTAAAAAGGAGCATCTATAAGACCCAAGTGAAGGGTGAGAATAGAATAGCCTTTTGTTTTGATTTTCAAAGTTGTCTTGACAAAATTCTTAGGTCTGCGATTTTGAAGAATTGTCATATCCCTGAACATGACACAGATTTAGGAGAGGAGGTTACAAGAAAACCGTCTATTTCTTTCAGAAGAGGTAAAACAATGAAGACTCATTTGGTCAGTAGTCGATTAAAAGAAAGGAAAAAGGAGACGACAGAACAGAACTGGCTGCAGAAGGCAATTCCCAGGCGGGGAGGGGGGTAATTGCAACTACTGTGCTCAGTATATTAAATCTAAAACACTAAGATTTGGGAATAAGACAATGGTAAAATGGAAATCAATGTTTATGTGATCATGTGGACTTTTTTTGTATAGGTGAGACCATCAGGCACATATACATTCATACCCTATCATATACAATACAACCTATACATAATACGCCTATACCCTACCGACACCTAACCATAATCATCTATAAGCATAACACACCTATACATATTAACATCTATACATAATACATTCTAAAATAATACACCTATACATAATACGCCTATACATAACACACCTATACATAATACACTCATACATAATACACCTATACATAATACACCTATACATAATACACCTATACATAATACATATATACATAATACACCTATAAATAATACACCTACCCTACATAATACACCTATACATAAACACCTATACATAATACCCCTATACATAATAACGCCTATACCCACACAACCTAATACATAATACATCTAATACATAATACATCTAAATACAATAAGACACCTCTACATATACGCCTATAATAACCACCTATACTAATACATTATACATAATACATCTATACATAATACACCTATACATAATCACTGACATCTACTAGCATTTGGTGTCATAACACCATGACAGAAGTACACCTATACATAAAACACCTATAAATAATACACCTATACAAATTAACACCTAGTACAATACCCCCTATAAAATACACCTATACATAAACGCCTATAATTAATATCTAACATAATACATCTATACATAATACACCCTATACATAATACACCTATAACTAATACACCTATACATAATACACCTATACATAATACATTACATTTACCCCATAAAATACCCTTACACATAATACACCTAAACATAATACACCTATACATATACAGACCCTATACATAAACAACCCTATAAAAAATACCCTATACATAATAACAACACATATAATCACCTATACACGGCCGGATTAAGGTTGGTGGGGCCCCTGGGCGCAAAATCTGGTGGAGGCCCCCACTGATGTGTAGCGTACATACATCCTCCTCCGCTCACTATCCACTATCCCAGCAGTAACACAGCTACACACAGCCGCCTCACCCCCTAGTAACCACAGCGACATACAGCCCCTCACCCCTAGTAACACAGCTACATACAGCTGGCTCATCCCAGAACAAGTATACACAGCCGCCTCACCCGTAACACCTACATACCGCCCGCCTCGCTCCAGTAACACAGCTACATACAGCCGCCCTCGCTCCCGAGTAACACAGCTACATACAGCCACCTAGTCCCCAGTAACACAGCTACATACAGCCCCTCATCCCCAATAACCAGCTACATCAGCCACCTAGTCCCCAGTAACACAGCTACATACAGCGCCTCATCCCTCTGCACCAGCTACATAACAGCCACCCTATCATCCCCAGTACACGTACAACAGCAGCCTCACCCCAGTAACACAGCTTACATACAGCCGCCTCACCCCCAGTAACATAGCTACATACAGCCGCCTCATCCCAGTAACACAGAGCTACATACATCCGCCTCATCCCCAGTACACAGCTACATACATCCGCCTCATCCCCAGTAACACAGCTACATCAGCCGCCTCACCCCAGTAACACAGCTACATACAGCCCCTCATCCCCAGCAACACAGCTACATACAGCGCCGCTCATCCCCGTAACACGCTACTACAGCCGCCTCATCCCCAGTAACACAGCTACATCAGCCGCCATCATCCCCGTAACACAGCTACATACAGCCGCCTCATCCCTAGTAACCAGCTACATACAACCCCCTCACCCCCAGTAACACAGCTACATACAGCCGCCTCATCCCCAGTACACACCGCTACATAACAGCCGCCTCACCCCAGTAAGCACACGCTACATACAGCCCGCCTCACCCCCAGTAACACCACTACATACAGCCTCCTCACCCCAGTAACACAGCTACATACACCCCCTCATCCCCAGGAACACAGCTACATACAGCCCGCCTCATCCCCAGTACACAGCTACATACAGCCGCTCCTGCCCCAGTCAACACAGCTCATAACACCCCTCCCCCCAGTAACCACACTGACAAGACAGCCGCCTTCCCCCCCCCAGTAATACACGCTACATACAAGACACCCGCCTCATCCCCAGGAACACAGCTACATACACCCGCCTCATCCCCAGGCAACACAGCTTACATACAGCCGCCGTCACTCCAGGAAACACAGCTACACTACAGCCGCCTCATCCCCAGGAACACAGCATATGCCCACCTCTCCCAGACACGCTACATACGCGCCTCTACCCCAGGAACACAGCTACATACAGCCGCCTCATCCCCAGGAACAACAGCCTACAACGCCGCCCCATCCAGGAACAAGCTACATACAGCCGCCCGGCCCCATTAACACAGCTACATACAGCCACGCCGCCTCATTCACCCCCAGTAACACAGCTTACACACAGCCGCCTCATCCCAGTAACACGCTACATACAACAGCCGCCTCATCCCAGTAACACAGCTACAACACCCCCTCATCCCCAGTAACACCACTACATTACACCCGCCTTCCCCAGGAACACAGCTACTAATACTGGGGCCAGGGTATCATCCCCCACCACTGATATATACACACCTTTATATACTTATATACACCAGATAAAAGTTCTACAACGCATATACTGCACCCATATATACACACACATTATGCACTCATATACATTTTATACACTAATACAGAGTATATACACTCATAAAGTATATACACACATCAGCAAATACACACACATTCGTATATACAGCATATACCCACATACCATATACCCAGCATATATATATATATATAACTATAGTAATATATATATATATAATATAGTATTATTAAATGTACCACATATAAGTGTATAAATACAGTATATGCAAACACAGTGATGCATATATGCCCATATCATAGTATATACACAGTAATGCATTATAGCCCATATACCGTAACACAGTAGTGCATATAGCACCATATACACAGATTCACAGTAGATGCTTACCCTATACCAGTATATACACAGTAGATCATATATACCCATAACGTAAACACAAGATGATATACCCAATACACAGTATATACACAGGAAGTGCATATAGTACCGATATACACGTATATACACAGTAGATGCATATATACCCATTACACAGTATATACACAGTAAACGAGTGCATATATACCCATATACACAGTATTACACAGGATAGTGCATAATACCCATACACAGTATTACACAGAGATGCATAATACCCATATACACAGTATATACCCAGTAGATGCATCTATACCCATATACACAGTATATACACAGTAGATGCATATATACCATATACACCGTTATAACACAGTAGATGCTATATACCCATTAACACAGTATATAGATGCATAATACCCAATACACATATATACAAGTAGATGCATATATGCCCATATACACAGTATATACACAGTAGATGCATATATACCCATATACACAGTATATACACAGTAGATGCATATTACCATCATCTACACAGTATATACAAGTAATGCATTTACCCATATACACAGTATATACAAGTAGATGCTATATACCATATACACAGTATATACACAGTAGATGCATATATACCCATTACACAGTATACTACACATAGATGCATTTACCCATTAACACACAGTAATTACACAGAGATGCATATATACCCATATACAACCAGTATATACAGTACATGTAGAATTAGACCAGTATATACCATATACAAGTATAACAGGAGATGCATATATACCCATATACACAGTATATACACAGTAGTGCATATATACCCATATACAAGTATATACAACAGGAGATGCATATATACCATATACCAGTATATACCAGTAGATGCATATATAACCATATACACAGTATATACATAGGACGATGCATATATATCACATATACCCACAGTAATACACTAGTATACTATGCATTATACACAGTATATAACCAACACAGTATACAGAGATGCATATATACCCATATACACAGTATATAACACAGAGAGGCATAATAAACCCATATACACTATACATTACAGTGATGTCATATATAAACCCATATACATAGTATATACACCAGGAGATGCATATATACCCATATACACAGTATATACACAGTAGATGCATATATAACCGCATATACACAGTAATGCATTTATACATCTTACATGCAATATACACAGTATATGCACAGTATAGCATTCTACCATACACAGTATATACACTAAATACAGTAATTACCATATACAACAATATATACACATAATACCAGTATATACCAATATCAAACAATATAACCATATACACATATATACCAATATACAAACAAGTATCAATAACACAGTATATACATGTAATACACATACCAACAGTATTATAGACATATACACGGTATTACAAACAATATATAACATATACACAGTATTACACGTATGATACACGTATAACACAGATAACACGGTATATACACATACACAGTATATACACAGTATATACAATACAGATAAATTCTGTATTACTTACCTCTTAGGGTGACCGGCCGTGGCTTCAGGATGGGGTCTTTGGCTGTTGTTCTGCTGTGGTAGGGGGTCGGCGGTCCTGTTAAAGGGGGAAAGAGGCGGGGGGGGGTGCCCCTTGTTCGGAGCGGGGAGGGGGGCGACGGGTGCTTTTTCAACGGCCCGGGGGCGGGTGACGATTGTTCAGGGGGGGCCGGGTGCTTTTCCAAGGGGAGCGGAGGGGGGGTCGCTTGTTTGGCGAGGAGGGGAGGGCGCGGGTGCTTGTTGAGAAGGGGGCGGGCTTGCTTGTCCTGGCGCGGGGGTTGATGTCACGGCCAGAATGGCGGGGGATGGCGGGCCGGCAGGCCCTCTCCTGTTCCGGGCTCGCGCTTGTTCGGCTTTCGGCCGGGATGGTGGGAGGGGGGGCCGTGGCTGCTGTTCTGCGGGGGAGCGGGGGGGCGGGGCATTTGAGCGGGTTTCTTGTTTAGGCGGGCCGGCGGGGGGTAGGTTGCTCGGCCAACACCATGCCTGGGATTGGGCGGGCGGGCGGGGCGAACCTGGAGCCGAGGGGGCGGCCTGGAGGTGGAGGCGTGTCCACCTGTGCTGAGGGGCCGCCTGGGAGGTGGAGGCGTCGCTGTCGTGAATGGAGATGTGTGGAGGCGTCTCTGAGTATGGGAGGGCGGGTCATCTCAGCACGGGTGGGCGGGAGTGCGATTGGTGGGTGGCCCCAGGGGGGGCATAGCTGGTGGGGGCCCCGGGGCTCGAGCCACGGAATGCCCCGCCTATAATCCGGCCCTGCACGCTATACTAGTACATTAGGCATAATAACCATACATAACCTACACTCATATACTAAACAATATCTCATACATCTATCATACTCCTACTACGCTATATACACCTATATAATACATATACAATATACACTATACACTAATAATCATTAACGAATACACTTAATCATAATCCGCCCCGGGATACTGAAAACACCGAGATCAGAGCAGGATAAAACAACGGAAAAGAAACAGAGACCGGATACAGAAGTACACCGAGAAGAAGACATAGCAGATAGAAACACCGGTATAGTAAACACAGAAGAACAAACTAGAATGACAAGCACTACAGAAAGAAAAAACCGGACAGTACACGCGACAGACATCCGTAGACAAACCGTAATCAGAACAACCGCTATACAGAAGTACACCATACAATAGTACACTAGACAGAAACACGTGATATACAGACACGTAGTACAGCTAATACCGCGAAGCAACAACCGTACATGAAGGACATCGACATAGAAACAGCGCATACAATAACACCATTCATCAGTAGCAGCAGTACATAGCTACATTAAAATGCACCGGACTAGACAGTACTACCGAGCATACAAACCGACCTAAAAACTAGCAGAAGACCGGTTACAGTAATACACCTATATCACTAAATACCTTCGATGAACAGGTATACGTAATCAGCGTAGCATCAGTACAGTCACATAACACCATCTAGCTAACATAAGTACACCAGTACTAAACACATAAATCATAAGACTATATAAGCTGTACAACATATACGACACCTACATACATTCTATCCTAATAACAGGAATTCACAAAATAATCTATATTACTCTAAATACCCCACTTAATACTCGCCAATACTGTATAATAACTAAAATTTACGCTATACTAACACGCCATACATACGCCACATAACAGCATAAAAAATTTAAAACACCTATACATAATACTACATACTACTCTACACAACTGAATCACACCCATAATACAGAGTACAGAGACCTAGCATACTAGCTATACACTATAAACTATACACAATACAGACAACCGCGAATAATTACATCAGTACAGAAGCTCTAGCGACAGTAAACACCTTAAATAATACAGTACTCTACCTTACACAATACACATCTAACTACTCCACTAAAAGTAACACATATCATATACAGCGCATACTAATACGGGAGAAACGCAGCGATAGAACGAACAGAAGAACATCGAGACACGGAAGATAACAGCCATACATAAGTACACCATACAGAATACACCGAAAAACACCAAAAATACAACCGAGTACAGAATACACCGTAACAGAATCCCATCGCCTAACAGAAGCACGACCGTATAACTACAACGTAAGGACATATAAGTTTACACCAGTACAGTAGACACCTATACAGGAAAAAGACACCATCTATCAGTAAACACCGAAATAACACACCTTAGTACAGACATCCATAACAGATAATCCAAAATCTATACAATACTACAGTCGATACAGATACAACCTAGTACAGTGACATCACCTATACATATACATCGAGACACATACACCGTATAATAATACACCTAGTAACATCGATTACAGCATTACATATGCCTATACCATAATAACGCTCTATACATATACTCTATACATAATACTCGATATAACATGAATAATATCATACTAAACCACTAAAATACACGATACATAATACATCTACTCAACATACAGATAAGAATACTCTAGAAACTCTCAGGTAAAATCCACCTATAATAATAATACAATACAACGTATAAATACGTATACATAATACAGTCTATCAATACATACATAATCATCAAAATTCACAGACAATACTAACACTTACATAGAATACATCCTATACATATACATATAACTACCTATACATAATTACCTGATACATAAGTAGGCCTATACATATACATTTACAATACGCCTATACATAATACACCTATACATAATACATCTAAACATAATACACCTTTACATAATACATCTATACATATATACCTTATCATAAATACATATATACATAATACACCTATAAATAATACACCTATACATAATACACCTATACACAGGGCCGCATCTGCCATGAGGCGAGATGAAAATCTCGCCTCAGGCGGCAGATTGCGGGTCCCTGTGCAGGGCGGCGAAATTCGCCGCTCTAAAGTGGGCGATCTGGGCGTCCATTAATGCCCGCATCATCACAGCTAAATATCGCGCCTGTCCTCTTAAAACACAGGCGCCGATTATATGCGGAGCGACTCAGCGCCTTTCCGGCGCTGCGTCGCTCCGTTCTAATCAGTGACACAGATCTCATGACGTCACGACGTCACGACGCCTGTGTCACTGCGCGGAGCGCAGCTCACAGGAGGCCGCGTGAAGGACCGGAGCCGCGCGCCGAGGGAGCAGCTGCTGCAGGTGAGTAGGATTTATTATTTTTCATGCACTTTCATTATTCTAATCTGGCTGCTGAATGGGGAATGGGGCCAAAATTGTAATATGTCTGTGTGTGTGTGGTGTGTTGTGTGGGGGGGGGCATACGTGGCCATACTTGTTTTATACTGTGGGAGGGGGGGCTGTATACATTATGGGGCCATCAATTGTCATATACTAGGGGTGCTGTATCATATATGTGGCCTATTGTGTTTATACGTGTGGGGGGTATTATTATATGGGGCCATAATGTCATATACTGGGGGGGGCTGTGCTGTTTACATTATATGTGGCCATAATTTTTTTATACTGTGTGGGGGGGTTATAATATATTTATGTGGCAAATTGTCATATACTGGGGGGTGTGCTGTTTACTATATGTGGCCATAATTGTTTTAATACGGGGGGGGGGGTTGTATATATTATATGTGGCCACAATTGTTTTAAACTGTGGTGTGTGTGGTGTGTGGGGGGGGTTAATATATTATATGGGGCCATAACTGTTTTATACTGTGCGGGGGTTTGATATATTATATTTATATGGGGCCAGATTTCAGCTGGGGGGTAAAACAGTATATTACTAAGCTGGGGGGACTGTATATGGGATACAGTATATTACTAAGTGGGGGACTGTATATGGGATACAGTATATTACAGCTGGGGGGCTGTATACTGGGACACAGTATTTACTAAGCTGGGGGGGGGGCGTGTATATGGGATACAGTATATTACTGAGCGGGGAACTGTATTGCGATACTGTATATTACTAAGCTGGGGGATGTATAGGGATACAGTATATTACTTAAGCTGGGGGGCTGTAAGGGGATCCATATTTACTGCGGGGGCTGTATATGGGGTACAGTATATTACTAAGCTGGGGGATGTATATGGGATACAGTATTTACTAATGCTGGGGGGTGTATATGGATACAGTATATTACTAAGCTGGGGTGATGTATATGGGGTACAGTAATATCAAGCTGGGGGGGCTGTATATGCGATACTGTATATTACTAGCTGGGGTGATGTATATGGGATACAGTATATTACTGAGCGGGGGACTGATATGCGATACTGTATATTACTAAGCAGCTGGGGAGATGTTATTAGGGGGGGTTGCTATATATTTACATTAATCAGGGTAGCCTGAATATAAAATCACATGTAAACATATAACAGGGGTGGGATATTATTATAAGGATACAGTAGATTACTTTCATAATTTAAAGCTAAGATGTTAGGGGGGGGTCTGTATTAGATAATTGGGTGTTGTATATTGATGGTGCTGTAGCACACGCTAAATTCCAGTAGAATATATATATATATTATGTGAAGGGATGTTTTAAGTTGTTGGAGAGTGCGGTCAGTTGTGTGTGTGAGGAGTATATATTATTCAGGGAGCACATTTGTTACCAGGAGACTTTATACTGTAAGTGACTGTGGTATTTTAGGGACGCCGGGTGGAGACGCTGCACGGAGCTGAAGATATCTGCCATGAACTCAGCAGTGATACGTCATGGATTGGAGAACCCGGAATAAAGTCCTCCTGATGGAAGAGATTGTCATCTTAAGGTACTAGATGCCACTAATCCTCCAGATCCTGGTATCCAGTGCACACAGTGTCAGGGAGCTGTCTGTAGGGATGTTAATTGTTAGTAAGTTTCAGCATTACTAACAGGAGGCGGGGGGGGGGAGCAGCATTTAATTCGCCTCAGGCAGCAATATGCTAGAATCGCCTGCCTCATCAGAACAACAACCCTACTTAAAAATTAATACAGGCTCATGTACTATAACATATACACCCTGATACATAGACGCTCTATACTATAGAGTATCACCTATATACTAATACACCTTATACATAATACATCGTATACATAATTTACACACTATACATAATACATCTATACGATATACGCGTATACCACTAATACACATAGAATAACACCTATACATAATGACACTAACTAATAACACCTAACAATACTACATGCTAAATAATCACTATACCTTATACATCTATACATAATACAACCTACATAATACATCTATACATAATACACCTATACATAATACGCCTATACATAATACATCTATACATACTAACATCTATACATAATACACCTATACATAATACCCTATACATATACACCTAACTACATATACACCTTTACAATATCACATCTATTACATATACAGCCTATCTCATAGCGATCCCATCGCCTGCTCACATAACCCTTTACATAAGAATCTGTGGTAGTTTGGTATTATGAATCTATACATAATACATCGACATAATTACATATAGCAGTACATCTATACAATAATACGCCTTTATCATATACATCTATCTACATAAACACCGTATAGACTAGATAGCACCTACATACGAATCACCTAGAATAATACACCTAAAGAATGACACTATAAATATACATCTATACATTAATACACCTTCAATATACATAAACGCCTAACAAATACACCTAACATAATACCCTATACTATAATACACTATACATAAAATACAAACATACCCCTGTATACGCTGATAGATACATCTTTTCCCCATCATCCATACACCCTCTTATTTCCATATATCAGTCAACGAATAATCACTGGCCTATCACATAATACTATTATTCCTATCCATAATACATCTATATCATAATATGCCTATAACGTGTTCTAACACTATACATACACCAGCTTAGTAATACACTATAAATATACACCTATACATCAATAACATTATACTTACTCACCCATAATAATCACCTAAAAATATACATCTAACATAATACATCTATCATAATAACATCCTTACATATACATCTATAAATTAATACCCTTATATCATAATCTTACACCTATACATAATACTCGGACATAATACACCTATTAAATATACCCGCACATATACATCTATAATAATACACCTTAAATAACCAACGTATCCTACTACATAAAGCAACCTATACATAATACCACAGCTTTACATAACTTTAAATAATAAGCGTCGTATACCTTATACTGTTCTCTACACTAATACGCACGATACATATATACTGCCCTACTACATTAACGACTGATATATCATTACATCTTACATAACTCACACCCTTACAAATAATAATGCCTATACAGAAGACATCTATACTATAAATAACATCTATACGTGTGTACGCCTATAACATGTGCACCGTAATACATGAATACATCTATACCAATACACCTATAAATATAACCCACCTATACATCATACATCTATACATAATAACTCCTATACTATACACCTATACATATACACCTATACATAATACATCCTATTCATATACATCTATACATAATAACACTATACATAATACAAACCTATCCGACTACCCCTATAATAATAATCATCTAATACTATCACCTATACATAATACACCTACTCGTCTAATATGCGTCTCTATACACATGCGCATGTACGTGTCACTCACGACCTATACATCTCACGTCTCTACATATACAACCTATACAAGAATAAACTCTAGAAAATAAATCCTAGACAACAATTCACCATAACAAGAATAGTACAACCAGTGGTGGTTAAGCTCCCACACAGGGACCATGGACACACAGTCACATGGTTTACGTGTCAAGGGCAGCACACACCACGTTTGTGTGAAACAACTCAAATCTCTAAACACTATACATAATCGTGCCTATAACATAAAACACACAAATACAATACTACTCTATACATAACCTACCACCTAGACATATATACCACTACTCTACTAAAATCACCGAACAGAGCAAGCTAAATAAACGGTATCAGAATCACGAGACGAAGATTCAATACACTCAACAGAAGCAGCGACATAAACACGATACATAGAGAAAGCCGAGACAACCCACCGATACATAGACACATACACACCTATACATAATACGTCGAGACAGATCTTCACCCGTGGACTAATAAAAACCGAGAGCGTCTGTCCCCCCTCGGTGTGGCGTCTGAGCGCGTCCTCAGATGCGACCTGAAGACAGCGAGACAATAGACAGCGAGACAACGCACCGAGTACCCTCAATAGCCAGACCTAAGCCAGCTAGCACAGACCTACAGCGAGGACAGAAGAAACGCCGCGAAGCGACAGCGAGCACAAGACACCATAAATCTGTAAGCACACACGAGACAGAAGACACCGAGACGAACACACCTAGACGAAGGGCGGACATAATGAAATCGAGACATAAGACAGCTAAGACGAAGACACTAGACTAATATCCGGATACAGAATACATCGAACAGAATACTCGATACTAGAAACCCGAGACATAAGATGCCCTATACAGAAGCACAGCGATACCTAATACATACTAGACCGAATACATCGATACAGAAGACAACCTATAACATACGATGCCCTATACCTATACATCTATACATAATACATCTATATCAGATACGCCGAGACATATCCTACGCCTCTACAGAAGACATCGAGACATAAGTCAACGCCTATACAGAGGTTCAGGAAGCCACATAAGGCTCACTGAGGCGGCGAACGGAGTCCAAGGAGCCACCACCAGTGTCTCTTGAACACATAAGGTATGTAATGCCAACCCAGAAGTTATGAGATTATGAGAATTGAACATGTGCTCCCTGCAATACCTGGAGGCGACCGACAACTTACACTCCCCCAAAAAGAGGCTAGACATATAATGAAGTCTGAAACATTGGGCTCTGGGGGTCAAAATAACCTTTTGGATCTAAGTGTATTTTTATGAATAATGGGGCAGATTTACTTACCCGGCCCATTCGCGATCCAGCGGTGCGTTTTCTGCGCTGGGTTCGGATCCGGACGGGATTTATTATGGTAGTTCCTCCGCCGTCCTCCAGGTGGCGCTGCTGCGCTGAAGTCCGCTGGAATGCCTCGAAATACACCAGCCTATCCTGGATGAAGGTGAAAACGCAAATCGGGCCCTTAGTAAATGACCCCCAATATTTTCCTCCTTCGGTCGTGGCCTAGAGCCAATACTACTCATTCTGAAATAGCAGAGAGTTATGTAACGAGGATCATGTATGTGACTATTAGTTATTAATCACATAATGTTGTAATTGTATCACTTAATATTCCACCAGACTTTCCAGTTTCCATTTTTGTCCCTTTTCCTACATCCCCTCTTCCCTCCCTTCCCTTCCTTGCCCCCCCCTTCTCCTCCCATGTCTTACTAAGGATGATTTTAGCTCTTCCTATAAATTTTAGGCTCATTACAATACGATTATAGTACCATGGAGGATCATCCAGATGATTTTGCATACTTATCTATTTGTTATGGGCGCCTTGCCAATGAAATCCCTAAATTAGCCGTGGCTACCATTTTGTTGTAGATTCACCTCCTGTAATCTTATTTCTGAGTTATACGTTATTGAGCATACGCACTCACTACTTATGGACGCCATCTTGGATCTCTTATGGTCCCCCGCGGCTCGGAACCACATAGTTCCGCGCTACATCTTAAAAGCGTATTTAAACAGGATTATGCATGTATGGTCTCACCAAAGGTTTCACACAAGTAGTGTCGCTATTTCTACACTTTCACCAGGTAATTTATTATTATTTACTGTGTCCATCTTTAGTGGGAGGAGTCAGGCAGGAGTTTTCCCACCATATGGTGGTCACATGATCACAAGCAAGTGGGAAGAAGCGGCCATGGCTTTTGCGGTGCACTGCGCACATCACTCCCCTGGTATGTAATAACATGTTTATGCACCTGAAGTATTAGACCACAAGCTGGTGGGTGCCCTCCCGTTACCTCACTACTATTACTTCACTTCCCGTTTCTTCACTACTGCATACTACAACGTTGTTTACTTGGATTGTTGTGCAGTGCCTTCTATATATATTGCATTATTCCCATGTGCAGCCTTGGTCAAGTTATTCGGAGTTCGCGGTCACAGTTTCTGTGAATGGGGACGTTGCCATCGTTTTTTTGGAAATATAGAATGTTTCACAATATGCACGACCTTACCCTATCGAGCATATTCGATTTATATCTGACTTCACCGTTGATTTTCTGGATGAAGCCACCACACTGGGTTATAAAAACAAACATCTGGAAGGTCATCAGCTGCTTGGCAACATAGTGGTAGTGGATTATTAGAAACATTTCTGATTTCTTGCCTTCTGTTAATTATTGATTAAATCTTTACAGCCATTTACAGGTCATTATTTATATCCGTTGTATTGATCCTGAGATTATTCTATGAATTCTAATACCACTAACTAATTTTGTGTATATATATATATGTATAAATTTTACACCTTTTCACATTTTTATGGTTTCATGTACGTATACTGAAAATTCCTTTGTTTTATGTACAATGTCTGTTAAAGTGTAATTTTTGGACCTGATGAAGAGGACAATGCTTCCTCAAAACGTGTAGTCCACAAAATATATATAATATAAAAATTAATCTGCAACATACATATACCTGTACCTATTGTCTATGGGGCAGTGTGTCTCTTAACCCCTTAACGACCTGGCATTTTTTGCTTTTTTCATTTCTATTTTTCACTCCCTACCTTCAAAAATCTAAAAACTAAAACTAAAGATCTGTGTGATGGCTTCTTTTCTGCGTAACAAGCTGCACTTCATAGTGATGGTATATAATATTCCCTGTTGTGTACTGGGAAGGAGGAAAAAAATGGTGAAAAAAAATGGTGAAAAAAATGGTGAAAAAACGCATTTGCAGAGTCTTCTTGTGGGCTTGGATTTTACAGCTTTCATTGTGCGCCACAACTGACAGGTCTACTTTATCCATTTGTTATCACAGGAATTACAAATGTGTATAGGTTTTATGATGTTTTCATACATTTACAAAAATGAAAACCTCCTGTGCAAATGTTTTTTTTAATTTGCCGTATTCTGGCGCAAAAAACTTTATCATACTTTGGTGTACGAAGCTGTGGGAGGTGTAATTTTTTGTGACTTTTGATGCCGTTTTCATTGCTATTATTTTTGGGACTGTGCGACCTTTTGATCACTTTTAATAGATTTTTTAAATATTTTTCAAAATGGCAAAAAAGTGCAATTTTTTACTTTGGGCGCTATTTTCCGTTACAACTTTAAACGCAGTGAAAAACAGATTTTATATTTTGATATAATTTGTGCTGATAGCACATTGTAATGACAGGGTTAACACGAGTCAGCCTCGGGTCTTCTGAAGACCCAAGGCTGTCATGGCAACGGATTTCCATCACGGGTAGTGAAGGTCCTCGGCAAGATGGCGATATGCAGCAAATACTTACCGGCGATTAAGAGGGCTCAGTCCGTGAGCGCTCTCCATGCAGCGGGACCCGACGCGCGCCATAATGGTAAGGGGTTAAACCTGCTGTTTCTATACTTACCTCCTCTGTTATATACTACCGTCAGGTCCCCATTGACAGTATCAGGGGATGCATTAACTCGTTCTAGACTGAATCACCACTAAAGAATAATATCTAATACTACTCTTTACTCTGAAGACGTCTGCTGTGCCACACACATTCTACTTCATGTTAGGGGTAAATTTTGGTTGATCAGTTTTGTATCTACCTTATATACTCGAGTATAAGCCTAGTTTTTCAGCACAAAAAATGTGCTGAAAAACCCAAACTCGGCTTATACTCGAGTCAAAAAAATAAATATATCTAAACTCACCTTTCTGGTGACCTCTGTATATCTTCTGTGCAATCTGTCCGGCAGCAGCGGCAGGCTATATACACTGGGGCAGGGTCTGGCAGGCTATATACACTGGGGCAGGGTCTGGCAGGCTATATACACTAGGGCAGGGTCTGTCAGGCTATATACACTGGGGCAGGGTCTGGCAGGCTATATACACTGGGGCAAGGTCTGGCAGGCTATATACACTGGGGCAGGGTCTGGCAGGCTATACACACTGGGGCAGGGGCTGGCAGGCTATATACACTGGGGCAGAGCCTGGCTGGCTATATACTGGGGAGGCTGTGACCAATGCATTTCCCACCCTCGGCTTATACTCGAGTCAATAGGTTTTCCCAGTATTTTGTGGTAAAATTAGGGGCCTCGGCTTATACTCGGGTCGGCTTATACTCGAGTATATACGGTACTTATTTAAACAAAATTACATTTGCCTTTGACTAATTTGCCATTTTCAGAATTCAAAAGTTGAAATTTTCAGGATATAATATTTTTTTTCTATGAGTTTGAAATATAAATTATTAGAATCCCTCTTTGAAACCCCACCACCACCCCATTTTCAAAAGTTCACCCTTCAGGCTACTCAGAAAGATTTGTAACCCTTTTGATTGCTGTATAGTAATTAAAACAAAATTGTGGTGACATTTAGAATGGTCTAATTTTGTTGGTAATATATTCATTTAACTCTAAAAATTTCCAAAATATAAAAAGAGAAAACCCATATTAAAATTTGTCATGCAAATTCTCCTGAATACGGAGACCCCCCACACGTGGACACTACTTGTTGTCGGGGCGCACAGCGGCGTGTAGAAGGGCAGGAGATTTTAGTTTTTTTATTGGTATCTTTTATTGGCTATCACATTTTAGTTTTTCCGGTAGTGGGGTCAGGTTATGCAATTTCTTTTAGCGGGATGAGATGCATTTTCCACTGATACCATTTTGGGGTTGCTATTCCTTATTGTTTAAAATTTATTAACTTTTTTGGGGGTGAAAATGTAGAAAAGCATCAATTTTACCTTTTTTTTTGTGTATAGCCAAACAAACATGTTATATTTATTCTGTGGGTCAATACGATTACATTTTACTAAATCTGCTAAATAAAACCTAATGTGGGGAAAAAAAATGTTATCACTGTATTCCAAGTGGCATAACATTTTTGTTTTTTAGCTGGTTGATGTTGTTTTCTTTTTGCGGGACCTGTTGTACTTCGCACAAGTATCATTCTGCAGTAGATATGTTTTTTAGATCACTTTTTATTGCATTTTTGTGGGATAAACAAGTCAAAAATCATAAAAAATCATTGGTTTTTAACTGTTTACTTTGTTTTGAGTTCTATGGATTGTTAGAGAAGCGGGGATGCTATGCATGTGGGGTTTGTGTTATGATTTTGCCTTTTTTTACACTCTGGGGCTTATTTAGTAAGAATCCCACGGCCGCATTTCCGTCGGGTTTTCTGCCGTTTTCGGGGATTCTGCTGCTAGCACAGGTATTTAGCAGGCGATTGTGTTGCACGTGATTGGATTTTGGCGCAATTGAGCCAGCTTTCATGCTACACAAATCGTGGGGCGGGCCGTCGGAGGAACTTAAAAATTGTGTTGCAAGATATGCACTTACATGCACCGGGAAGAAGAAGGTGAACTCTGTCGGACCTGAGCGGGGAAGCGACACATTCAGGAAAGAGGGTGCATAATCTTATTGAATCGCGGCACAGTGCATTGTCATCGGACAATGCACTTTCGGGAAATCCTCCAGGCCGGGTAAGTAAATGTGCCCCTATTTGTCTCTTTTTACATTAATGGGGGCTAACGGGCATTTGTATTAATTAATAATTTATTTTTACTTAGGATTTAACTTTTTTATCACTTCCACTATGGGACATGAACAAGTTTCATCATGATAATACTCTGCAATAATAATGTATTGTAGGATATTAGCAGATGCATAGGCTGACACAATGCCTGTAAGATCCTGTCACAGACCGGATCTTACAGGCACTGCCTGCAGACAGCCCTGGGCTGATCGGTCCTCAGGGCTGCTATACAAATGTGGAGGGAGATGTTGCAGCATGATTAACACCAGCAATCTGAGCTCACCCTGACCGCGGGTGTTACACTGCAGTGTTAGCTGCAGCATTAAGGTGTTAATGTCTCTTCATCTTCTGGTTGTTCCACATCACTAGTCCCTAGTGGCCACAGGACTTCCTTCAGTAGCCACATGGCAGCCCCCAATAGCCAAGGTTGCCCACGGCAGCCACTGCACTGCCCAAGTATTTACAATAGTAGCAATGCCCCCAGTAGTCAAAAGGCTGCTCATAATAGCCACAGTGCTGCCCCAAGTAGCCATAGTGTGCCCCCCCCCAGTGGTCATAGTGCTGCGCCAGTTACTATAGTGCTGCCTCCAGTAGTCACAATGCTTACCACAATGCATTACTAACCAGTGAAGCATCCTGTAGTCACAGTGTTGCCCCATGTATTCACAGTGCTGCCTCCAGTAGCCAGTTCTGCCCCAAACCCCCCCCCCCCCTCATAGTCACTGCTTCCCTCAGGTCTGTCAGAATACTGGGGTACTGGGAGGAGAGTCTCTTAGGAAAGAGCCTCTGGACCACTGCAGGAGGTGATGGTACTAGCAAACACCCAGGACCGGAGTCTAGGTGGCACCTGGTCTTCACCAGAGCCTGCCGCAAAGCAGGATGGTTTTGCTGCGGTGGGGTGCCACCAGGTCATTCCACGGGTGCGACTAGGCCCACAGTAGCAGCCAAGGTAGGGGTAGCAGGAGATGCAGGACACAGTCCGAGCCTGGGGCAACAGCAAGAGGACAGTTTGGAAGGATGAGCTGGTACTCACGGTAGGCATGCAGGAGCTGGCACATGGCACAGGCAGACAGGAACCGACAGGCCCATGGAGGAACGCTGGAGACACAGGAGCGCAGGAACATTGAAGACACTGGAGCATAGGAACGCTGGAGAATGGCTTTCTCTTCTACAGGACCAGCTTTGGGAAGCTTGGTTAGGAAACCATGGAAGTTCTAGGAATGAGAAGATCCGGCCCGGAATGGAGGGAACAGCTGGAATATAAAGTCACCCGGGAATGACCAGCACCAATCAGGAGGACGCTGGGCCTTTATGCCCTGAAGAGCATCCCCGCTCCTAGGGCACGCGCAGCCTAGACGGGAAGCAGGCTCGTAGAAAGGTAAGTGACAAGGTCTAAGTATTAGAGTGCTGTCTTCAGTATCCAGTGCTGCCCATAGTGGTCACAGTGCTGCCAACAGTACTCATGGGGCTACCCCAACTTTAGTCACAGGGCTTCCTCACTAGCTAGTGCTTCCCCAGTAGTCTAAGGGCAATATACAGCAAACACTTCCCAGCTATGGAGAGGGCTCAGCCCTTGAGTCCTCTCCAAGCACCCAAAGCCGATGTGTAATGTACAGATACGTCACACATGGGTAAGGGGTTAAATAAAGGGTTTTGTTACTATGAATTTGATAATAACATATTTTCATGTTTTTTAGATCTCTCCCGCTGTAATGCATTATTTACTTCCGGTGGATAAAAAAATTCAGTCCATGGGCATGTGATGTCACAGTAATCAGTGCCATATACTATAACGCACCATGCACCAGTGTGATATCACATGACCAAGAACATACTTCCTATTCACTGGAAGTAGGCAAAGAATGAAAGCATCTAGAAAATCAAAAAGAGAAGCTGAAATGATATTGGAAATGATTTCATCCAGCGGCGGATAAGATCTCAATGGGTCCTGGACTATACAGATATTATAGCCCTTACAAGTCTGGAATCACTTCCTACATCTGTTACTAGAATCAGCTTTTTGGGGAATGGAGGATGTGTCCCTTCTGCCTGTTCTGTCTTTCAATCTGCAGTTTCAGGACCTTTTGGAACCTGAGTGAAGTTGAAGTACTTATCTGATAGGGGCCTTTAGAGATGCCCACTAATTCAGAATGTCAGACCAGAGACCTAATGGGATGGAACTAAGGAAGGGAGAGGAAGTCGCAGGATAGAAGGCCTGCGAGACAGAAGAGAGGAAGAATGTGACAAAGAAGAGATTACACAGGTACAGAGTAGAAGAGGAACCATGGCCTGCGACATAACTGGGGTCTCGTGGGTCCCACGAGAGTAGGGGGAGTGACACCTTGACGGCCTTTTAGAGGACTCAAAACCAGCAGACTCTGAAAAGCACTCCGCAAGAGCGCGGCAGGAGTTCTCTGTGTGCATACCGGGAGGAGGAAAAGGAGTAAGACTGGTAGCTGCAGGAACGACGGCGCGGTGACCCGTTGCGGAACAAGAGATAAGGGGGTGGTTGGGCCAGTTGGCAGCAGTGAGGACTACAGAGGGCTGCCAACCACTGCTCACATTGTTCATTATTATTAGAACGGTCACTTCAACTGGGTAGGTGAGGAGCATGCCAACTGCATGTAGGGGAGGGGTTGGGATGGCTAAATGAGCCAAAGCCAATTGACACACAGGACAAACCACCAAGCAACCGACAGCAGGGACACCTGCAGGAGGAATGCCACATCATGGTGAGTAACTGGTCCAATACAGTGCGGTCCACCTTCAGCTAGCAGTCCGTTGCGGAGCGCCACTGACTACTGTTATTTCCCCACATGGTTGCCAGGAATAACAACAAACCTGGACAGAAGGACCAAATGCATACGCGCTGCGTGAAGAGACGTAGGATAAAGGAAGACCCTGCATTAAATCCCTTTAAGTTGTAACAGTGAGGGGGGACTATGATAGGTAATAACAGGGAGGGCTAAGTTAGAAACTTAGCACCTGCCCATTCCCCTTAATAAAGTGACTAAACAGCCCCTTTTAAATTAATCTTTATCATAACATTAACAGCCACCAGTCCAGGGGGCACCTTCCTGACTGATCGAGGTACCCTGCATAATTTGCTCCACTCTGGTTTGGACAACAAAACTGGTTTCTTTAAACCCCCATTTCCTATCTTCTTATTCCCATTTAATTTATTGTTACTATTTATATACATTTTGTTCCATTAAAATTTTCTGGTGTTGGAAAATCATCAATTTACCCGAGGAACGAAGAGAGTTTACATCCATGGAATGTTAACACTATGGAAAATATGAATACAGCCTAAAATCCCGCAAATAAGTTTACGTAAACCCAATCGTTCAAATAACATTCAAATTGTGTTTATGCAAATGCTGTGTAAATATCATGTTGATGTAAACACAGTTCCAAAACCATTTGTGGCCACATTGGTTAAGTAATGTTAAATTGCAATGGAAAAGAAAGTGTGGGAATAAAGGCTGATATGCGAGTTCTCATAGCGGTACATGAAATGCGTATAAAAACAATGCATCACTTTGCTTTTACATAAACCTGGTTTAATCAATGCAAATGTGAACCCAATGTAAAAACATGTAAAAACATGTGGAATGCAGGCTTATTTGCGATCAGCAGAAGCTGTACATAAAATGTCGTAAAACATTGGGGCACATTTACTACCCGAGTCCCGTCGCGATCCCCAATGTGCGTTATCCGCAGGATTGGGGTAGCCCGATTTACTAAGATTGGGCCGTCCAATTTCCTGCATGTGTCGCTCCCCACTCAGGTCCGCCGGAGTTCACCATCTTCTCCGGTGATTTAAGGTGCATATGATCTTGCAACACATAGTTTGTTATTCACGTTCCGACTCAGTGGGTTGTTCGACGGCACCCTCCCCCAAGATTTGTGTCGCCTTGCAAGCCGGCGGCGATGCGCAAAAATCGATCGCATGGGCCGCCAATCAGGACACGGCAGTCATTTGCGGATGTTAACTCTTGAATAGACATCACCATCATTTATGATGGGGACTAGTTCCTAATCACATATCATAAGGACTTCATCTGCATTTATTGAATATGCAAATAAGCTTGAAGTGCTTAGACTCAGCTATGTCAGCGCTGCAAGTGGAGTCCAAGCCACTCCCCAACGCTCCCCCAAAGATCAATGCTGGAACATCGATGCGAAAGAGTATCCCCTCTCAGCTTCATTATTAATTGCTCCCATCTGAAAACCCCTCTTCTAACAAGCATCTAAAACATGATGAGAATTAGGGGGGAGTCGCCGGTAGGTCAGAGTGTCATCTAGGATATCAGATTTAACTTCTGTACCAAAAGGAATCACAACGACCAAGCAGAGCCCGACCGTCCGACCTACACTAAGCTCTCTGTTCTCTTTAGGGAACGGAATAGCCAATGGTCCGTCTTGTGAGGTTGCCGTCTCTCAAGGGTGTTTTGTATGCACACAAATGGCGGGGACATTACTAAGGGCTCCAACACGGCATTTCATCAGATTTCCCAAAATATTTCCGATTTGCGCTGCGATTAAGGGGGGTTTGGCGCCGGATCAGATTTGGCGCCAACTTGCATGACAACACAAATCGGAGGGCGTGCTGACGGACAACCGACTGATTCTGACTAAAAGCCGGATTTACAATTCAAATTGTGTCGCAAGACAATGCACTCACATGCACCGGAACACAGAAGGTGAACTACAACGGACCTGAACGGGGAAACGACCACAAGGCAGGAAAATGGACTCACGATCGTGAAGAGTCGCGACTTCAATCGTCATCGGGAATGCCACCCGGGGGATCCAGCCAACATGACCAGTAAGTAAATCTACCCCCACTATCTAAGGATAGACAGACTGCCTTCTCACCAAGGTCCTGAATTCTATACCAGGTCAACTGTTCTGGATGAAAAGCATAAATCCAGGATCTAATCATTATGAAGGGTATTGGGAACCATGTTATTGACCTGGGGAGACTCAATACCAACTGTCTGAAACTAAGAACATTTCCTGGTCTCTAAAATCCACATATCACATGTTAGTATCCAATGCAAATCCTGTGTTTAATGAATGATTTTTTCACCCAAACCAATGCCATGACGCAGTAGCATTACCAGAAAAGTTTTTTTCACAGTTAGGTTAAAAGTAGAGATGAGCGAGCACTAAACGCTCGGGTACTCTTATTCGAGACGAACTTTCCAGATGCTCGGGCTCGTCTCGAATAACGGACCCATTGAAGTCAATGGGAGACCTCGAGCATTTTTTCAAGGGGGACCAAGGATTGCAAGACGAGAGGGGAAAGCTAGGCCAAGCACCTGGGAACCTCAGAAAAGGATGGAAACAACCACAGCAATGGACGGAAACAGCAGGGCAGCATGCAATGGCTGCCTCTGAGGCTGCAAAAACGCCCCATTATGCAAAAAGGTATGTAGCCGGCAACGAGAATGGCCAGACAGAGTGGCCGAATGAGGCTGTAGCCACTTCAAAACTAGCCAATATGACCCTGACCCTATAGGGGGACGAGCAGAGGCAGCGGCAGCAGCGGCAGGCTAAAGGTGTATGGCAACATACCCCAAATGGATCTCAGGCTTAAAACCAATGGGTGCAGAGAGGAACCAAGGAGGTGAGCAAGAAGCACTCAAATAGATCGGTAAATGATAAAAGTTTGCAGTCTATTTTGTGGATTACACAGCAGGGGGGACCGACAAAGTTAACAAGTTGATGAGGAAGCCATAAAAAACACAGACCGACGAAAAATGGATCGCCTGACACATCTCGTTTGATAAGGGGACCATGATGGAGACAGTGAACTATAGTAGATGAAAGGTGCTGCAGTTAAAACTATGTTAGGGGTCTTGGGGATGGAGCTGGCGCTCGCTGACAGGCGAGCTTTCGACCAATCCAAGCCCCTGTCTTGGCTTACTCCCGAAAACGCACTTTAAGAACCTTTGTATAAGATCAAGTTTAGATAGCGTTTATAAGTTTTGGGTTCTGGCGGGTGAGGGGAAGTAAACACGATGCCAAGAAAGCGCTGAAGATAATATCGGTAAATGATAAAAGGTTGCCGTATATTGTGTGGATACAAGCAGGGTGGCGACAAGTTACAGTTTGATGTGAAGCCATGAAAACAACCCCAAGAATTCTGCCGGACAAAGCTCGTTGATAAGGGGACCATGTATGGAGGCAGTGAACTAGTAGTAGATTAAAGGTGCGGCAGTTAAAACTATGTTAGTTGGATCTTGGGAGGAGCTGGCGCTACGCTGCCAGGCGAGATTTCGCAATCCAGCCCTGTCTCTGAGGCTACTCCCCAAACAGCACTTATAAGACCTTTTGTATAAGATCAAGTGTAAGTAGCGTTCTTATAAGTTGGTTCTGGCGGGTGAGGGGAATGTAAACAGATGCGCAAGGAAGCGCTGAAAAAATATTGGAAATGGATAAAAGTTTGCCAGTATATTTGTGGATACCACAGCAGGGTTGCAACAAAGTTAACATGGAAGACCATTGAAAACAATCAAACTTCTGCCTGACACAGCTAGTTTGATAAGGACCATGTAGGGAGGCAGCATATGGACTATTTTGGAGGCAGCTAGGCGAGACGTGTGGAGGTAGCAATGGAGGACAAGGTGAAGGGCAGCTAAAAAGACGAGGTGGAGGCGCTTCTGGAGGACAATTAAGTGGATAGTGGCCTGTATTGGCAGTCCAAAAAAGTTATCAAACCAGAGGAGCAGGTAGCTGGTCCTCAGAAAAATTACATAGATTGAGTGCCTGTATGTGCAGTCCAAAAAAGGTGTTTCCAACCAGAGGAGCAGTTAGCTGGTCCTCAGAAAAAATACATAGATTGAGTGCATGTATGTGCACTCCCAGAAAATGTTTAGAAACAGAGGGACAGGGTAGTGGGCCCTCCAGAAAAATAAATACATAGAGTACTATAAGCTAGAGCCAGTGGCCTGGCAAAAAAAATAGCCAGTTTTCCTCTGCTTTAGTGTACCAAAGAGGAGGAGAAGGAGGACAATGAGGAGGAGGAGTGCATACATTATTCAGGTCAGACTTCTTTTACCTGGTGGAGATGGAAATGCGGCGAAAAATCCAGGCTTTTATTCATCTTGATAAGTGCAGCCTGTCAGCGCTGTCCAGTCGACAGGCTATACGTATCGGTGATGATGCCACAAGCGCCCACTGAAAACCCCATCGCGACAACACGCTAGCGGGAAGGGAAGCAAGAACCTCCAAGGCGCTACAGGGCCAGTTGTGCCACATGTACCAGCTTGAAACCAGTAGTTGTAGGGAGCTGTGTGCTCATTTAGGAGATGGTATGGTCAGCTACGTGACTCCCTCACCAGCTTCTGTAAAGATCAGCCCTACTCTGCCGAGACGGGGGACAGGTGACAGTGTTTGCTGGGGTGACATAAAACTGGCAAAGGCCTGTAAAGCGTACCCTGCCAGTGCGGACAAGAACTGCATGGTCGCCTACTCTCCCTCGCTACTTGTCCCGCAGAAGTACGCCCTCTGCCGCTAGCGCTGTCAAGAAGGACATTACTGTTTCAGCTTGTGCACCGGGGCGCTGCTGGTTAGTCATGCATTCTCACACTCCTTTCCTCTCCAGGGATGAGGTGGAAATAGATTTTGCTTGTGCCGTGGTACAGGAGAGTGAATACCAGTAATACGGTGCTGGATAAATTCTTGAACGACGAGGGTCACGGGAGAGGCAGCTTAGCATGAAATTGCATAGCGGCCCCAACGCGCAAGAATTCACTCCATCACTGGCTGACGGGCCATTTCCCTCCTCAACTCCTCTTCTTATGCCCATACACGTGAACAGGGAAGGACTGAACAAGGTCCCCTCTCTGTCTCGCCAACATTCTCCTCCTCTTCCTCCTCATCCTCCTCCACCTCCTCCGATATGCGCTGAGAAACAGACTAAGGGTGCTTTGGGGGGGGGACTATCAACAAGGAATTCTTTTCCCCCATCTGTGACGAGCGCAAGCTCCGACTTCATGCGGACCAGAGGTTTTCAAAAGGGCCAAGCAGCGGATGGTGAGGATGATGATGGCGGCTATCACCACTGACCATCTGGGTTGACTCCCAAAGTAATAGCCCCGACAGATATCAGACATCAAGTACACTCCTCATGGTAGACGTGAGGAAGTGACTGACCTGATACCATTCTGGTGGAAGTTGACATCTGGCAGTTTTACAATCGCTCTGCGATGATGGTAAACTCTGGATAATGGTTATGTTTAATCCACCCTCGTGGGCACGTCGCACAACAGTCAGTGAGGGGACAGTGGAGGCGGCGCTGCGCTGCCATGAGAGTGGCAAGCAATCTGTGTGGACTTCTGACATGCGCCACAGATGCGCAGCGCACCTTCGTGAGCAAATCAGAAAGATTTGGGGTTGGTCTTGAGGAAACGCTTAACTATGAGATTTAACAAATGGGACAGGCCTGGCACATGTTGTCAGTTCTGCCGAGTGCCGAGCCACCAGGTTACGGCCGTTGTCACACCACAACCAGGCCTGGCTTCAAGTTAAGCGGTGCCAGCCCAAAGATCAGTCTGCGCCTTGTGATGCCCTGTAATAACTCTGGGCGGGTGTGCCTTGATCGCCTAGCTCAGCAGTTTGAGCACCGCCTGATGTCGATTAGCGTGGCACTGCTGCGTGGACTAGAGCTACCGACTGATGCGCCATGCCTAACGGATGGTAATTAAGGGAGGAGGTGGAGGGGGGTGCGGAGAGGAGGAGAATAGTAGGCATTGAGACCTGACAGAGGTAGGCCCGCAATCCTCGGCGTCGGCAGTATATGACCAGCCCACAGGTCAACGACTCGGTCCCAGCCCACCAAGTTAACCCAATGTGCCGCTCAGAGAATATCGTGGCCCTGCCCGGCAGCACTCGTCCACGTGTCCGTGAAGGCAGGTGGACCTTGTCCAGAAACGGCGTTGGTCAGAACACGGAGGATGTTCTCTGACCGTGCTTGTGCAGGGCTGGACGGCACATCAGGAAAAGTTGTAGTTGGCGGCTGGGGGACCGATACCGAGGGGCGGCCGCCGCCATGAGGTTTTAAGAGGGCCTCGTCTCTACAGCCTAGGAGGGCAGCATCTCCAGGCTAAGCAGCTTGGGAGATAGTGGACGTTGAGGGCTTGGCGTGGGGTTGGGTTGAGCTATACCTCACTTTTGCGCTCCGCGTCTGGGGTATGAGAGTGAATGCTGGGTGGATGATGTGGGAGGATCGTGGAGGCGAAGATGGGAGGTTTTTTCGCACGGGGAGGTGTTTGGCCGGGGTCCTGGGGAGGGGGCTGACTAGCAGATGACACAGGGGAAAGCAGTGTGTGCCCGGCCGAGGTGAAACAGCTGGCCCCATGGAGTTGGGTGTTTAGCATTCAGATGCCTGACCACTGCATACTGGTGATGTTAGCTAGTAGTGGGGACCCATGCTGATCCTGGTTTTGGCAAAAGGTTGCACACCACAGTCCGTCGGCATCCGGTGTTTTTTTAAAGAACTCCAGACTTGAAATCTAGCCCTTGCCACGGGACTTGACTACGGGCAACATTTGGCGCTGATGCCACCAGCTCTGCACTGCCTCTCCATTGGCCCCACCACTGCCTCTTCCAACCTGTCTTGCTATAGGACTTGCCTCTCTCTCCAAAACACTGTGTTCACCCGGCTATCAACCCAGCTTGGTCTGTCACCTCATCATCCGCGATCCCTCGTCGCTCCCCCCTAGGACTTCGGCCCTGACAACAACTTCACCAATGTCGACAACCGTGTCTCCTCATCTCGACACATCTTTTTACAACTTCTTCCCTACGTGAATAATGTCATAATCACCAACAGACTGCGATGCTTGAAAACCTGGGCATCGGAAAATAGCTCGAGCAGCAGCAGACACAGTGGTTGTGTACTGTGAGGAAGGTCCAGCAAAACAGTCCATCAGAGTATGCCGGTTCAAATGCCAATTTTGATGGGAGGGGGCAGACTGTGGGGAGGGAGGCTGAGGTGGGAGGGAGCGGAGGAGTGCCGGATTTCGGTGACATGGGTGGACTGCGTGGAAAGACGATGGTGGGACAAGTGTAGAAGCATTTGTCGCCAATACACGACATCACCTCTTCGCACGTTCTGCTCAACAGTGCTCTCCACGAGTCCAGTAACTTGAGACATGATGGAACATATAACTCCATAGGTAGCTCGCGCGTTCCCCTGGCTCCTCATCAGCAGGTGTGTCTCACCCCGCCCAGGACCAAGGCCTCTGACCCATGCAGTAGTTGGAGCCCACGGTCCGCCCTCGTCCTTACCCTTATCCTCGGGTGAAACATTTCCAAATTAAAGTGTAAAGGTAAAGTGTAAAAAAAAAAAATTGTGTTTATTTTTTTTAGTTAATTGTTTTTAACCCAAAACGAGCTATCCTATTTGCCTATGGTAGTTTCTACCTACACTGACAGCACCCCAGACTGGATTTTGGCTTTGGAAGATGAGTTTGAGCTAAAATGAAATAAGGTATTTTAAAAAAAAAAAACTCAGCAGAATCTGCCTAAGTCTATTCAAACCCTAAATTAAATTGTCCCACTTTCGGTGTTGAGGTGGATATGCGTGTCCATAAGAGCTAAACACACGGTTGAGGTTCCCAGCAAATTCCTCACAGTATGGTACTAGCGCACGCTAGTGCAGCAAGCCCAAAGCCACATGCCAAATAATATTAAAAAAGTATAACGTTATTGTAGCCCTAGAAGGGGATGTGGGTATTGTAGACATAACTACTGCCTAACACTTTCTAATTCCCCCCTCGATGCTTCCTTAACATTATATCGATGATTTTGGCATATAAACCCCTAACGCTATCCCGAGCAGCAGCAGCTTCTCTCCCTAACGGGCATCCAGACAGGGGAATGATCCGAGCAGGCGGGCAGGGGGCTAGTATATTCCAGGGTCACCAAGATCTGCCAGCAACCAACGTGTAAGTAACCACCGTCATGCTGGGTGGAGTGCAGAGTCTCTTGGATTGTGATTGGCTCTGTTTCTGGCCGCACAAAAAAGCAAAAACGGCGGGAGCTCCATTTTCTGAGCGGGCGAGATTAGTCCGAGCAACGGCAGTTTCAGAGTACGCTAATGATCAACGAGCAATCAAGCTGAAGAGTATGTTCGCTCATCGTCTAGTATAAAAGCAATTTATTAAACAGCTATATGGGGCTTCACTTCTTAATACCACAAAACAAACATTCAACATTAACTGTAAAGCAGCTTACGGGGTTTATCTTGCAGGTGCGTCAAAGTGAGAATCAAAGTATCTGCCTGTCCAAAACTCGCATTCACAACATACTTCAGATGTAACCATTCTTCTGTGAATGTACCGTCAGGCAGCGTGGCAGAAGCAGGACGAAGTCCTTTTTTTTATGTCACGCTTGCGGCAAATCCCTACGTCCCATGTTGGGTAACGTGGTTAAATATATTTCTGCCTTCTCCTCAGGGTCCTGACAGCTTGAAACCTGGTCCTGCTCCTGCCAACACAGCCCAAGAGCAGTAGAAGGTGTCAGTGATGCCACGGATTGCAGACACAGAAGCCACGACTCATGTAAGGACCAAGGTCATCAGGACTGAGTTAAAACTAGTAAATATAAATACTTTCAGTGGAAATTCAAAATCGGTCGGATGTTTCCAGGGATTGCAAAAAAACCAAGGAATCTATATTTCCCAATCCACCACCATGATCACTGACTGCCTGAGAGGGAAGTGTCCCGTGTTACACACACCACAGCACCGCAGCCAATAACTGGAGTCCCTCGTCTCATGCTGTAACCCATCAGCAGTGATTGGCTGCGGTTGCTGATCAGTCTGTGAAAGGCCCCAGTTTCCCGCTACGTTACGTTACAGCTCCACCCCCCCCAATCCAAGTGTAAGCTCAGAAGACAACCAACATTGTAGTCAAATTGGCAATGGTAGAAAATCGTGCTGCTTATATACAACTTACACCAACGTGTAACACCCACGTCAGTTCTGGCACCAATGCTGACTGCCAATCTGTTGGTGACAGAAGCTAGTCGGCGGCCAGTTCACTACCCCCTCACGGTCATTTTATACGACCATTTCTTATTATTTTACCTTTAATAGTTGTGGGAACTTGTTTTTTATGCTCCTATAAGTACCTGCTGCTAGAGAGAGAGGCAATTGAGGACATGACCCTATATGGCTGAATGACCATGGACCTGTCAGCATAGTGGGGTGGGGAGATTATGTTCTTCCTTACCTTTGATGAGATATGCAAAAATTTGAGCTGATTGTAATGATAAACAAAGAATACAAGTAGGGAAAAAAGGATAAGGGTAGTGAAATCCAGGCAAACCCTCAAGACTATGGGACATGCCATTCAAAATTAAGGATTTTTGACCTGATATTTTCTAAGCAGTTAGAACCACTACATGCAGGGCAGGCACCAGCACTGTGGGCGTACCTGTGCAAAGTGCGGGTCCACAAAAGGCTGTAATAGGAATCCATAGGGACAAGGGGGGGCTTATATATAATAACTATAAGGGGGACGTTTGCTATGATTAATAATGGTGGTTTTTTTTAGGAAACAGGAGACTGTTTTAATTTCTGAATTTTTAAGTTGACTGCAAAGTGGCCCTCTGCGGCTCTGTCGCCCAGGGGTCTTCTGAAACTTAGAGCCGACCCTGACGATATGAATAAGCCCTTACACAGTCTCTAACCTAAATAAATGGGCGCTGGTTCTGTACTTTACAATGTTTTCAGATCATTGAGATTATGTGTGACATCAGCCTGATTTCTTCATGTCTCTGGATGAAGCAAAGAAGTTGATATATTGGGGCAGATAATATTCTGGCTGCACCAGTTTTCTGTCCTACTTTAATCTGAAAATAGTCACTGAGGAGCTTAATTAGATGTAGTACCCCAAAGATACAAAAAGGATTAGAAGGGGAGAAAATATTAAAATATAACTTTTATTGGTAACAATTAAGAACACTCCAATGTGTGAATCAGGAGTGGTGGGCGAAGCTACGACTATCACACGCCGGCGCCCACCATCAGGACACCGGCGTCTCTCTCTTTTTTATTTTGTGTCCTAAATGAATGCTAACTATCATTCTATTTAGCCTCATCCTCTGCGGTTCTCCTGATGAGCCCTACTATCGCGGGCGAAACGCGTAGAGGTAGAGAGATGAGACGTAATCTGAATGTAGCACAATAGGACTTTTATACATAGCAGAGAGATATAGCAAGCTCCATAGTTATTTAACCTGCTATAACCTGAGCTCACAATATAACTGGAGCATTTCTATATGTTGTAACATACCTGCACCTTGGCCAGTGAGCTAACTGGCACCATTAAGTACATCACATACGTATGGTGCGCTCTCTGACCTGTTAAGTCCTCTGTATCATTATTTGTGACAGGGTGTCATAGATTTTTGCACACACTGATTCACACATTGCAGCGTTCTTTATTGCTACCAATAAAAGTTTAATCTGAAAAGAAAGTCTTTGGATGAAGACTTTTCTTAAATAAATGTCATCATCCGAAGACATTCTTTCAGTGCAAAGAAATCATGAAGAAATCAGGTTGATCAGGTCACACATAATCTCAATGATCTGAAAAACATTGTAAAGTAGTTTTGCACCCAACTTGCACCCAAACGCTTGTGTTACTGCTTAGTCAGAGTATGTGCCACATTTATTACAGAGACTTGTATATTTGTGTTGTACGCTGTATATTAAAGATGCACCAAGAAATTACATTAAAGAACAAAAGCTGGAAAATCACTCACTAGCAACAAAGTAAGTCTAAAAAATCTGTTCTGTTGTAAAATGGAGCTCTATCAGCAAACATATGAGCAGAGATCAGGCCGGCAATGATGACATCTCCTTTACTGTAATATTCATAGTCCAGGTATGGCGCTAATGCTGATGAATGCAATTGAGAAATATTGCGTCCATGACATGGTAATGATTGTAAGAATATAAACACATAACAGGCAGTAAGAAGAGGAGAGCAGCTCATGACAGGGACAAGGTCTTCTCCTCCAGCACAGCGTCCCCCGGCTCTGCAGATCCTCAGCACAGGAGAGGCACGTTGCTGATTGCATGCGTTCAAGACCCTCCAAGATCCCCCGCACTTTCAGACTGTTCACGGTTTTTGGGATTTGTGTAGCTTTGACAGGTATTTAACAGGGGTTTGCACTGGGATTGTCTTTCAATACATTTCAAAACGCATTGCAAGCAGAACGTGTGTCCGCACCCTAAATACTGCAAAAGACCAGGTGTTTGTTACTAATTTTGTTTGTGCTGCTTTTGTTTTGAATAAATGAACAAAAAATTAAAGGTCAAAAGTTCAATTAGCCCTTCCACATTAACCGAATCGAACAAAACTGGTGTCAAACGTTAGTGCTACGTTTGTGCAGCAAAAATTTTCATTTGTGCCGCTATAATTTTTTTAGGTATATTCAGGTGTTTACATAGGTTAAAGGTGTTTAGTATGAACTGGTAAAAAACAAACCTAGTGACACTTCCCTGGTTTGATCACCAGTGGGATCTAGCAAACTTATTGTACTTTGGAAGAAATGAACTCTGATGACCTCTGGAAAAAAGTAGATTTACCTAATTACATTGCTGATAACATTTGCTTTTACAAAACGCTATGTTTACATATGCACAGACATTGCATTAATGATTGTGTTTTGTAAACACAAATGTTTACAGCAATGTTGCGAGCGTTAACCCCTTATGTGAAGGTAGTCTGAGAACGTGGACAACATGTTCTGCTTGCAATGTGCATTGAGACACATTGGGGCAGATTTACTTACCCGGTCCGTTCGCGATCCAGCGGCGCGTTCTCTGCGGTGGATTCGGGTCCGGACAGGATTCATTAAGGCAGTTCCTCCGACGTCCACCAGGTGGCGCTGCTGTGCTTCCGAGCATCGGAACACACTCAAGTTTACCGGCCTATTCCTAGTGAAGGTAAGTGCAAGCTCCGCGACACTTTTTTCTTTTTTAAATGCGGTGGTTTTTCCGAATCCGTCGGGTTTTCGTTCGGCCACGCCCCCGATTTCCGTTGCATGCATGCCAGCGCCGATGCGCCACAATCCAATCACGTGCGCCAAAATCCTGGGGCAATACAGGGAAAATCGGCGCAAATCGGAGATATTCGGGTAACACATCGGGAAAACGCGAATCGGCCCCTTAGTAAATGACCCCCATTGTAACCGGAACTGGGAGGGTTTGCACTGATCCTTTTAGAGGAAACACATGCAACTCCTAGTACCTCGTGTTTTACATTGTTTATAGCACAAGTGGTGCTAGTTACTGATTGCATGCATTTCCTAGTTGCTGATTGCATGCGTTTCCAAGATCCCCCGCACTTTCGGGCTGTTCACGGTTTTTAGGATTTGTGTAGCTTTGACAGGTATTTAACAGGGGTTTGTGCTGGGATTGTCTTTCATGTGCAGAAATGTGTGTGTGTGTGGGGGGGGGGCGACTGATAAATGTGCCCCACTGTTTCAATACATTTCAAAACGCATTGCAAGCAGAACTTGTGTCCGCACTTGAGACACATTGGGGCAGATTTATCAAGCTGCCCCATGGCAACCAAGTGCCAGTGCTCATGAATATTTTAAAGGGGAGCTGTGATTGGTTGCCATGGGCAACTAGAAATATTCTGACTTTCAGACACTTGATAAATCTGCCCCATTGTAACCGGAACTGGGAGGGTTTGTACTGATCCTTTTAGAGGAAACACATGCAACTCCTATTACCTCGTGTTTTACATTGTTTATATGTTTAACAAGCGGTGCTAATTACTGATTGCATGCATTTCCTAGTTGCTGATTGCATGCGTTCAAGACCCTCCAAGATCCCCCGCACTTTAAGACTGTTCACGGTTTTTGGGATTTGTGTAGCTTTGACAGGTATTTAACAGGGGTTTGCGCTGGGATTGTCTTTCAATACATTTCAAAACGCATTGCAAGCAGAACTAGCTTTGACAGGTATTTAACAGGGGTTTGCGCTGGGATTGTCTTTCAATACATTTCAAAACGCATTGCAAGCAGAACTTGTGTCCGCACCCTAAATACTGCAAAAGACCAGGTGTTTGTTACTAATTGTATTAGTTTCAATAAAAACGCACATGGAGCCCGGCCGAGCCCCATCCCCTGGGGGGCATTGCATTTCTAATCCCCATGTGGAGATTAGGGTCAAGTGTTGGGCACTGCAAAGCCGACATTAACTACAGACATGGAGTGTCTTACCTTGTCAGAGGGATCAGGATTATCTTGTACAAGATACAGGTGAAGTACAAGTATAAGCAATCAGATGAGAGGCAATAACCTTCTGCTGAATCACCGGACATAGATGGTCCCAGGAGAGAACAATGGCCAAGAGGGTGACTTGCTTTTATTGGAGTTGAAGACACCCCCCTCCCGCGATAGTTGGATTCTAGCAAACCTGTTACCTGGATCAGACCCAGGTTTTGGATCTTCTCAATGGAAGGTCATAAGATTACAGTTTTGATGCTGGTATCTTATGAGACTGAATATGATCCACTTACTGTTCTCTCATTGACTGTTCTGTATATCCCCTTACCCAAGGACTCCCGAATCATTAAGACTCAGGTATGCTATCGCTCCATTGCCAGATCCCAGAAATGCACCTGATATCCTGCTGAAGTGGCCCATAATTCTATAACTGAAGTGAAGCTGAAGTATAAATGAAGTATAAATGAAGTTATTGACCATTTGCCCCTTTGTCTTGGTGGAGGGAAATGTGGGAATGCTCCCAGTGCTTGCAGTTATCTCTCTTCCAGGGTGCTAGTGACCTATCCAGGATGAGTCCAGGAGAAGTGAGGTGCGGTGGTAACATCTGTAAGGCCTGACATGTCCCATCCCACATTTCTGTATATTTCTATATATACATCACACACCTGTGTCTCTGTCTCTCTACATCAAACACATCCCCCAGGGGGTTGATGGTTCTTTTCTCTCTGGTCAAATTGGTCAAATCTTGATTCTATTCGAGATCCTATCAGTAATCCAAGGAAACAATTCAGGGAGAGAAGTGACAAATAGGACAACAGGGAATCACATGGGGGATAAAGTCCGTTGCTAAGACCAGGTGTTTGTTACTAATTGTATTAGTTTCAATAAAAACGCACATGGAGCCCGGCCGAGCCCCATCCCCTGGGGGGCATTGCATTTCTAATCCCCATGTGGAGATTAGGGTCAAGTGTTGGGCACTGCAAAGCCGACATTAACTACAGACATGGAGTGTCTTACCTTGTCAGAGGGATCAGGATTATCTTGTACAAGATACAGGTGAAGTACACGTATAAGCAATCAGGTGAGAGGCAATTACCTTCTGCTGAATCACCGGACATAGATGGTCCCAGGAGAGAACAATGGCCAAGAGGGGTGACTTGCTTTTATTGGAGTTGAAGACACCCCCCTCCAGCCCTAGATGGGTTCTAGAAAATCTGCTACCTGGATCAGAACCAAGTTCTATCTTCTCAATGGAAGGTCATAAGATTACAGTTTTGATGCTGGTATCTTATGAGACTGAATATGATCCACTTACTGTTCTCTCATTGACTGTTCTGTATATCCCCTTACCCAAGGACTCCCGAATCATTAAGACTCAGGTATGCTATCGCTCCATTGCCAGATCCCAGAAATGCACCTGATATCCTGCTGAAGTGGCCCATAATTCTATAACTGAAGTGAAGCTGAAGTATAAATGAAGTATAAATGAAGTTAATGACCATTTGTCCCTTTGTCTTGGTGGAGGGGAATGTGGGAATGCTCCCAGTGCTTGCAGTTATCTCTCTTCCAGGGTGTTAGTAACCTATCCAGGATGAGTCCAGGAGAAGTGAGGTGCGGTGGTAACATCTGTAAGGCCTGACATGTCCCATCCCACATTTCTGTATATTTCTATATATACATCACACACCTGTGTCTCTGTCTCTCTACATCAAACACATCCCCCAGGGGGTTGATGGTTCTTTTCTCTCTGGTCAAATTGGTCAAATCTTGATTCTATTCGAGATCCTATCAGTAATCCAAGGAAACAATTCAGGGAGAGAAGTGACAAATAGGACAACAGGGAATCACATGGGGGATAAAGTCCGTTGCTTCTTGTGCCTCGCTCTTCTATCAGCTGATGTGCAGCTTTAGTTTTCTTGGTGATTATGTGGTTATTATGCCCCTGGTTTTCTGTGAGTATTTAGAGTTGTTGTAATTTAGACTGTTTGATGTTCCGAGGTTGGGGGAATAGACGCCATGTGCCAGTGTTAGGTATCAATTATTGGATTACAAGTCAGGTAAAGCCCCAGGGGCCATTATAACATTAGAACAGAAGGTTGTGAATGGCTCTGTATATGATAAGTGACCATTTGCTGTTCTCTCAGTAATTCAGTAGGGAGCCGAGCTTATTCCTGCAGAAGCCTAACCAGCTGCCATTGTAAGATGACACTAGATGCTCAATCTGCTGGAAAATCACCTTGTTTTGTGAGATGTAAGGGTCTGACTGTTTTTGTCGGGTGGCATTGCTAAAGATTTATGGTTGTAGACATTTCTGGGTACCAGTGTTTTTATAGATTAGTGAATAATATAGAGGGAATGTAGTTAAATATTTTTCAGAATCTGTAATAATTTGCCATTTCTTTGCTAAAAAAGATTTTCATAATGAATTAACTGAACAAAATGACACCCTACACGGCTCTGCATACATTATGGCTGTCAGAGAAGGGCTACACAAAGACATGTTTATAAATATTCTAACAGTTTTAAGACTAAACAAAAGTATAATTGTAACTCTCATACTTCAAAAACTACAAAACCATGATTGTATTCTCAATGAAACTGGAAATGTGTTATCAGAAACTAAGCCTTCATACACTGCATCTCTGTAGACCAAAAGGAAGGATTTTTAAACAGAAATTGGGTTTGTCCTCTTGACTTACTAGAAGTTATCCGGCACCGGGTCCTGGTGAGGCTGTACTTAATCTGGCGCAGTGCCGTTTTAATAGTATGTGCGCACGTCTATGAGTAGGGACTGCGCATACCGTTTTAATAGTATGTGCGCACGTCTATGAGTAGGGACTGCGCATACCCGGAAGTGTGTCCATCAAAGTATACAGCGCATGTCCAGAAGAGGGTTCCCTGAATAGAGAATGTGTGCACGCGACACGATGTTGGGATTGCGCATGTCTGGAAGTGAATCACTTTGGACTTGCTGCACATGTCCGAAAGTCTGCTCCTGGACTTGCTGCACATGTCCGAAAGTCTGCTCCGAGGTTGCTATGGTGATAAGACGCTATTAGATAAATGTACTGGCAAATGTCACTTTGGGGGATAGTTATCATACGCTGGCGCTCCTGCACCCCGCTGCTGCGAACTCACAGCCCGATACATCAAGAGGCTTCTGCCTCTTGATGTATCCGGCTGCCAGCAGCGCAGCGTTTATCCTACGCCAGGCTTTTCACGTTTGAAAAGTCGCCGGCAGCAGCGAGTGCCAGGCGCGGGGACAGTAATGCCCCGCGCCGGCCCACTCCCGTCCGGCCGCGCCCCCCGCTCAGCCGGCCGCACCCCCCCTTCACGCCCCTTCACACCCCACTGGCGTGAAGGTGGAGGATTGGGGAAAATAATCGCAAAGGCTAGCAATTAGCTAGCATTTGCGATTATTTCAGGGCCTCTGCGGCAGTGGCGGTGCGCAGAGGTCCTGATAAATATGCCCCTTTATCTTTATTATGGAGAAGGCTAAATTATGTGAAAAACTCACTGAAAAATTAAAAAAATACAAAACGTGTGTGCCATGTTTTCTGACTGGATACGGATTGGATAGGAAGCCATGAAAACAACCCAAAATTCTGCCTGACACAGCTCGTTTAATAAGGGGACCATGTATGGAGGCAGTGAACTAGTAGTAGATTAAAGGTGCTGCAGTTAAAACTATGTTAGTTGGATCTTGGGATGGAGCTGGCGCTCCGCTGCCAGGCGAGCTTTCGCCAATCCAAGCCCCTGTCTCTAGGCTACTCCCCAAACAGCACTTCTAAGAACCTTTTGTATAAGATCAAGTGTAGTAGCGTTCTTATAAGTTTGGGTTCTGGCGGGTGAGGGGAATGTAAACAGATGCGCAAGAAGCGCTGAAATAATATCGGTAAATGATAAAAGTTTGCCAGTATATTTTGTGGATTACACAGCAGGGTGGCGACAAAGTTAACAAGTTTGATGTGGAAGCCATGAAAACAACCCAAAATTCTGCAGGGGAATGTAAACAGATGCGCAAGAAGCGCTGAAATAATATCGGTAAATGATAAAAGTTTGCCAGTATATTTTGTGGATTACACAGCAGGGTGGCGACAAAGTTAACAAGTTTGATGTGGAAGCCATGAAAACAACCCAAAATTCTGCCTGACACAGCTCGTTTGATAAGGGGACCATGTATGGAGGCAGTGAACTAGTAGTAGATTAAAGGTGCTGCAGTTAAAACTATGTTAGTTGGATCTTGGGATGGAGCTAGCGCTCCGCTGCCAGGCGAGCTTTCGCCAATCCAAGCCCCTGTCTCTAGGCTACTACCCAAACAGCACTTCTAAGAACCTTTTGTATAAGATCAAGTAGCAGGTAGGTGGTCCTCCAGAAAAATTAAATAGATTAAGTGCCTGTATGTGGCACTCCCAAAAATTGTTTAAAACAGAGGACCGGGTAGGTGGCCCTCCAGAAAAATTAAATACATAGAGTGCTATAGCTAGAGCCAGTTGGCCCTGGCAAAAAATAGCCAGTTTCCTCTGCTTTAGTGTACAAAGAGGAGGAGAAGGAGGACAATGAGGAGGAGGAGTGCATACATTATTCAGGTTCAGCTTCTTTCACCTGGTGGAGAATGGAAATGCGCCCAGGTGTTTTAAGAAGCTTGAGTGCACGTGGGGGACCTCTTTCCTTCTGCTCTCAGTAACGGAGAGGTGTGAAGTCTCCCTCCCACCCTGCTCTCAGATTTAATTCTTTTCAGGTTCCTTATTCTGTGGATTCTGGCCGTTTCCTTCTGTTTTTTACAGATGTCGAAGCATAGGCGAAGCTGGACAAAGGACCAAAGCCGCAGCCGCCATTCGGGCGCAGTTCTGTCCCAAGATCAGCCCTACCCTGCCGAGACTGGGGACAGGTGACAGTGTCTTGGTGGGGTGACATAAAACTGGCAAAGGCCTTGTAAAGCGTACCCCTGCCAGTGCTGGACAAGCTGCCTGCTCGCCTACTCTCCCTCGCTACTTGTCCTGCAGAACTACGCCCTCTGCCGCTAGCGCTGTCAGAAGGGAAATACTGTTCCAGCTTGTGCACCAGGGCCTGCTGGTATTCATGTATTCTCACTCTCCTTTCCTCTCCAGGGATGAGAGTGGAAAGATTTTGCTTGTGCCGTGGGTCCAGGAGAGTGAATACCCAGTAATTGGTGCTGGAATAAATTCTTTGAACGCAAGGGTCACGGGATAGGCAGATAAGTGAGTGAAATCCAGGCAAAGCCTCTCAAACTATGGGACATGGCATTCAAATTTAGGATTTTTGACCTGATATTTTCTAGCAGTTAGACCACTACATGCAGGGCAGGCACCAGCACTGGGCGTACCTGGGCAAATGCCGGGGCCCACATAAGGCTGTAAATAAGGAATCCATAGGGACAAAGGGGGCTTATATATAATAACTATAAGGGGGACGTTTGCTATGATTAAATACAGCCTGCCAGCCCCCAGTAGTATACAGCCTGCCAGCCCCATGTAGTATACAGCCTGCCCCTGGTAGTATACAGCCTGCCTCTAGTAGTATACAGCCTACAGCTAGTAGGATACAGCCTGCCCCTAGTAGTATACAGTCTATCCCTAGTAGTATACAGCCTGCCCCTAGTAGTATACAGCCTGGCCCTAGTAGTATACAGCCGGCCCCCACAGCACTTAAAAAAAATAAACTTATATACTCACCCTCCGATGTCAGCCCGGCTCACCGATGTCCCCGATGTCAGCACGTCCTGTCTTCTTTTTTCTCCGCGGCTCCTCTTCTTTCTTCTTGCTTCCCTCATGGACGCGGCCATGTTTTCTTCTAGCAGGCGCAACTATGACGCGGCCGCTGCTGACATCATAGTATGCGCGACCAGGAAGAAAACATGGCCGCGTCCATGACAGAAGAAAGAAGACGGGGCGTGCTCTGACATCGGGGACAATCGGTGAGTCGCGCTGACATCGCGAGGGTGGTACTAAGTTTATTTGTTTTTTAAGTGGGTAATTTTTTTTTGTGCTGTGAAAAACTCGGCTTATACACGAGTATATACGGGTATTAATATAATATTATATAGTATATAATATATTATATATATATATGTATGTATACATTTTCCGCAAAGTTTTACTTTAATATACTATGTTACACAATTTCACATTTTTATGGTTTCATGCACTTATCCTGAAAATTCTTTTGTTTTATGTACAATGTCTGTTAGGGTGTAATTTTTGGATCTGATGAAGAGGACAATGCTTCCTCAAAACGTGTAGTCCACAAAATATATATAATATAAAAATTCATCTGCAACATACATATTCCTATTGTCTATGGAGCAGTGTGTCTCTTAACTAGAGATGAGCGAGTATACTCGTCCGTTTCGAGTATTAGAGTACTTGGAACGGCTCGTTGCTCGGACAAGTATTTCCCTTGCTCGAGATCGAGCATTTAATTAAGAAAAGACAGTGAAGAATACAATTAAAACAGTGAACACAGTGTATATAGGATACAGTATATTACTAAGCCGGGGAGCTGTATATGGGGTACAGTATATTACTAAGCTGGAGGCTGTATATCGGGTACAGTATATTACTAAGCTGGGGGATGTATATGGGATACAGTATATTACTAAGCTGGGAGTGCTGTATATGGGATACAGTATATTACTAAGCTGGGGGATGTATATGGGATACAGTATATTACTAAGCTGGGGGATGTATATAGGATACAGTATTACTAAGTGGGGGGATGTATATGGGATACAGTATATTACTAAGCTGGGGGATGTATATCAGGTACAGCATATTACTAAGCTGGGGGGATGTATATGGGATACAGTATATTACTAAGCTGGGGGGATGTATATGGGATACAGTATATTACTAAGCTGGGGGGATGTATATAGGATACAGTATATTACTAAGCTGGGGGGATGTATATGGGATACAGTATATTACTAAGCTGGGAGGGGGCTGTATATGTGGGGCAAGATTTTATCCCTTTATAATGAAGGGATGTGTTATATGTGGGGTAGCGTGCGGTCAGTTGTGTTGTGAGGGGTATATATTATTTAGGAGCACAGTGTTGTTATCCAGGAGACTTTATACTGTAAGTGACTGTGGTATTTTTAGGGACGCCGGGTGGAGATGCTGCACGGAGCTGAATTCAGCAGTGATACGTCATGGATTGTAGAACCCGGAATAAAGTCCTACTGATGGAAGAGATTGTCATCTATAAGGTACTAGATGTCACTAATGCCTCTTAGATCCTGTAGTCAGTCACACAGTGTCAGGGAGCTGTCTGTAGGGATGTTACTTGTTAATAAAGTTTAAGGATTTACTTAACAGGGAGCGCGGGGGGGGGGGGGCAGCATTTTAATATTCGCCTCAGGCAGCAAATATGCTAGAATCGGCCCTGGGTACACCCAACCTTGTAGAGGTGATGCACCTGGTAGCAGCTCTATGGAACAGTCGTGAGGATGGTGTGGAGGCAGAATCTCCATTTGCTTCTCCAAGAAGACATCAGCATAGTCCATATAAGAAGCGTCGAGACTCGCCAGAGACTTGGAGATTACCGCGTAGAGTATGGTGAACACCAAATGGAGAGCTGTGAGACAGCGAGATAGGCACTCGGGACCCCAAAGTAGAATCTCCCCAGTCTGCACAGGAGCATGTTGCTGCAACCATGGGAGGCCCAAAAGCACGGAGGATGTGTAGACGGGGAGGCACATAAAGTGATAGTGTCTCTGTGTGCAATGCCCCAACTTACAAAGAAAGAAGCTCAGTGTGGTAATGGACACAGGATCTGCTCACTAACAGACAAAATGAAGCTTTTTAAGGCGGACCACAGGAAGGCAATACTAAGAGACCAGGGCAGAATCCACAAAGTTTCCTGGAAAGCCGGAATCCAGGAAGGCCAAAACTTGAAACTGGCTCCCTTTCCAAGACCTGAATAGAACAGGTATGCTTAGGTATAGAGAAGCTTGGCTCTCACCTAGGGACGCTTCTCCAAAGTACCCTGGGTCCATGTGTTTCCCGGACGCTGAGGATGGAGTGGACAAGTGTGAAGAAAGTATTCCAGGCTGTCACAAGGCTGGCACCTCAGGGACAGAGATTCTCCTGTCCCCACCTGGAATGCTCCTGGGGAGTTAGCCAAGCTCTATCCACCTGCACGTGTTCCTTTGCAGCTGACATGGAAGTCGGACAGAGGTGGAGGTTGGAAGACAAGTCATAGAGCAGACTTCAGGTTATGCCTTGCACTTGTTCAAGATGCTGCTCCTCAGAGAGTTCAGTGAACTGGATGTCAATCCGAGTGGCCAGAGAGATGAGACCACTCAGAATAGACAGCAGGTCTAGTACAGACAGTCCGGAAAGTCCCTTCTGAAAGGTTGCAACCAAGGCTGCTTCATTCCAGGCCAACTCAGAAGCCTGTGTACGGAACTGAACTGCATAGTTGCCGACAGATAAGTCCCCTTGATGCAAGCTCAGCAGGGTGGTCTCATCAGAGGATAAACGGGTAGGTTCCTAAAAGATGGACTGAAATTCCACAAAGAAGAAGGTGATGTGAGCTGTGACTTTCCTGCCCCAGAGGGGAGTAACCCATGCCGAGGCCTGGAGGCTGATGATGAAAGCCACTTTAGCCCTTTCCGTGAAGAGCTGCATTGGCATAATTTCAATGTGCAAGGAACACTGGGTAATAAAGCCCCTGCATGACTTGGGATCCACATCATACTTAGAGGGCATGGAAAGACTTAGCTTAGGTTCTGTATACAAACTGGAGTAGCCAGATACCAAAGGAACTTGAGTGTGCTGCTGGGTAGCCATCAATTGTTGCAACATGGCGGTGACGAGTTGCTGACCTTATGCGGCAATCTGCTGGAACTGTTGGACCACAATGGTGGTAAAATCAGCCAGGCCAGGTAGCGGAACTTTGGCAGGATCCATGGCCGGATCTTACTGTCAGGATCAGTGGTAGTGGACACTCTGTACCAATGTGGACAATGAACTAAGCCGACACCTGGAGCAAAGTCTAAGTGGTACCTGGTTTCAGCGGACCCCGTCACAAAGCAGGTTGAACTTGTTGCAGCGTGGTACCACCAGGTTGCTCCACAGACACGACTTTGTTCGCAGTGGAAGCCAAAGTGAAGTAGAAAGTCGTAGAACCGAATTTTAGTCGGGGACAGACACGAGGTCAGGACAGGCAGCACGGGATCAGAGTCGGGGACATAGTAGAAGGTCAGGGCAGAAGGCTAAGGAGCACAACGAAGGTCACAATGGAAATTCACAACACTGGCACAAAGCATCGGGAACAAGCTTTCTCAGAGGCACAAGGCATAAAGAACCGACAGGGGACACAGGAAGGGGCAGGGAATTTAACAGGGAAGGCACGGTCAGCCAGCAAAAATCACTGGCACTGGCGCTTTAAATCTTAGACGGCCGACGCGTGTGCTCACCCTAGGAGGGACGCATGCTAGGGCATGGTGAGAGAAGCTATCAAGCTTTGGGGGCACAGGGAGTGTCTGTGACCTGGAACATGGGTCGCAGTGACACCCATGACATATATATTTTGTACTACTCATTGTGAGGATGCATCAGATCCATCAGGTCCATCAGGTCTTCTTCAGGTCGACAAAGTACACTCTAAAGCCAATTGTTAGTAAAACAAAAGAATTTTCAGTTGTACATGAATCCATAAAAATCTATAATTTATTGTATGAAAGGTCATATTTGGGGGAAATTCTTATATACATACAAAAATTATTTAGTGGTATTAGAATTAGGGGGCCTACACGGATGCAAAGCAGATTGGTAAGTAGTATAAAAAGTATAATGTGATAGAATGGAATTGATGAAGGATGGCACATGGTATGGAGTGTTACGGCGCATGAGGAATTGGCGGGTTTTAAAGGCTTCAGATAGAGCGGCATCACTCCTACTGTCACTCTTACCCCATATGGGTATTTGGTGAGTATATGGAGAGAAGCTACAGCGACATTAACACATATAGGTGCAAAAAATGAATCAGTGAATAAATAAATACATCTGAAAAAGGTGAATGATGACATTTTATTGGGAAATATAAATACATGTATAAAATTATGGACAATTGTATGAATAGTAAAAACAGAATAAGAAATAATGATAAGTATTATATGAACATTAAAAGTGTTTCATTGAGCCTCCGTGTAAATTGTGGTCTGGGGAGAGTGGGGAGGAAAAATATCAGGTAAACTGCTGCGTGGTCTGAAACTGTTATGCTGTCTATGCCGGAGGTTATCCAAACACACAACCTTAAAACCACCCCGGGAATCTTTTCCTCCTTCTTCTACTAATGGCCAAATCCCTTATTCCACTCTTATGGAAGCAGACAAGACAAGAAAATGGATCAACAAGACCCAAAAATGGATCAACAAAACAAAGCCCAATTAGCTAGATTGGAGGAACTAAGCTCCTATGACCGCAGGAAACATAGTGAATACAACATACTTTGGGATCCCTGATTCTCATTTTTTGAGTCTAATCAATGCAAATTACACCTTGGAGAGATTTCACAAGAAGATGTGCAAGTCCACCCTGATCCCTAATCTACTCAGATTCCCCATTCCACTCACTCCCCCCGTAGTTCTTACCCCTCCCCCCCCTTGTTCTACCCCCCCTCTCCTTATCGGAGTTGCGGCCAACCGCCCACTCCCTATACCCAATAGGGCAGATTGCACGGGCTACTATTGGGACCTTCATTCCCCACCCCCCAAACCTCTTCCAACACCTCCCCTCTTTGACAATTTTATTGTCATATGAATGTTATCTTTCCAAGATGCTTTCCGATCGATGCAATTTTCTTAGTAAATAGTAAAATGCCTCAATGTTTGTCTTTTTCTGTTTTGTAATCCATCACTGTTATATGGAGATTATATGGTGTTTGTTATATACATTATAAAATGTAAAAACAATACAAAGATTTTACAAACAAACAATAAAGATGAATGACAATCGTAAACCCATAAGAAGCACCAGAAGAGGCAGAAAAGAAGGAGGCCGGCGGAAACAAAAAGGAAGCAAGTGTCATGGAGAACGTAGAGCAATCCCTGATCATTAATCTAACGGACATATCCCTGGATCCAGCAGCTACATCCATCTTGCAGAAGGGACTAATTTTTGTTCTCACCAAGAAATGTGACACAGGTAATTCTGAAACTGACTTATTTAAAGGAATTAGAAAAAAGGCACTTAAAAAGAACATTTCTCCCGCTATTTGGGCTTCCACCTGGGGAGCCCAGGGTTGCAGGGGTACCTGCTACTATCGTCCCGCCGGGTTTCTTCATGTGGAAACCCCTCACCAAAGAGGCAGAACAGTTCCTTTTTTTTTGCGGGTTTAAAAGAAACAACTGTGTGTACTGATCCGCCCATCAGTCCACTTTCACACCGCAAATTACACCTGGCAGTAATTTGGATCTTTTCCATAAAATGGTCACCAAAGACATAAAATCATTATCATACAAACAAGATAACCCTAATTACACCCAAGAGGAGTTCAGAGCGTTACGGAGCCTAAAAGAGAATCCTGAAATAATATTTAAACAGAGCGATAAGGGGAGCAATATGGTGATCATGACCAGGGAATAATACTTAAAAGAGGCGCACAGGTTATTAGGGTATAAGAACACTGAGATGTTTACAAAAGATCCCACCTCCAGATTTTGTTCACACCTTACCACGTTTCTGTGCACCAAAGTAGAGCAAGAGACATTATCCAAAAAAGTAGCCGAAAAATGAATGCCCACCTGCCCAAAAAAGCCTAAATGGTATTTTGTCTCGAAGCTCCATAAAAATGTTAGAACCCCACCAGGCCGCCCCATTGGGGCAACCATGGGTTCCATTACTGAGGCACTCTCCCAATATTTAGACTTGTTGTTACCACCCTTGTTGAAAAATATTCCCACTTACATAGAAGACAGCAATGAATTTTTATGGCAGTTAAAAGAATTGAATGGCAAGAAGGCTTCAAACTTAGCATAAGATCGGTTTTAGAGGCAGCTAATAAGAACAAAGAATATGTTTCATTTTTGAGTCTCTCCTGTTTGCACATAATGCATTTCAATTTGATGGAAAATGGTACAACGAGAAAGAGGGTGCGGCTATGGGGACACCTGTCTCCTGCACTTACGCCAACATCTTTCAGGCCGTATTTGAAGATAGGTGCATCTACATTACTCATAACCCATAACCGTTGTGCACAGAATATACACACCGATCATAGATATGTAAATTATGTGTTTATAATATGGACAGGGACAGTGGAAATGTTCGAAGAGATGGTGAGGGCCTCAAAGAGACCTACAATATGAATATGGTATTTACGTAGCAGATAGGCCTTGAAAAATGTGAGTTTTTAAACATGTTGGTAGAGATAGATAGAAACTCAATCAAGACAAAAGTGTTCGGTGTTCGGGAAAACTACAGCAATGAACCGTTTGCTCCACTATAACAGTTATCTCCCGGTGTTTGTCAAAAAGCCCCCCCCCCCTCCATAGGTAGTTTAACCGCCTGTCTAGAATTAATAGAACCCAAGAAGGCAGAAGACCTCAGGCTCCAGAATAGAGGGTATCCAAGACCCATAATACAGGATGCATATGAGAGCGCCACACAAGACGATAGGGAAATGGCGCTAAAAAGGAGCATCTATAAGACCCAAGTGAAGGGTGAGAATAGAATAGCCTTTTGTTTTGATTTTTCCCCATTGTCTGACACAATTAGGTCTGCGATTTTGAAGAATTGGCATATCCCTGAACATGACACAGATTTAGGAGAGGAGGTTACTAGAGATGAGCGAGCACTAAAATGCTCGAGTGCTCGTTATTGGAGACAAACTTTTCCTGATGCTCGAGTGCTCGAAGTCAATGGGAGACCCGAGCATTTTTCAAAGGGACCATGGTTCAGGAATAAAATGTGTTATTTAATTGAAAAAGAATGTCTTCTGATATATTTCTTAACTGTTCAGCGTGCTGCAATCTATTCTTCACTGCTCCGTGCGTATATTATCTCCCGACAAGTTAGCAGATGTGAAGAACAGTGAAGAATAGAATAAAAACAGTGAACACAGTGAACACAGGATCATTTAAGCGAAAAACGCAGTGAAAAACACAGTGAAGAATAGATTACAGATGTTCGGCACATCTGCTTACTTGTCGGGAGATATGCTGTCCCGGGATCCGCTCCTCTTCTTCCACTGAAGTCTCCCCAATCTCTGTGCCCTTCCCCATTTTTCTGCCCTTCCCTATGTCTCTGTCCTGTTCCCCGATGTCTCTGTCCTTTTCCCCGATGTCTCTGTCCTGTTCCCTGACTTCACACGATGTAGATGTTCGTTTCACGATTGGTCTCTGTTCTCCTTTGTATCTTGTGCTGCTCCCAAAATGTCTCTGCTGCCCCGATGGCTCGTACGATGTCGATGTTCGCTCCTGACTGATCTGTGCCTGTGCCATGATCTGCTCCCGATTGTTCTGGTGCTCTTGAGTCTCATATCGTGCTCACGATGTTCTCTGTCGTTCCCGACTATGGTGGGCTTCCGCTCCATGAGTCTCGCCCCTCCCGATGTCTCTGTTCTGTTTACCCTGATTTCTCTGTTTCCTCCCAGATGTCTAGTGTTCGTTTTCCGAGTTGTCTTCGTCCTCACTTATGTCTTGTGGCTGCTCCCGATGTCTTGTGATGCTCCCGATGTCTTGTGCTGCTCCCGAGTCTCTGTGCTGTCTCCGATTTCTCTTGTGACCCGATGCTCCCTTGAATGCTCCGATGTGCTCGAGTTCATGCGTCCCCGATGGTCTATGTCCTGCTCCCCGGTTGTCTATGTCCTGTTCCATCTGTCTTGTCCTGCTACCACGATGGTCTCGACCATTGTCCACGAGTTGGTCCATGTCCGTGCGCCCAGATGTTCCTGGTCCCGAGTTGCTGCTCCCCGATGTCTCTTTGCTGCTCCCGGATTGTGTCTTAGTCCTGTCCCGAGCCTGTGCTATGTGATGTCTCTCGGTGATGCTTGCCCGAGGTACTATGTGCTGCTACAAGAGGTCTTTTCGCTGATCCCCGATGTCTTGATGCTGTCCAGATGTGTTCGGTCCTGCATCCCGATGTCTCTGTATGCTCTCCGATGTTTCTGTTCCTGCTTAACCGAAGTATAGGTGCTGCTCCCCGGTGTCTCTGTCCTGTTCCCCGATGTCTTTGTCCTGTTCCCCAATGTCTCTGTCCTGCTCACCGTGTTCTTCAATGTGTTCTTCACACATATATATTGTTCTTCACATACTATTTTGTTCACACCGTTCCGCGTGTATCTTCCGACAAGTAAGCAGATGTGCCGAACATCTGTAATCTATTCTTCACTGTGTTTGTCACTTTGTTTTTCACTTAAATGATCCTGTGTTCACTGTTTTTATTCTATTTTTCATTGCTCTTCACTGTGTTTTTTTTAATTAAATGCTCGATCTCGAGCAGGGGAAATACTCGTCCGAGCAATGAGCCGTTTCGAGTACCTTAATACTCGAACGAGCATCAAGCTCGGACGAGTATACTCGCTCATCTCTAGAGGTTACAAGAAAAATGTCTATTTCTTTCAGAAGAGGTAGAACCATGAAGACTCATTTGGTCAGTAGTCGATAAAAAAAAAGGAAAAAGGAGACCTCAGAACAGAACTGGCTGCAGAAGGCAATTTCAGGGGGGGGGGGGGGGGGGGGTGTGGCAATTGCAACTATCGTTCTCAGTATATTAAATCTAAAACACTAAGATTTGGGAATCAGACAATTGTAAAATGGAAATAATTTTTATGTTAATCATTGTTTATGTGATCTTTTTTTTGTATAGACCATCAGGCACCTATACATAATACGCCTATACATAATACACCTATACATATGGTTCAGGGAGCACATAAGGTCAGTCAGGACAGGAGAAGGAGCCACAAGGCTAATTGAACACATAAGAAAGGTATATAATGCCAACCCAGAAGTTATGAGATTATGAGAATTGAACATGTGCTCCCTGCAATACCTGGAGGCGACCGACAATGCACACTCCCCCAAAAAGAGGCTAGACATATAATGAAGTCTGAAACATTGGGCTCTGGGGGTCAAAATAACCTTTTGGATCTAAGTGTATTTTTATGAATAATATTTTTCTTCTTCGGTAGTGGCCTAGAGCCAATTCTAATCATTCTGAAATAGCAGAGAGTTATGTAATGGGGATCATGTATTTGTTTTTAATCACATAGGGGCAGATTTACTTACCCGGTCCATTCGCGATCCAGCGGCGCGTTCTCTGCGGTGGATATGGGTCCGGACGGGATTCACTAAGGTAGTTCCTCCGCAGTCCACCAGGTGGCACTGGAATGCCCTGAAATTCATCGGCCAATACCTAGTGAAGGTAAGCGCAATTTTCGCGACACATTTTTTTTTTAATGCTGCGGTTTTTCCGAATCCGTCAGGTTTTCGTTCGGCCACGCCCCCGATTTCCGGCGTGTGCATGCCGGCGCCGATGCGACAAAATGCGATCGCGTGCGCCAAAAACCCGGGGCAATACAGGGAAAATCGGCGCAAATCGGAAATATTCGGGTAACACGTCAGGAAAACGCAAATCGGGCCCTTAATAAATGACACCCACAATGTTGTAATTGTATTACTTAATATTCCACCAGACTTTCCCAGTTTCCATTTTTGTCTCTTTTCCTACATCCCCTCTTCCCTCCCTTCCATGCCCCCCCCCCCTTTCTCCTCCCATGATTTACTAAGGATGATTTTAGCGCTTCCTATAAATGTTAGGCTCATTACAATACGATTATAGTACCATGGAGGATCATCCAGATGATTTTGCATATTTATCTATTTGTTATGGGCGCCTAGCCAATGAAATCCCTAAATTAGCCGTGGCTACCATTTTGTTGTAGATTCCCCTCCTGTAATCTTATTTCTGAGTTATACGTTATTGAGCATACGCACTCACTACTTATGGACGCCATCTTGGATCTCTTATGGTCCCCCGCGGCTCGGAACCACATAGTTCCGCGCTACATCTTAAAAGCGTATTTAAACAGGATTATGCATGTATGGTCTCACCAAAGGGTTCACACAAGTAGTGTCGCTATTTCTACACTTTCACCAGGTAATTTATTATTATTTACTGTGTCCATCTTTAGTGGGAGGAGTCAGGGAGGAGTTTTCCCACCATATGGTGGTCACATGATCACAAGCAAGTGGGAAGAAACGGCCATGGCTTTTGCGGTGCACTGCGCACATCACTCCCCTGGTATGTAATAACATGTTTATGCACCTGAAGTATTAGACTGCAAGTTGGTGAGTGCCTTCCCGTTTCTTCACTACTGTATACTACAACGTTGTTTACTTGGATTGTTGTGCAGTGTCCTCTATATATATTGCATTATTCCCATGTGCAGCCTTGATCAAGTTATTCGGAATTCGCGGTCACAGTTTCTGTGAATGGGGACGTTGCCATCGTTTTTTTGGAAATATAGAATGTTTCACAATATGCACGACCTTACCCTATCGAGCATATTCGATTTATATCTGACTTCACCGTTGATTTTCTGGATGAAGCCACCACACTGGGTTATAAAAACAAACATCTGGAAGGTCATCAGCTGCTTGGCAACATAGTGGTAGTGGATTATTAGAAACATTTCTGATTTCTTGCCTTCTGTTAATTATTTATAAAATATTTACTGCCTTATACAGGTCATTATTTATATCCGTTGTATTGATCCCAAGATTATTCTATGAATTCTAATACCACTAACTAATTTTGTGTATATACCGTATATACTCCAGTATAAGCCGACCCAAGTATAAGCAGAGACCCCTAATTTTACCACCAAAAACTGGGAAAAATTATTGACTCGAGGATGCTGATGTTGGAAGACTGTCAAATTGGTCACGTACCCCCTCACCCCCAAGTCTATAGCCGGCACAGCCCCCCAGTCAGTACTATAGTCAGCAGTTCAACCGTAGTATAAAGCCTGCCAGCCCCCCTAGGAGCCTACATCCAACCAGCCCCCCTGTGGATACAGATAGCCCAGCGCGCCCATAAGCAGCATACAGCCGATCCACGACCACCCAGTTAGTCTACAGCCGCCGGCCCCCATGTAGTGATACATGCCAGGCCTGCCCCCAGTATAGTGAAAGAGACTGCAAGCCCCCGTGACAGGTATACAGACTGCAAGCCTTTAGTAGTAGACACCTGCCAGACCCCATTGTTGTACGTATACAGGCCAGCACCCTAGTAGTATACAGCCATGCCAGCACCAGTAGTACGTATACAGCCTGCCAGGCCCACTGTTAGTTATACAGGCCTGCCCTGGTAGTCTAACAGCATGCGACTCTAGTATAGTTACAGCCGTACAGCTAGCTAGGATACTACAGCCTCACCTAGTAGTATACAGTTATCCCTAGTAGTATACAGCCTGACCCAAGTAGTATACAGCCTGGCACTAGGTATATACAGCCGGCCCCCACAGCACTTAAAAAAAATAAACTTATATACTATCCTCCGATGTCAGCCCGGCTCACCGATGTCCCCCGATGTCAGAACGTCCTGTCTCTTTTTTCTCCGCGGCTCCTCTTCTTTCTTCTTGCTTCCCTTTCTATGGACGCGGCGCATTGATTTTCTTCTAGCAGAGCGCAACTATGACCGGCGCTGCTTGACATCATAGTATGCGCAACCAGGAAAGGAACACATGACGCAGTACAGGACAGAAGAGAAGAAGAAAAAGCCGCGGGGGAAGAAAGAAGACGGGGCGTGCTCTGACATCGGGGACAATCGGTGAGTCGCGCTGACATCGCGAGGGTGGTACTAAGTTTATTTGTTTTTTAAGTGGGTAATTTTTTTTTGTGCTGTGAAAAACTCGGCTTATACACGAGTATATACGGGTATTAATATAATATTATATAGTATATAATATATTATATATGTATATGTATGTATACATTTGTCCGCAAAGTTTTACTTTCATATTACAGTTACACCAATTTCACATTTTTATTGTTTCATGACGTATCCTGATGAAAAATTATTTTTGTTTAGTGTGTACAATGGTTGGTGGGTGAAGTTTTGGATCTGATGAAGAGGAACAATGCTTCTCTCACCAAACGTTGTGTAGTCCACGAAAATATATATAATATAAAACTTTCATCTTGCAACATTAAATTCCTATTGTCTAGGGAGGCAGTGTGTCTTCTTAACTAGAAGATGAGAGAGTATACCGTCCGTTCGAGTATGTTATTAGAGTATTGGAAGGCGCGTTGCTAGGACAAGATAGTATTTATCTTGCTCGATGTTCGACGCATTAATTAGAAAGACATGAGAAACAATTAAAACAGTGTGAACACAGTGAACACAAGGATGAATTGAAGTGAAGAACATCAGTGAAGAAGCCAACAGGGAAGAAACAATTGCAGGATGTTTTCCGAAAATCTGTCAATTAGCCGAAGACACGAGACGACGCTGGGATCAGGAATGAGGTAGCAGGAGGCTCCCCCCAGTATATAGCCGGCAAGCCCCCAGTAGTATATAGTCAGCCAGTTCCCAGTAGTATACAGCCTGCCAGCCCCTAGTAGCATACAGCCACCAGCCCCCTGTAGTATACAGCTAGCCAGCCCATAGCAGCATACAGCCTGCCAGCCCCCAGTAGTATACAGCCTGCCAGCCCCATGTCATATGTTCATTTCTACATATGACAATCATGCTAAACTGATTAGGAAAACAATACTAAAACATTGGAACTTATTGAAATGTGATCAAAAATATAATAAGTTATTTGTAGATTGTTCACGTTTTGTATATAAAAAAGGAAAATCTATAGTAAACCATATTGTAAGAGCAGATATAAAAAAGAAAAAAAACTTTCCAAACAAGAATTTCTGCATCCGAGACATACTGGAACTTTCCCATGTCTCGCATGTTAGAATTGTAGTTCAATAATAAAGCGAAATAAGATCTCACATCCAAGTAAAGGGACTGTGACTTATATCAAAAGTAGATTCACCTGTGATAGTAAAAATGTGATCTATATGATCAAGTGTCCATGCGGTAAAGCGTATATAGGACAAACGTCCAGACAAATAAAAACTCGTATTAATGAACATAGGTCAGCTATTAAAAACTATGAAAAAAATCTTATTCAAAATACAATAGAAAAGAAAGGAAAGAAACATCATGAGACCTCATTAGCTAAACATTTTTTTGAGCATAGACACAATGGGGGTCATTTACTAAGGGCCCGATTCGCGTTTTCCAGACGTGTTACCTGAATATTTCCGATTTGCGCCGATTGTACCTGAATTGCCCCGGGATTGTGGCGCACACGATCGGATTGTGGCGCATCGGCGCCGGCATGCGCGCAACGGAAATCGGGGGGGCGTGGCCGAACGAAAACCCGACGTATTCGGAAAAACCGCCACCTTTAAAAACCGAAAAAGTGTCGCTTGGGGAGCGCTTACCTTCACCTGGTCCCAGGTGGTGCATTCCGGCGCGTTGAGATACTTTTCAGTGCAGCACCGCCACCTGGTGGACGGCGGAGGAACTACCTTCATAAATCCCGGCCGGACCCGAATCCAGAGCAGAGAACGTGCCGCTGGATCGCGAATGGGCCGGGTAAGTAAATCTGCCCCAATGTATCAGAATTAAAATGGACTGTGTTAGAAGAAGTAGAAGCCAATGATAAAGAAAGTATGAAAAAACGCCTACTCCAAAGGGAAGTCCACTGGATTTATAAATTTGAAACATTAAATCCTAATGGAATAAATTAAGAATGTAATTTTAATGTTTTTCTCTGAAATGTATCTGATTGCTGTCAGCCTTCTTTGTTTGTACGAGGAGCGTTCATTTACTGAACTTCATGCAAAGAAAAGAAAAGAAGTTCTTCTTGTATGCACTAATGTTGTAATATGTATGTTAAGGAACTATGTGTAATCTTACATTAACAAAAGAACGTATATTTACCTATATGCAGTTATGCTTCCAGTGATTTATGTATAAATGAGAAGGAGTGACAGAGATGCGCATGTCTGAGGAAGGAGGCGTGACCTCCGACACGTCACAGTAATCATGCGAGCGCCGTCTCTGCTAAGAAGTGACTGATACGACCTGACTCTCTGCTGAATTTTCACCTGTGAGATGTCTCAACAAGCCACGGTACAGTGAAACTCAAAAGTGGAAATTGCATCTATGCAAAGGACTGCATCTAGAGGTGTATCCTCAGAAGTTATGTATAAGAAAAATGTTTTCTATGCAATGTATTTTTTGTAACTAAGGTGTTGACAAAGAATTATATAAAGCAAAGATATTTTAAAAAGAAAATTACTTATAGTGGTTTTTTCTCATTATATCCATTGATATTCCTGGACAATTCAGGGAGTCCAGTATGTTCCACTATTTTTTCAAATTCTTGCCAATTAATATCTATATAAAAACAGCTACATAGCTGCAACATCAGAGGCACCCCTCTCCAGAGCTTTTCTAAAGAAAACCTTATTTCAGGCTCTTACCCTTGTTGCTAAAGAGCTAGCAGAGCTCAAAACCGAGATCAAGCAAATAGGGAGAAGGGTAGAAGCCCTGGAAGAGACCCAGGAAGTCAATATCCCTCACAGTGCTGCAATGGAGGAGGGCTATAGAGCTCAATTGAGAGCAATCAATTCTGCGTTCTCCTTGCTAGAGGACCAAGAAAATTGCAGTAGGCGGAAAAATCTAAGGATTAAGTGGATTCCTGAATCTGTCCTCTATGAAGACCTGCAGAAATTTGCATTAGAGATCTTTGCTAAAATCTTATCTCCTGAGAGAGCTAACCTTATTCGGATAGAATGTATCCACAGAGCCTTGAGACCTACTACTAAACAAGAGGATCCCCCGAGGGATGTTATCTGTGGGCTGCTGAGCTATGTAGATACGGCGGCCATCTTGTAAATATTGTAACTCCAACAGTGGTCAGTAGCAGGATCCAAGAAGTCACCGTGGGCGAAAAAAGATTCACAGATGCGTCATGATTTCTCTCCTCAAGTGCACCAAGGGTGACGTACTGCTTGAGATGAATGTGTTCTTTTTGACTTATTATATTGCCCTCAACACATCTGGTTAATGTGGTTTAGTTTACTAATATTTACAATAGTACCTGCTGTTTTGAGTTATAATAACTGCAGAATACTGGATGTACGCATCCAGACATTAAGAAGTACTCTCCTATCATACAGGATAATAATCCCTTAGACAATCAGAAAATCCCCCTCTCAGCTGTAGTCTCCTGATGGGTCATACAAACCCCACCTCGATCAGGACACTAGATCCCCCCCTCCCCTGCCTCTCTCCGCTTTAGTGGAGTGAGTGAGTGGAATTACCTACTCTTTCAATATTAAAAGTTACTAAAGATATGTATGAACATAAGATCACCTTGGAGATGACTTACGTAAAACTTGTTAATTGTTACCCAATGGGTTGTTTTGTATTCAGATGTTTCACACTTACACCCCCAAACCCTACAGATGTCACTGGAAAGAGAATTTTAAGTAACTATTCATATCACAGTATTCTCGCAGAACACAGTAGGAGCAATGGCAATGTTTAAAATATCTTCATTCAATGTCAAGGGTTTAAACGTCCCCCAAAAACGATCACAAATTTTCACGCTAGTTAGGAAAATGGGTTCAGATATCTGTTTCTTTCAAGAATCGCACTTCAAGGTTAGTAAGCTTCCAAACTTACCCTTACGCCATTTCAACCAATGGTTTCACAGCTGTCACACACGGGCAAAAAGAGGTGTCACTATTGCTATCAGTAAAAAAGTCCCATTTAAGCACATATCAACTTATCAAGATCCGGAAAAACGCTTCCTTTTTATATTGGGCAAAGTGGGCTCAACCAAAATTACACTGGCTAACCTATATGCTCCCAATGTTAACCAAGTGAGCTGGATTAGAGACACATTTGAAAAACTACACACCTTCGCAGAAGGACTTTGGATTGTGGGAGGCGACCTGAACCTCACAATTAACCCAATGTTAGACTCATCTACTAGTAAATCAGTACACTCACAAAGAGCACTGACCAGTCTTACAAAAACGCTACACACCCTCTCTCTAATTGATACTTGGAGACTCATGCACCCCTCAGAGAAGGATTATTCCTTTTATTCAAGAGTACACCACTCATTTCAACGACTGGATTATTTTAGTTGTACTGACACTACAGGACGCTATCAGTAAACAAAATAGGCTCTATTACGGTCTCTGACCATGCACCTATATCATTCTCCATTTGTATACAGTCACTGCCTCCACCAGCAGGTACTTGGAGACTAAACGAGTCATTATTAGAAACGTAGCAAAGGACACGTCCATCCAGATTAACTGGCAAGCACATACAAGAAAGAGAAAGCCAGAGTATTGGATGAAACCTTGTCCAAGATATATAAGTTGGAATCCACTTTTAAAAGATCCAAATTGGAAGCCGTAAATTCAGAACTCTGTTCTGAAAAAGGGTATGTTAGCGGATATTTTAAACGCTAAAGCAGCCAAGAGCTATTTATATGCCAAATTCAGACGTTATACCCATGGAGACATGGGTAACAAATTGATGGCGCTTCTGATAAAAAAAGCAAAAAGCTACCTCCTTAATTTCCAGCATTGCCCAATCCCCCACCAAAAGTACTGACAAAACTCATGAAATTGCCGAGGAGTTCAGACGTTTTTATGAAAATCTGTACAACCTGACCCCTCATTACCCACCAAATAGTATCCAAACCAAAGAGGTTATCCACTCATTTTTGAGTAAGCTTAAGCTACCCACAATAGCACAGTCTGAATTAGAAGATTTAATTAGGCCAGTAACTCAAGAGGAAGTGGAAAAAATACTAAACTCCTTACCACTACTAAAAACACCTGGGCCAGATGGTCTTCCAACCTTCTTCTATCGCAAGTTGGCACATGTCCAGCTACCACACTTAACTGAATGGTGCGAAGCACTGAGGAAGCCCTAGAGGCACAAGCCCTAGAGGCAATTATTATGGTGATTCCCAAGGAAGGGAAAGATGCTGAACAATGTAGTTGTTATCACCCGATCTCATTAACGTGGATGCAAAAATTTGGGCAAAAATCCTATCCACACGCCTCAACAAAGTGTTACCATACTTAATTAATGCAGAACAGACGGGTTTTGTTCCAGGGAGAGAGGAACAAACTCCACTAGAATTATACATGCACAGATGCCGAGAAGGCATTTGATAGAATTAACTGGGATTATATGACTGCCACACTGGGGAGGTTTGGGTAATCCCAACAATTCATAGACTCAGTGATGGCTTTATATTCCCGTCCTAATGCGAGAGTCAGAGTGAATAACTACTTCTTGTCTCCCTTTTTAATCAAAAATGGAACGAGATAAGGCTGCCCCCTTTCGCGGCATTATTTGTCTTAATAATGGAAACTTTACTTCAAGCCCTGAGAGAACACCCAAATATAAAGGGTTTAAAAGTGGGAAATACAACCCACCTTAATGCGGCGTTCGCCGATGATCTGTTATTACTCATCACCAATCCCAAGGAGGCCTTCCCACACGTAATGAATCTTTTCCACGAATTTGGCACGCTATATAATTTTAAAATTAATTTCACTAAGTCGGAGGCACTGAACATCCCAGCCCACAACACCTTAATTTCTGAACTTCAAAAGAAATTCCCATTTAAATGGCAACCCGACCATATTAAATATCTAGGGGTAAATATCACTAGAGACCCCACAAACCTATTTGAGGCTAACTATAAAGCTCCTCTGAGATCAATTGATCAACATCTGACCTAACTGAAAATCCCTTTTGTCTCATGGGTTGTAGAAAAAACCTCCTAAAAACATATATTATGGCGAAGCTACTTTACTTGCTCCAAATGTTACCCCTATACGTTCCGAAACACTTCTTCCAACTAGTGCAAGCATCCTTCCGCAGGTTCTTATGGCAGGGCAAAAGGGCTAGAGTGAATTACACACGACTCACCCAACAAAGAAGAAAGGGGGGTATAGGGCTCCGAGACCCACTACTGTACTACACGGCAGTCCATATTAAGAGGTGGTGTCAGATCAATTCTTCTCTGGGCAGACAATTGGGGGTGGACATAGAAATTAAGAATATCACAGACTCCCAATTAGCTTGGGCCTGGGGAATTACTCAGAACCAGGGAGGAATGACAGATAACCTACTGACTAATGGCACTCTAACTGTGATGAGAAGGAAAGATCCTGGAAAAAGTAGGGAATCAAGAGGAACTACTGACTTATTTAGATAATCTTTTACCCGACTTACATTTCTTACATAAGCTAGAAGTACACAATTTTGTGAGACAAGTAGTAGCCAAATCATTTAACCCCAACAGCTTAACATGGATTGAGGAAACGATGAGCAAGCCAATTAAACTTAAAGGTCTGATCTCCTTTATTTATAATAAACTACTGGAAGAGTCTCTAGGTGAAGCAAAACCTGACTATATTGCCAACTGGGAGAAAGACTAAAGAGTCACATTTAGTGATGCTGAAATCTCTAAAGTACACAAAAACTCACACGGATTTTCCAAAAGTGTAAGAGTTCAGGAGAACTCATACAAAATAATGACAAGGTGGTACAGAACTAGAGATGAGCGAACACTAAAATGCTCGGGTACTCGTTACTCGAACGAGCATCAAGCTCGGACGAGCATGTTCGCTCATCTCTAGAGAAGTGGCTAATAGGACAACAGAGAATCACATTGGTGATAAAGTCCGTTGCTTCTTGTGCCTCGCTCTTCTATCAGCTGATGTGCAGCTTTAGTTTTCTTGGTGATTATGTGGTTATTATGCCCCTGGTTTTCTGTGAGTATTTAGAGTTGTTGTAATTTAGATTGTTTGATGTTCCGAGGTTGTGGGAATAGACGCTCTGTGCCAGTGTTAGGTATCAATTATTGGATTACAAGTCAAGTAAAGCCCCAGGGGCCATTATAACATTAGAATAGAAGCTTGTGAATGGCTCTGTATGTGATAAGTGACCATTTTTTGTTTTTAGGGTAATTCTGTAGGGAGCCGAGCATATTCCTGCAGAAGCCTAACCAGCTGCCATTGTAAGATGACACTAGATGCTCAATCTGCTGGAAAATCACCTTGTTTTGTGAGATGTAAGGGTCTGATTGTTTTTGCCGGGTGGCATTGCTAAAGATTTATGGTTGTAGACATTTATCGGTAGCGTTTTTTTTATAGATTAGTGAATAATATAGAGGGAATGTAGTTAAATATTTTTCAAAATCTGTAATAATTTGCCATTTCTTTGCTAAAAAACTGCATCTCATGCATCTCTCTTCTCTCTCATCTCTCTTTCTATGTGTCAGTGTGTTAGTACAATCAAAAGCTAAATGAAAGTGTATATAAACCTGTACCCTGATAATGTAACCACATTATCACCCCACAGAATTAGATAGATCATAATGTGTCTGCTTAGAGAGTCTTCCCCGCTCACACCCTGGGGTTTTGCATGAGCAGCCTAGGGAGTGATAGGAGCTAAAACAGCAATAGCACTGAGTATAATTAAAAAGTAAGGGGTTAAAAAGATCTTTATTGTTTAAAGATCACTAGAGGATTGAGGTTTGAGCATTTTCTTTCGTTAGAAAACCCCTTGAGTGAACACTGGGGTACCATGATAAAAATACCTCTATAGGGGAATGCTATAGTATAAGACACCCTAGATTATGTAATAATGCTGACAGTAAGCAATTGCAAGTGCTACCCCAACCAGCCATAGCAGTGTGTGTGTATGAAAGTATATTATTCAATACTACAAAATAACGAAACATAAAAAGAGATTTATGGGTTTTTTAAGTGTATGGAGAGGCGGTGGCCCTCAAAATGTTTTCTATTTTCTTTACGTGTTTGTCTATTTGGGTGTGTGGAGCCCGTATTGGGCGACCAATATAAATTTTTGTTGCACGGACAAATAGCTCCATATATGACATCATTACCTGGTGTATAAGATATTTCCCCTTCAGAACAAGGGACACAGGTATAGCAGCAGATATAGTATCCTCCATTAGAAATCTTCTTGAATCCCGGAGAACACTTGTCATTACACCGAGAACTTGGCATCTGTAGTAATAGACGAAAAAACCATGAAAAGAATGAAAACTCTAAAGCGACCTACATCCACTGCTGACAACTTACCTGGAAGAGCATGTGGGATGTGTAGCACTAGTGGTACGGGAAGTACATGGCCGCCGTGGTTTACTATATATTATTTTATATTGTATCCCCCAATATTCTCTCTATGTAGTGTATTTTATGTATTGACTGCTTTTGTAGCAGTTTATGAACCAACCAAACTGCAGTTCCCAACTCCCACTTCTCATTGTGCTACTACTAGCAGTCATGGGGTTCACCAGTAATTCCGATACTTATCATTAATCCCAGTGAGTGGCCTCTCCCTGTGCTGTCCTTCATCAGGACTACCTTACTCAAGATTTGGCAGTTTTGAAACATCTAAGCCACTTTTATAACAAAAACCTCATTTTATTTATTAAATTAAAAGTTTTATTAAGTTCTGAGAGCTTGTTATTTGCCGAACAAATTGTACTTTTCAGTTACACCATTTATATTACACTATTTCACCAATAATATCCCATGCAATGCACCAGAAAGATGGAAAAATAAACTGAATGTGGTAAAATGTAGAACACTACTGCACCATTCCATGCACTTCATTGTTATGGTTTTTATTGTGTGGGCCCAGTGACAACTCTCCACTGTTTTATGGGGTCGGTAAAATTAAGGAGAAACCATAATATAGTTTCATTTTTTTACTACTTAAGAAAAATTTAATTAATTAATATTTAAAATATTTAAATATATAAAAATATTGGTTGCAGTTTTTCCATATTCTGGAACCCATAATTCATTTGGTACGTCAATGGTTATGGAGCTTCCAATGTGCAGCCACAAATCAACTTGTAGTATGGGGTACTATAAACGGCAATATCAACCATATCAGATCTGTAGAAGAAGGATATAAACTCCTGCAGGCATGGGGTATAAAACCCACACAACCGGAGTCCCATAACAGGGCGAATTACCGAAGAGAGTCGAAGAAGAGTGGCAGGTGGTGTCCCAGAGAAGAGGCAAGAAATCTTGAGTTTAATCCAGCAGGGTGAAGTTCACGGGAGAAATACCTCTCTCGCTGGTAATTGACGGCACACAGACAGGGGTGTTGGTCTCCCAGACCTAACTTTAACCTTTTGTTTCCCCAAATGAAGAGCAGTCCACACTCATACTGCTTTCTATGACTATGTGTTTATGTGCTGGACGTTGTTCCGGTTATTTTGTTTATCTCTTACAGAAGTCTGTATCGCCCCAGGAAGGAAATCGTGTGACAGAAGAGGTTAACTCACAGGATCATTGGATATACGTGCTATGTAACTGTGGTAGGGACCAAAATGAGAATAGCAATGTAATACAGGTATAAGATGGTGTGAGGGTCAAAATAATGATTATATGTCTATGATAATTACATGCTTTATGATTGTATACATGTGCCCTTTGCCCTATATATTTTTGTACTCTGTCTGCTATGTAATACAGAACTTTTCCCTTAAACCAGTTTTAACCAGATATATAGCTGTCAATGGAACATAAGTCTTGTGATCAAAAGCAGAAGTTTCTTAAGATAAGAATAGCACCGGCATCTGGACCAACGGTTTCCTGAAGACAACGATGGCTGGAAATTCCCCTGGAATAGCAACTGGAACATAGTTTTGAGGACCAATCAGCAGGGGTCAGATGTCAGACATATATGCTTAGCTATAACCAATTATAATGATTTTAATGTATGTAAACACGCCTCTTTGTATGAATATAAAAAGTGATGTATCAGGAAATAAAAGTAAATTCAGTTCTGTTTCTCCACATGGCGAGATAAGAGCATGAGCTAAGACTGAAACGGAACTTGAGTCTGTCTTTTTCTTACTAAAGTGCACACATGCTTCTGGGGGTGTCTGAGAATTTGGCGCCCAACGTGGGGCGTGGCCAGTCGATACCGACCACCCAAGGACCCGTGCCACAGAGGGGGACGAACGCTTGTCTGCACCAAAAGAGGACCACGCGGCCTCACTGAGTCACGGTAAGTTAATGCATATTATATATGTGTTGGACTTCCCTGTGACCATTGGCGTAGAATAAGTTAGTAGGCTCCGATGTTCTTCGGGTCTAAGGGCTGATTGTCTGAGTGGTGAGACTGACATAAGGGTGATCGCTGAGCCACGCTTAGAACTGATATACATCCTTATTGCGTGTGTCACTGAATCACCACGCCTCATTCTCTCACAGTGACGTATACGTTTCCTGCCCCTCCCGTAGAACATCAGGAGAAAGTTTGTAGATGTAAAAGAGTACATTTTTACATTCTGTGTCCCTGGGACACCTGGTATTAGTTACAGAATACAGGGTCCACCAGTTTTGTGTAGGCGGAAGGGAGAGAAATGAGGTGGTCTGCTGTAGAGATCGAATAATAGCATTGGCTCACTAGGAGACCGTGCTGACAGAGATACCGAGGGAAATACGGCTTGTGGGAGGGGCCTTAACGTGTGTGTGTAGTGTTTAAGGTTCTGTTAGTGTAGGGATTTTGTTATTTTACTGGCACTCAACGGGGAGCCGGACCCCTGCGTCGAGTGAGTAGCTACATTGACGTGTATCTCGAAAGGGGACAGGATGTTTAAAGGAAACCTACCACTTAGTATGGCAGGGGTAAGCTGTAAGTACCGAGCACCAGCTCAGGGTGAGCTGGTGCCGGTACTTACTTTCGTTAGTGTTAAAACCGCGGTATCGCGGTTTTAACACTTTTTAAACTTTAGGGCAGAAGACACTTCCTCCATAGGAAATAGCGGAGATGTTGCGCGCGCACGGTCGCGCGCAGCGCCGAAGCCCCTTCTGCCCTAAAGTTTTAAAAGTGTTAAAACCGCGGTTTTAACACTAACGAAAGTAAGTACCGGCACCAGCTCACCCTGAGCTGGTGCTCGGTACTTACAGCTTACCCCTGCCATACTAAGTGGTAGGTTTCCTTTAATGTATTCAAGAAAACACACACGCTCCCTGGGAGGGCTGAGACTGCCGTCACGGAAGGAAAGAAGTATGTTAAAAATTGTGCAAGGTTATACAAGTATGTTGATATGCCCTCAAAGGGAAGGCTACAGCCTTCAGTGTTGGAGCAGATTCTAACAACAAGCAGAGGCCAGTTAGAAGATAAGGGCATATTGGAGGTAGCCCAGGCGCACTACAGAGTAGCCAGGGCATTGCAGGATGAAGGTTGGTCAGAAGTGCGGGGAGCGGGTGGTTTAGGAAAAGCGGAAGTATTATACGGGTATATGAAATGTTCTGATGGAAATGTGAAATGTGAAACCAAAATGGCGACTGCGCCATGTGCCCAGCCACCGCCCTATAACGGCGGCCAACATGGTCCAAAAGGGTGGACCTGTAGAGTGTGTGGTTTACAAAACCTGGAATTGGTCGGAGTCATGATAAGAATTAGAAGAAGAGGGAGATCGTTAAGCGGGGACCTTCTGATAAACCTTTAACTGACACGCAGTGTCATGATAAGAATTAGAAGAAGAGGGAGATCGTTAAGCGGGGACCTTCTAATAAACCTTTAACTGACACGCAGTGAGCTAAGTCTCAATGACTGGTGAGGGCTTGAAGGTCAGCCCTTAAGCCGGTGAGCAGCTGCATTGATAAGGGTCTCGGACAAATTATGCTGTGGTCTCGGAATAGAAAGAACGTCCCCCTAGAGGAACCACTGGTGCGCTTGCAATAGTTCAGTGCAGAGAAGGGAAAGATGTAAGTAGACATAAGGTTGTTGAGTTAAGTAGGACTGATGGAAAAGTGCAAGTTGATATAATGGGACAGAAGGGCTGGTAGTATGTGCTGAAAAGAAATGTATTAGTGGTGAAGGTTTGAAAGTTTTGGGATGTGTTAGAGGATCTCATGATTGTACAAGTGAAAAAACTTGATCAGATTTGCAAACAGACACTTAGAGCCTTTGACTTTGACGGACGGACCAGGACAGAGTGACAGAAATCCTTCAGAGAGCCCATTGAGAAAGAGACATGCGATTTCACGGTCTTGACCAGGTACAAGCAAAATCTTTCCACTCTCCATCCTGTAGAGGAAGGAGTGTGAGAATGCAGAAATACCCAGCAGGCCTGGGTGCACAGATGAAACAGTTATCCCTGCTGACAGCGCTAGCCGCAGAGGGCGTACTTGAGGGGACAATAGCGAGGGAGAGGTAGGCGAGCAGGCAGTGTCCAGCACTGGTAGGTTTTACAAGCATTGCTAGAGTAGGGCTCATCGTACAGAAAGATGGTTGAGGGAGTACGTAGTGACCTACCATTGTCCTAAATTGTCACACAGCTCCCTACAACTATGGGTTTCAAAGCTGGAAATCTGGCCGAACTGGCACTGCAAACCGTGGAGGTTCTTGCCTGCCTGCTTTCTAGGTGTTATCAGAGCGGGTTTTCAGTGCAGCTGGTGGCATCTCACTATAAGCGGACAGCTGTCGATGGACATCGTGACAGGCTGACGCTTATCAAGATGAAGCAAGCATGGATTTGTTGTTAAGCTTGCATTTGCAAAGACACTTTCTGTTCTCTCTAAGCACAACAAAGCTCGCTTAAGGCAGTTCTCAGACACTGTTACAAGCCATATGGAGAATTTTAGCGGTCAAGGAATAATAAAATATCTTTTTCTATTCTCTCCACATTAAAACTCTTGACGTCCCGTATCGCATGTCTCTTTATCAATGGGTCTCTTGAAGGATTTCTGTCACTCTGTCCTGGGACGTCCGTCAAAAGTCAAAGGCTCTAAGGTGTCTGTTTGCAAATCTGATCGTTTTTCCTTGTACCATAATGAATCCTCTAACAATCCAACACTCTTAAACCTTCCCACTAATACATTTCTTTTCAGACACATACTACCAGCCCTCTGTCCCAGTATATCAACTTGCACTTTTACTCCGTCCTACTAACTCCACACCTTATGTCTATACATCTTTCCTTCTCTGCACTGAACTATTGCAAGCGCACCAGGTGGTTCTCTAGGGGGACGTTTCTTCTAGTCCGAGACACAGCATAATTTGTCGAGACCCTATCAATGCAGCTGCTTCACCGGCTTAAGGCTGACTTCAAGCCCTCACCAGTCATTGAGACTAGCTCATGCGTGTCAGTTACAGGGTTTTTGATAGAAGGTCCGCTAACGGATTCTCCTCTTCTAATCTTATCATGACACTGCGTGTCAGGTAAAGGTATAGAAGGTCCCGCTCTTAACCGATCTCCTTTTTCTAATTCTATCAGGGGGACTCCGACCCAATTCCGGTTTTGTAAACCACACACTCTGACAGTCCACGCCTTTTGGACCATGTTGGCCGCGTCTAGGGCCGGTGGTGGGCACATGGCGCAGTCGCCATTTTGGTTGGTTTCAATTGCACATTTCCATCAGAAAATTTCATATACCCGTATAATACTTCCGTTTTCCTAAACCACCGCTCCCCGCCACTTCGACCAAAACCTTATCCTGCAATGCCTGGTACTTGTAGTGCGCCCTGGGCCCCTCACCCAATATGCCCTTATCTTCCTAACTGGACTCTGCTTGTTGTTAGAATCGCCTCCAACACTGAAGGAGTAGCCGTCCCTTGAGGGCATATCAACATACTGTATAACCTTGCACAATTTTTAACATACTTCTTCCTTCGTGACGGAGGTCTCAGCCCCCTCCCGGGACGCGTTGTGTTGTTTTCTTGAATACATTAAAGGAAACCTACCACTTGAGTTATTGGCAGGGGTAAGCTGGAAAGGTACCGAGCCCAGTCAGGGTGAAGATGGTGCCGGTACTTACTTAGTTAGTGTTAAAACGCGGTTTAAAACTTTCAAAAACTTTAGGGCAAAGGGGCTTCGGCGTGCGCGCGGCCCGTGCGCGGCAACATATACGCTATTTCCTATGGAGGAAGGTTTCTTGCCCTAAAGTTTAAAAAGGGTTAAAAACCGCGGATACCGCGGTTTTTTTTTAACACTAAACGAAAGTAAGTACCGGCACCAAGCTCACCCTTGAGCTGGTGTCGGTACTACAGCTTACCCCTTGCCATACTAATGCGTAGGTTTCTTTAAACATCTGTCCCCTTCGAGAAGATACACGTCAATGTAGCGCGTACTCACTCGACGCGGGGAAGGCTCCCCGGTGAAGTGCCGTAAAATAACAAAATCCCTACACTACAGAAACTTAAAACATAACACACACACGTTAAGCCCCTCCCACAAGGTATTTCCCTCGGTATTCTCTGTCCGCACGGTCTTCCTAGTGAGCCAAGCTATTATTCGATCTCTACAGCAGCACCACCTTTCATTCTCTCCCTTCCGCCTACACAAAATGGTGTGGACCCGTATTCTGTAAATAATACCAGGTGTCCCAGGACCAGAATGTAAAAATGTACTCTTTTACATCTAAACTTCTCCTGATGTTCTAAGGGAGGGCAGGAAGGGGAAAGTTATACGTCACTGTGAGCGAAGGAGGCGTGGTGATCCGTGACACACGCAATAAGGATGTATATTCAGTTCTAAGCGTGGCTCAGGATCACCCTTATGTCAGTTCACCACTCAGAAAGCAGATTAGACCGAAGAATCGGAGCTACTAAACTTATTCACGCCAATGGACACGGGAGTCAAACAATATATAATATGATTACTTACGTGACCAGTGAGCCGGGGTACCCAGTAATCGGTGCTGGAAAAAATTCTTTGAATGCGAGGGTCACGGGATAGGCAGCCTAGCATGAAATCTGCCATATGCGCCAGAGTCCCAACGCGCAAGAATTCACTATCTTCACTGGCCTGACTCTCCATTTCCTCCTCCTCCTCCAACTCCTCTTCTTCTGCCCATACATGCTTAACAGTTAAGGACAGAGAAACGGTCCCCTCTACTGTCTCGCCGACATTCTCCTCCTCTTCCTCCTCATCCTCCTCCACCTCCTCCGATACGCGCTGAGAAACAGACCGGAGGGTGCTCTGGCTATCAACAAGCGAATCTTCTTCCCTCGTCTCTTGTGACGAGCCCAAAGCTTCCGACTTCATGCTGACCAGAGAGTTTTTCAACAGGCCAAGCAGTAGGATGGTGAGGCTGATAATGGCGGCATCGGTCTACCATCTGTGTAGACTCCTCAAAGTTACTCAGCACCTGACAGATATCAAACATCCACGTCCACTCTTCATTGTAGACTTGAGGAAGCTGACTGACCTGACTACCAGTTCTGGTGGAAGTTGACATATGGCAGTCTACAATCGCTCTGCGCTGCTGGTAAACTCTGGATAACATAGTTAATGTTGAATTCCACCTCGTGGGCACGTCGCACAACAGTCGGTAATCTGTGGTGGATTTTCTGAAATGCGCACAGATGCGGCACATCTTTGTGAGAAAATCAGACAGATTGGGATATGTCTTGAGGAACCGCTGAACTATGAGATTTAACACATGGGCCAGGCATGGCACATGTGTCAGTCTGCCGAGTTGCAGAACCGCCACCAGGTTACAGCCATTGTCACACACAACCATGCCTGGCCTCAGGTTCAGCGGTGCCAGCCACAGATCGGTCTGCGCCGTGATGCCCTGTAATAGCTCTTGGGCGGTATGCCTTTTGTCGCCTAGGCTCAGCAGTTTGAGCACCGCCTGCTGACGCTTAGCAACGGCACTGCTGCTGTGCCTAGAGCTACCGACTGATGGTGCCATGCCCACGGATGGTAATTCAGAGGAGGAGGTGGAGGAGGGATGTGAGGAGGAGGAGGCATAGTAGGCCTGAGAGACCGTGACCGTGGTAGTCACCGCAATCCACGGCATCCGCAGTATATGAGCGGCCCCAGGGTCAGACTCGGTCCCAGCCTCCACCAAGTTAACCCAATGTGCTGTAAGCGATATATAGTGGCCCTGCCCGGCAGCACTCAACCACGTGTCCGTGCTAAGGTGGACCTTGTCAGAAACGGCGCTGGTCAGGGCACGGATGATGTTCTCTGACACGTGCTTGTGCAGGGCTGGGACGGCACATCGGGAAAAGTAGTGGCGGCTGGGGACCGAATACCGAGGGGCGGCCGCCGCCATGAGGTTTTGAAAGGCCTCGGTCTCTACCAGCCTATAGGGCAGCATCTCCAGGCTAAGCAACTTGGAGATGTGGACGTTGAGGGCTTGGGCGTGTGGGTGGGTTGCACTATACTTCCTTTTGCGCTGAAAAGCGTCTTTTATATACAAAACAGAAATATAAACTGTACATTTTTATTTATTTATTTTTTTAATAGAAAAAAACGTGCAGAAGAAATCAGACAGCACAGCAACCTCAGAAGATGATTGCTATGGCTAGTTTAACCAACACTGACAGCACACAAAAGGATTTTGTGCTGTGACTTTCAATTTGGGGGAAAAAAAAAAATCGGCAGACTATGCCTAATTCTATCAAACCCCCAATAAATTGTCCCACTTAGCTAGCTGTTTGATATGTGTGTCACTAATAGCCAAAATGAACGTGCACAACTTGCGAATCGCAAGTCTCCCTGCAAAAGTAGTGCAGTAGCTGCACTACTAGTGCCAGCGAGCCCAGCCACAAGCAAATGAAAAAAAAACTATTCTAGCCCTAACAAGGGCTGTTGGGTTCTTGTAGACTCACTCCTGCCTAACAGTAAGCTAATAGAACCCCCTAACACTATCCCTGCAGCAGCAGCAGTAGCAGCTCTGTCCCTGACGACATTCACACAGAGAATGATGCGAGCACCGTGAGCAGGGCCTAGTATATCCCAGGTTCACCTGATCAGGCCTGCCAACCACTGCTATCGACATGTAAGTGTACCACGTGATGCTGGTTGTACTTCAGAGCCTCTTGGCTTGTGATTGGCTCTGTTTCAGGCTGCCAAAAAGCTAAACGCCGCGAGATGCCATTTTCTTGAGCAGGCGAGATACTCGTCCAAGCACCGAGCAGTTGCGAGTACGCTAATGCTTGAACGAGCATCAAGCTCGGACGAGTATGCTCGCCAAGGCCGGCTCCAGGTATTAGTGGGCCCCTGGGCAACAGAGCCTTAGTGAGCCCCTTCGTGGGCCACCCTCCAGTGGCCACACTGCCCCCCCTTCCCTTGTGGACACACTGACCCCCCCCAGCACCTGAAGTAACCATAACCCGGTGTGCGGTACGACTCCTAGACATCCAGTGGGTGCAAACATTGGGACTGTGCACAAGAGTTCCTATTTATGTTGAGACATATTTGAATCAAGAGGATGCTCAGATGCATTTAATCAGTGTTGAATGTGTTGAATGATAACAAAATGATAACAAAAATTATCAAAATAATAAAAATGTAGATTTCTATGAGCAAAACAGTAACAATGCAGTTACACGATAAAACTAAGCATAACTAAGCATATTCTAAATAGTTGCAAGTCAAAAGTTCAAAACAGTGTTACTCTTTTGCTCCTCAGTGTCGGCAAAACATTTATGTAGGTTTTTGGCTCCCCTACGATTGTTTTTTTTAACTTATCGATAAGGGCCAATGTCCTGACTGTTCAATAAGTTGTTTTGCTGCCCTAATCATCAGTATCAAAAATTTAACAAAGTTATTGATAATTTAATTTAATAGTCACTTACAAGAGTCTTCAACTTGGTTACTGTAGTTTCTCTTTGGTTTATTCTAGGACTGATATTTATTGACTTAGTCTGAGATGATTTATTAAAATGAACAAAGTTATTTTATGTTCCTGTTTAATATCCATATAAAATTGTAAATTACTGTTTATGTACCTGCCAAGATGAAAAAAATCATCCTACAATCTTTATTCGTTTTTAATAAAGAAGGATTTTTTATGAAACCTGCAGTGGAAAAGGAGAGGTAACTGGATTGATTCAATTTAGTATATTAAGAACTCTATCTATCACAAATGAAAGAATGACAGACATACAATAAATAAAGGTGCAAATTTCACTACAGTTGGCATTTGTTCACAAATCAATAGCTCCTTCTTCCTTTACCTATTTCCAATATAAGCCTATAATTCTTTGCTGTTCTCCTCTGTGTGGTCCACTCTGTATGGAAAGGGAAACAAGCGGCACTATGTAGCTTTCAGGAGAGTCTTGTGTCTGTATTGTGCATGCTGCACAGAAGTCTCCTGCAAAGAATAGTGGTGGCACAGAGTTTCCCCTGTTCTCTATCAGGTTTCATCCCAGTATAGGATCCTGCACAACCTTCTGTGTTCTCTCCGCTTTAGAATACACAACAGACTCCACTTCACCTCTGCTTACCGAACACTTTATCTACACTGCACAGACTATGCACTTCATTTAACAATTTTTGTGTTTTCTAATCTTATTAGGTTGCTCCTCCATGTGATAAAAGATACTTCTTTATATGTATTATATGTACAGCTCTGCATTCACTTATTGGCATTTCATTGGATTCACTGCTATACTGAGACATCTATGTATGTTGCCCAAAGTCATATCTATTGCTTAAATGTGAATATAACATACTGCTGCTATTAGCCATCTGAATTGAGTGTCAGGGGAATGTTCCCATGAAGAACCCCTGGTGTTCACTGGCTGGCTGCCTATTGGTATGTGAATGGATAGCTTGATTGCAAAAGTAATACTAGAACACTAGATGTAACTGTCTAGCACACAGGTATTCAAATAGAAATGTTTCTTACATGAACAAAAGGATTTAATTAAACCATATTTTTAGTATTTCTGTTCTGAAATTTAATTGAGGTTAATACTGTGTTTGTTTCTATAGAGACTGATCATCCATTTGAATGCACTTTGAAAGTGTATTTGTCTCCAGGAGCTTTAGTTAAAGGAAATCTACCATATTTCCTATCCTATCCTAACAGTTTAAAATCAACTGTTAAATTATACTAATGCGCCAAAAGGCTTTGCAACCTGTTACATAGTGCGGAAGTACACCCCCCCCCATGCTCCCTCAGAACTTCTTCCCTCTCTCTACACAGTATGACTGGAAGTACTTCACAGCCTTGGTTGGATCATTTAACCATTTTCTGTGAAGAATTATGAGTTCATGAGAATTATAAATACTCACTTACAAAGGTGTCTAACTGATGGAGCATTATAGTTCACATTAGTATATGAACATCTCTTTCTCAGTAATTTCATGAGCTGGAGGGTGCTAGGTAAATCCTTAAATAACTGGGATATGCAAATGCTCATTGTTAGTCTTTTGGGGAATTCATCATCGCATCAAGGGGCTGTCTAAAAGATATTTTTGCTCAATCTCCACAGCAGAATAAATACTACATCAGTAAGGATATTCATTTTTATCTCTTTTTATTGTATAACTGTTTATGTATGTTTGTACTGCACATTTGTGTATTAAATCTTTAAAATTAAAAAAAAAGTCATTTACAGATTTTCTCCTGATTGCACTGAAATGTTTGCAATAGGGATGAGACCAACATGTTTTACATGCAAAACACATGGTTATCATTTAAAAATGGTTATCAAATAAAAATAATAACTGACAGCAAGGAGTTAAAATATACACAAAGTCAATAACTCACATGTGGAGGGATGTGGGTGCTAGTGCCTCATCTGCCTAGAGCACCAAAATGCCTTTTTATGGCACTGACAGTACTCTAGAGATACAGATTACAGAGAGAATCTACAGTAAAAAGACACAGAGTGACAAGTAGGTGACACATACATCAGAACATTTCCACATAAACTGAAAGGGAACATAGCTTTAACAATTGAGTTAAACACCTCCAAAAATGCAAAGTCACAAGTTAATATGTATATGATGACTCATTGCACTCATATCCACAAGGTTTTCTGTTCTGAAAATCTTTTTATTTAATTTTTAAAATTATAACATACTGTATAACATGATAATTATGAAACAGGGGTGGAGGAAATGTCCATACAGTTTCAGGATATTAGTATTTTAGAAAATGTCTTCCTCTTTTTGACAATTAATTTTATAGCTTTAAGAGGCATTTTTGGACATTAGTTTTATAAAGAAAACTCCCAACTATGAATATCCATTGTGGCAGGAAGCTAATCAATGTAATATTTATTCACTTTAATTAACTGTCAGTCTGATCCCACACCATTGGTAAGATAGGATAACAAAGTATCATAGCAAAAATAATTAATTCCAGTCAATGATAACATGGTGGACAGTATGTTATAATATTATACATTGATAATAGAAGAGTAAAAACCATTTATTCAGATGAAGACACTAAGTTTTATAGTTGTCTATTTGACGTTTCCCTTATGTGCATTAGAACACCCTGTTGCTACCTGCCTTACATATTAGGACTTTTATTTCAATTTAAATGTAGGCATTAAAAAGTTGAGGTCATTCAGGGCATTCAGTTGTGAAGGGGTTGTCCTCAGTAGCAGGTAATTTTTTTGTTCTTGTTGTTTAATTTTTTTCTTCCTTCTTTGACCTGAATGCAGTCAGGGACTATGCAAGGGAGATTTATAATATGCTGGCACTCCTGAAAACTGGTGTGCAGTGGTAAATCTCTCACTGTGTGTTAGATTATGTAATCTACGTAATTTCCTATCCTTGCGACAACTATAAGAAAACACCATTAGGATTCAGTGATAGAAATGACATGTCTGTTTTCCTTTAAATATTTAGCTGCATGATATTGAGATGACTTTAATGTATAGAGTTTTAACTATTCTGGTGTGCAGCAGCTCACACATGACTGTTGAAAGTGCAGTCTGTGCAAAATAGCCTGTTGTCTGTGCAACATCCCTGCCAATGCATAGGCTAGGTGATTGTTGTGAATAGCACTTTCTCCTTGTCAGGATCTATCTGGTCAGCCTGCACAACTCATCCAGAAGCTACTGCTAGTTAGATTTAGTAATTACAGCTTGAAGCCACTGCCTGGTCAGGCAAGAGTTAAGCATGTGAAATGTTGTTATCCAATGATATTCCTTGTACTACTGTAAGGCAAGCTGGAAGCTGGTTGGAGGGGGCTACCACAGGAGCCAGGGAATATAAAAACCCCTAGTAGGTGGGGGCGCATGGTCTGTCTTGGATTCTAGTCAGCAAAGTGAGAATCAGGTCCAGTGTGCAGCTCCTACAGAGCTGCCATTCAGACACACTACAAGGCTACACTACAGCCAAGCCTGAAGTTACTACCAGGCTGTGAACAATCCTTCCTGTGGACCCGCTATCTCCTACCAGCCTTCCAGCCTGTTGAATCTGCTGCTAATGTTTAGGCCATTTGGAGTTGAATAAAGTACTGTAAGTGCATTTGCACAACTTGCTTCTGTGTAATCCCTGGATCAGGCTGCTTCACCTTCACAGGCATCCAATCCTCCATTATCCAGGGACGATTACATACACCTCCTGGGTTGCCTCAGGAAGAAACCAATTGCATCAGCCTCTCTCTCCATATTTCTTGCACACATCACCTGATGGAGACCCGCCAGGCTGTAGGCCCTTCCTCCGGTCCCAATGCTAAGCCAGCCACTTCAGTTTTTTGGGCCCCTGGCTGTCCTCAGGAAAGGCTAGGCCCCAGTGGGGGATGTTGCTTCTGTGTAAGCCTGCCTGCTCCTCTCTTGTCCCATTATGTGCACTAAATAAAGCAGTTTTTTTATGGTGAGTGCCGCTTTCATCTTCTTTCAAGCACAACTCACCAAAGTGAATTTCAATCAAAATAAATACATTAAAAACTATGATATGGTTAAATGGTTCATTTAAGGTTAAAAAATCAGTTTGTAAACTGATATACCACCAACTATTAACAAAGTATTCTAACCCTGTAAGTTCATGAAGAATAAAAAAATATGGACAGAAAATTGAGAACTCTTCAATAATAAAAGAGTTTTCTAAATAATTCATTGAACCTATTTCACCAGCACACAAAAGGACTTTGAAACAAAGTCACAGTGTAAATTTATGCTGCTTTCCTTAAATGACTAAGATTTACCCTACAATATCTTACTTTCATAGCAAATCTTTAGTTTTAAGGACGGATATTGAGAAATATAAACTGTTGTCCAAGAAAACAAAACACAGTAGTGTGGAAAGCCTTGTAGGATTGACAATGGAGTTTCTGACTAAGGCCTTAAAGATGCTGTTATGATTATCACTATACTCAAGACTTCAATTAAAAAGGTAAACCAGCTCTGCTATTTTTCCCGTTATGTGACAATGGTACAATGGTCACATAGACAAACAGATCTAATCATGCAGGTAAAATATCCTAATTTGAAAGCATAAAATCTAATATGGTTTATTTGATTAAAAGTGATGGTCATTGATGCCTGAATGTCCGGGTCAATTCTAGACGCTCTGCTATGCGCTTCTTTAAATGACAATATCTGTGGAAAAGCTTGACATGTGAGATTTTAACGTGATAGAATAGCTTTATTAATTACATATTTTATTTCTTTATAAAAATTGCCAATAATTGACTACAAAGGTGAGAAAGTAAGCTTTTTTGTTATTTTTTTAAAAGTTGTAACTTTGTTATGTTATAAATATGTACAGCATTATTCCATCACCATTTCCCAGGTTGAACTACAGATGCAGATACAGATACAGGGTGCATGTACTTCTGCAAAGTGAAAGTGAAAATCTCCTGCAGCTTCTTCTATATTCTGAATTCAGCTAAGAGGCTGGAGGGGGGCACATTTCAAACGCCTACATCTCCTGAACCCCCCCCCCCATTTCTGTTGCGTGAAAGGCGGCGCAGATGCACCAAAATCCGATCGCATGCGCCAAAATCCCAGGGCAATTCGGCGCAAAACGGAACCCTTAGGACCATTAGTAAATGAGCCCCACTATCTGGCTTGTTCATTATGTCTTCTGTGGTATACATGTTTTTATTCTTAATTGTAAGGTATGCATTGAATAAGATTACTTATAAAAAAAAGAAAAAGGGGTCAAAGATAGGGGTACAATGACATGCAAGACATGTCTAATGGACATTAACCTCTAGGCGCACCACGACGTTATACTACGTCCCCGGAGCTACATGCTTAGCACACCGGGACGTAGTATAACGTCCAGCTTCTGGGACCGGCTCACGAACGGAGCCGGTACCAGAAGCAGCGGCTGTCAGCTGTCTATCACAGCGCTGACACCGCGCTGTAACACCCGCGATCGGAGCCGACTCCGATCGCGGGTGTTAACCCCTTACACGCCGCGGTCAAGCATGACCACGGCGTGTAAGGGTGTTCCTGCTGTAGATCGGATCCCCCGTGCTGCTTACCGGGGGATCCGATCCTCTACTGGGCAGCCCCGAAGTCTGCCTAATGCTCTGGGGCTGCCCGATGTCCCTGCCAGTCAGATTCCTTCCGGGTCTGACTGTAAACTATCTGAGCATGCGCCTGCCTGCTCAGACAGTTTACACTACTCTACAATGAAATAGTATTGTAGAGCAGTGTATTGAACTTGAATCAGCAATCAGAGCATTGCTGGTTCAAGTTCTAGTAAGTATAAGTAAAACAATGTAAAAACGCAAAAATTTTTACGGTACGGTAAACGGCCAAAAAAAAAATACAAAAAAAGTTCCTAAAAAATTGATGATTTTCATTTCCTCCACCAACAAAGAGTTAATAAAATCTCACCAATTAGCTACAGATGCCCCAAAATTATGTACCAGAAAAGTGCATCTCATGTGGCAAAAAAATAAGCTCCTATAGGTCCACAATAAAAAAACAAAACAAATTATAGCCTGTACAATGTGACATAGCAAATCTGATCTGCATGGCACCTCCTTCCCTTCTATGCCCGGCCGTGCGTCCATACAGCAGGGTACCACCACATATAGGGTATCGGTGTACTTAGTAGAAATTGGGTATCAAACTTTGTGGAGCCATTTTTCATTTTATCCATTAAAAAAAGTTTAATTTTCCACTCAAAATAAATGTATTGTCAAAAAATATTACAATTTGTAGACCACACCTCCATTTTGTTTTAACCCCTATAAAACACCTAAAGGGTTAACAAACTTCTTAAAAATGGTTTTTCATATGTTGAGGTGTGTAGTTTCCATAATGCGGTAATTTACGAGTCTAGCTATTATTTAGGCCTCTTACGGTCAATTAAAAGTTGAGCAGGTCCATCTAAATATTAGTTTTGGTGATTTTCCCAAAAATTTGCAAAAATGGCACCCAAATTCTGAGCCTCATAACAATCTAGTAAAATATGTGGAATCTTAAAAAACCATGCCAACATAAAGCAGACACTTGGGAAATGTAAGTTATGAATTTATTTGGGTGCTATGACTATCTGCATCAAAAGTAGGGAATTTAGAACTTTGAAAATAAAGATTTTTTCCAAATTTTTGCCAAATTTAGTTTTGGCTAAACTAAACACAGAAGATTTCATCCAAATTTTTAAACTAATTTGAAGTACAATATGTCACGAGAAAACAATCTCAAAATACCCTGGATATCTTATATCGTTCCAAAGCTATAACCACAGGGCAGATTTGAAAAATGGGGCCGTGTCCTTAAGGCTAAAAGAGGCTGAGTCCCGTAGGGGTTAAGGCAATTTTCTCTACCAGTGGCTACTGTTATTGTGCTTGCTTAAAGGTTTCAGAACTGTTAAATAACAGAAGCCCCCGATATATGGCTTAACAGACAATAATAGAGTGTCCATTTCACTGGGCAAAACTGTTTTGCATTGTTTAGTTTGTAAGTCTTGTATGTTATGTTTTAAACAATTGTTCTTAGAAGTCAATAGTAACAAAGGTAACACCTATAGTAGACAACAGAGGACACTGTGAAATATTGCCCACACTTCATTGGGCAAAAGACAGGCTAAAATAAGTGGAGAAAATGGAATTTGGAATTATCAATTCTGTATATATTGCATATCCTATATGTTATCCCCTTTAACTTAGCAGGTTTGCATTTTTGATATCATCCAGTAGACTTGAAAGGGATCATTATATTTAACATATTATGAATGCATTGGGGACGAGAAATACATCATAAAGGTATATTTTGCAATATAGTGTTAGCTCATGAAAGATTAGAAAAGGTAAAAGCTAAATTCCTATTATCATTATTTTTTAAGCACCAATTACCATGCTTTAGGCTATATTATTTCCACTTAATTCCAGAAGAAACTATACTAGATATTGTGCCTCTGGCTGATTAAAATTGGATTTTATAAGCAGAGCAATCCTTGAAAGGCAAAGACTGCCAAGGCCATGTGAGCTTGAGGAAATAATTATATGAAATATCTCATAACTGAGGCAATATTACACAATTAATTAAGCATCATGTTTATTAAACTCTCAAGTTTCCTGCAATCTTTGTTCAGCAGTGAGCGTCTTAGCTCCTGTGTAACAAAAGATAAGATATTTATGAGTATAAAAAGTCCATATCAGTGGTCATACAGTTTTACCTAGATATACAGTGGAGAGCATTTATTTTGTTTAATATGCATTTTCTCATTCAACTTGAAAAACTAGCATAGTGGGCCAGATTTACTATGAGTGAGGCAAACTGCAAAGTGCAGCAGGTGACACATTCATGAAGACCCTTTCTGTGCACAGTATTGTGTTGCGGTATGCATAGTGCAGCCACAACACAATACTAGCGCAAACGCTTTATAAATGCATGTGCAACCAGTTTGCATGTGTATTTATGTGCCGTCTACGCTACAATTCTGGCACTGACTGCATAGTACATCTGAGCCAATGGGGCTCATTTACTAAGGGTCCGAATCGCGCAATTCCGTTGGGCATCCCGACGATTTCCAGCGAATTCCGCCGGGATTTCGGATTTCAGTGCAATTGCGCCGGGTTGCATGCGACGGAAACCGGGGGAGGGGGGGGGGGCGGGGCTGTTGGAAAACCCGACGGATTCGGAAAAACTGCAGTGTTTAAAAAAAAAAAAAAAGAAATAGAAGGTGAGCTCGGACCTCGGCGCAGCAGCGACGCCTACTGGATATTGGCGCACGGACCTTAGTGAATGCAGGCCGGACCCGAATCAGCGAAGGAGAACCCGCCGCTGGATCGCGACTGGACCGGGTAAGTAAATGTGCCGCAATGTATTTTTTTTTGTGCACTCCCCAATGTAGCAACCAAGTAAATTAAAATAACAGCACAAAGAACATTTCTTTGTTTAGCGCGCCTTCATGCCGCATGTTCAGCCTAGTAATGTACATCAGCTTATTGTTCAGTTATTTCTTTGAGGAAATAACACTTCACAACCTTATGTATATATTAGCTATTTAGTAAAGAAAAAAACACAAGATAGATATTTCATACTGGCTATCGTTTATTGAATTTTTTTTTAATGTGAAGGTTAAAAGTATGTTAATACTGAATATTGAAGAATGCTGACATACAACTTCTGCTTTTCTTTGGATGTATGTTGTTTCCTTTTTCCTATGTATCAATATGTATAGGAACACGCTTTGTACAGCAGCAATGAAGATGCATAAACTGTTCATAAACTGGCTTCGCGTAACAGCATAGGAGATGGCGCTTGCATCCTTTCTCGATCCGGCCAGCACCCTTCAACTACTGAGACTGCGCAGACTACGCCACCACATCCAATATGGCTACATCAACCAAGAACACTTTATAGGACGCCTATAAGCTAATTTAATGTGGGCACTTTTTAAATACTCACTAGTATCCTGTGCTTCAAAGAGTGTGTAATAAAGCTTTGGGTTCAGAATTCATTGCCGCATCCTGCATGAAGAAAGAGCTATAGACTGACTCTTTTGTCCATAAACAATTCTTACCGCCATGCACACATGCCTGGTAATTGATTTGGAGCAACCGACTCATGAGCTATTAGTGACCCTTGTGTCAACCCCAACAATACTTTTGCAGTTTTGCTTCTCTTTAAAGACTTTAAATGTTTTGCACAATACAAATGTTATACTTTTCTGTTACAAGAGAGTCTCAGAAAACAAGACAGCTTCTTGGTGAACACAGATGAAATAGTTGAACTTTCCCCTTTTTATTTGTTTTTTATGCTATTAGCTATCAGTTAACTATACATAACATTTTGATTTCATTTTTCATTTTTACACCTCATATTGAAAACCTTGGCATCCTGGAAGCTTCTTCTGGACTTGTGGTATTCAAACTGTCACAAATATTACTTTAGGAGAGGGGTTGTATACTGGTTGGGCTGGAGTTTCTTTAACTACTGAGCTAAGTAAATTGTAAAGTTTAAGTGTAATGTTAAGGTAAATAAACACTTTATACAAATGGATACTTATTGATTTTTATGAAATATCATTTGTATCCTTTGTTAAGGGAGATTACGTTTTCTTTAGACAATTAGTCTATTCTGTAAATTTGTGTCTATGGTAGCAACTAAACACACTAATGACTTCCTATGTGGGATACAAATCATAGGCTCGTGTCATATTTGTACCTTTGTCTTTTCTCTACTTACACCCAGAGGAACATCATTAACTACTGCATTGATGAATAATCAATCACATCATATTCTAATTCATACGGCTCTGAATTTATAAGTTCTTAACTCGTAAAATATGACTTCTTTTGCCAAAATTTCAATTATCTTTAACATTTATAAACATATAGAACATTACACTCACCGGCCACTTTATTAGGTACACCATGCTAGTAACGGGTTGGACCCCCTTTTGCCTTCAGAACTGCCTCAATTCTTCGTGGCATAGATTCAACAAGGTGCTGGAAGCATTCCTCAGAGATTTTGGTCCATATTGACATGATGGCATCACACAGTTGCCGCAGATTTGTCGGCTGCACATCCATGATGCGAATCTCCCGTTCCACCACATCCCAAAGATGCTCTATTGGATTGAGATCTGGTGACTGTGGAGGCCATTTGAGTACAGTGAACTCATTGTCATGTTCAAGAAACCAGTCTGAGATGATTCCAGCTTTATGACATGGCGCATTATCCTGCTGAAAGTAGCCATCAGATGTTGGGTACATTGTGGTCATAAAGGGATGGACATGGTCAGCAACAATACTCAGGTAGGCTGTGGCGTTGCAACAATGCTCAATTGGTACCAAGGGGCCCAAAGAGTGTCAAGAAAATATTCCCCACACCATGACACCACCACCACCAGCCTGATCCGTTGATACAAGGCAGGATAGATCCATGCTTTCATGTTGTTGACGCCAAATTCTGACCCTACCATCCGAATGTCGCAGCAGAAATCGAGACTCATCAGACCAGGCAACGTTTTTCCAATCTTCTACTGTCCAATTTCGATGAGCTTGTGCAAATTGTAGCCTCAGTTTCCTGTTCTTAGCTGAAAGGAGTGGCACCCGGTGTGGTCTTCTGCTGCTGTAACCCATCTGCCTCAAAGTTTGACATACTGTGCATTCAGAGATGCTCTTCTGCCTACCTTGGTTGTAACGGGTGGCGATTTGAGTCACTGTTGCCTTTCTATCAGCTCGAACCAGTCTGCCCATTCTCCTCTGACCTCTGGCATCAACAAGGCATTTCCGCCCACAGAACTGCCGCTCACTGGAGGTTTTTTCTTTTTCGGACCATTGTCTGTAAAACCTAGAGATGGTTGTGCGTGAAAATCCCAGTAGATCAGCAGTTTCTGAAATGCTCAGACCAGCCCTTCTGGCACTGGTCTTTGAGCCCTTTGAGCCATGGTCATTCATATGGTCAGTCTAGATTGTATCTCCTTCTATTTTTTTATTTATAGTTTATTTGTTTAGCTTTATATTTGGTTGCAGTGAATGTCTGCTGTTATGAACCATTTCCCAGAAACTCTCATTTGTGTATGAAGGACTGTGAGACCCCACAAGCCTGCAGGGGCATCTTAATTGGCAAAGTCTTTGTAAGGAGAACTCTTATTTCCTGACCTGCTCAAAAGCTTCTCAGCCAGCTAAACAAGCTCCACACACTGTACTAAACAGATGCAACCCCATCAAAATAGAGCTGTCTACAGTTGGGAATCTGCTCCTTTTGTACAAGATATACTAGTTTGGTTTTTAACCCACGTCATGTAATTAGACTTTCTGAAAAAGTTATGCTTGATGTTGAGGGGTTTTCTTTACAAGTTAGATAAGAGACCATGTTTTCCTTATTCCAGCCTGGAAAATGTACAGGCAGTCCCCGGGTTACATACAAGATAGGGTCTGCAGGTTTGTTCTTAAGTTGAATTTGTATGTAAGTCGGAACTGTAAATTTTATCATTTCAATCCCAGAGAGAACTTTTTTGGTCTCTGTGACAATTGGATTTTAAAAATGTTGGGTTGCCATAAGAATCAATATTAACACTAAAGCTTCATTACAGACACCTGTGATAACTGTTATAGCTGATGATTGTAGCCTAGGACTAAAGTACAGTAAGTTACCAATATCCAGAGGTCCGTTTGTAACTAGGGGTCGTATGTAAGTCGGGTGTTCTTAAGTAGGGGACCGCCTGTATTTGCATATTTCCCACATCAAAAGGTCTTTAGCCATAATTTAAATATAAGAAAAATTAAAATCAGAGAATGACAGCCAGGAAATGATCCATTCTCCTTATGGAGATTGCCTTTGCAGGCCACCTTTACAGGTGTATGCATTTTACATTGGAGATTTTGGTTAAGAAAATTTAAAATACATTTTTGAGGGTCAGAAAATTAACATATCTCCAATTATTCCTTAAAGTGGTTTTTCACTTGATCTCATGTATATTTTTTATGTGGGGGCAGGATATTAGGTAATTTACCAATATACACCTATTAAAAGTTCTGCTCCACTTTCTTGATATGTAAAGTGAATACTCCTGTCCTTTACCTCATCAGCCAGACATTCCTGTCCATAAAATGGCTGCAGATGGAGGGTCATGTGATACTAACTGATCCTTAAAGATGTAGGCTGCTGCACTATTTTATCTGCTATTTCACAATGGAAGGGGAAAATTGTAGGGAAATGTTTTTTTTTTAACCTAGCCAAACCAGTAGTCAATTGTGGCCCCCAGCCTTGTCCACACTGCACCCTGGCCCAGCCCAGTGCGTACCCCTCCCTGCCCAATCATTAGGGCGGTGATGTAAGGGAGAGATGGAGTCACAATTTTTGGCTGTGCAGCAGAAACTACAACTTATCTATGGCTTGTTTACCAGTACAAGATATGGTAAATCCCCCACCTAGAAGTATCATCTCCAGGCTATTGCTGCAAATGGTACAAAAATCTGTTGTAATGTATATCACTGAATGTTAAACTCCAACTATTTAGCTGCCACCACATTCATGGTTGTAGAATAAAACAAAATAAGGCAATCAACAAATATAAAACAGCTGCTGCATCTAAGAGGTTAAACAGTTTTCTATCAGTTACAGTGATTGCTTGATAATAGCTTATGAACCAGTGTGAACACTATGATGTACATGTATGAAAGAATACATTTTTTTTGCATTACCCCACACTCAAGGGGTTCACATCATTGTTTAACTTTAACACTTCTCTAGTATTATAACAATAGAATACATTGAAGAATACTATTCCTGTATTCCATGCAGTTTTTAATTCATTTTTCCTATCTTCTGTGTGCTCAGAATTTCCTGTATTGGTGATGCAGTCTATACAGGCTCATAGTAGTTGACATTTGGAGTATTTCCTATATAAACTCCCAGGTGCCATTAATTATTGTCGTTAGTTACATTTTTATCAATCTATTCCATCAATATTTTTACTCAGCAACATAAAGAATTCTGAATACTTTATAATAATATGAAATACTAACATTATTATTATAATATTATTAAGATGTTTGCTCTATGTTTAACGTGTTTGTCCAGTTTTGGCAATTAAAGAGAACCTGATGCACAAATTACCCACCCAAAATTAATACTTTATTGAAAACTTTGATTAAAAAGCATTGCTGTTATCCCTAAATGGTTCATCTTTCCATGACGGCAATGCCAGGTCTCACTGCTACAACATGCTGCTGTACGGAACATTAAGAGAGAGCTCTGTTACATCATTGTTACTTAATGTCATGTGACCCATGTGACATCATCTTAGGTTCTGTTACATTTGCACAGCCTACCCCATGTACAATATGTATCTGATCACATGAAATCACAGCAGCCTCCATGGAAGATGCAGAGGAGTAGAAGTCCATGGAGGCAGCTGTAATCATGCCATGGTACTTCCATGTGATCAGATACATACATGGAATAGACATTGCAAATATAACTAGTTAAAGAACTTTAGATGGGATCACTCTGGTTACATGACATGCTGGGAAGATGCATGGGACATGGGGAGGTATAGATGGAAGGGGCTGGCCAAGAAGGACACTCCCCCTTTGATGCCATGTATCATAAAGTAGATTTTTGGGGATGTAAGGGAAACTATTTTTAGCTAAAAGACTTGTGTCTGTTAGTTAATAGAGCTCTATGGGAACCTCTCATGTGAAAATGTGGTGACAGGTTCTCTATAACTGTTGATGTTTATATAATGAAAGGTTATGCATTTCTCCGCCACCGCCGGCAAAGCTGCCCGCGGCTTCAAAAAGATGGCGCTGCCATCTTTCTGAGGATCGTCCCACCCTGTGACATCATTGGGGGCGGCAAGCTGTCGCCATGGCAGCCTCGGGACTTCCAAAGAGCCGAGGCTGCTTCGGTTTAACCTATTGTTAATGCTGATGGCACATTGTAATGAATGAGGAGTAAAATCCCCATGTACTGCCATACTGTAGTATGGCAGTATATGAAAGGATCGTACAGACAACCAAGGATTAAAGTACCCTAGGGAGTCTGAAAAATAGTAAAAATAAAAATGTAAATTTTTTTTTAAAAAAATTATAATAAAAAAACCTAAAAACTCAAATCCGCCCCTTTCCCTAGAACTGATATAAATATAAATAAACAGTAAAAATCATAAACACATTAGGTATCAACACATCTGAAAATGCCTGATCTATCAAAATATAATAACATTTTTAACTGCGTTTAACCCGGTAACGGAAAATCGTGCCCAAAGTTGAAAATGGCACAAATTTGTTATCCCCCGTTATCGTACTGACCCAAAGAATAAAGTAGACATGTCATTTGGGGCATACAGTGAAATCCATAAAATCCAAGCCCACAAGAATACAGCACAAATGCATTTTTTTAACAATTTCACTGTATTTGGAATTTTTTCCTGCAGGAGATGGTACTAGCCGACACCTGGGACTAGAATCTAAGTAGCACCTGGTCTTCTCCAGAGCCTACCGCAAAGCCGGATGGTCTTGCTGCGGCGGGGTACCACCAGGTCATACCACAGGTGCGACTAGCTGGCGGTGACAGCCAAGGTCGAGGTACCTTTGCAGTAGACAGTCTCGTGGTAAGGTTCAGACACAGGGTCAGGGCAGGCGGCAGAGATGCAAGGTCAAGTCCAATCCTGGGTAATTAACGGGAGGTCCAGACAGCGGAGAACGGGAACACAGGAACGGATTGGAACACACAGGAGCATGGAAACAGGAACACACAGAAGCATGGGAACAGGAACGCAGGAACACATGAACAGGAACCCATAAACACGGGAACAGGAACACGGGAACATGGGAACAGGAATGCAGGAACACAGGAGCAGGGACACACTGGATTGCAGGAATACACAGGAATGTAGGAAATCGCATGGGAGCTTTCTTAATGGCATAGACACAAAGATGGGATGGTGTGATGGGAGGGGCAGGGAGAAATCCCTGCAGGAGATCATGGACAGGCTTGAGCAGGGAGACATGGAAGGAGTTCAGGATGCGCATGGTGGGAGGAAGACGCAACTTGTTGGACACCGGATTGATGTGACTCAGGACCTCAAAAGGACCCAAGAATCGTGGACCAAGCTTGTACCCGGGAAACCTCATCCGGATGTTCCTGAAGGACAACCAGACCATGTCACCAGGAGAGAAGACAGGACGAGACCTGCGTCTCTTGTCAGCCTTGAGCTTGGTACGGGCAGAAGCCTGTAACAACGAGAGGCGAGTCTGCTCCCAGATTGACTTCACATCTCGTACCAACTCCTCAACAACAGGGATGTCTGAGGACACAGGCAGAGGAAGATCAGGGCGTGGATGCTGTCCATAGACAATGAAGAAGGAAGTGGAGACAGAAGATTCGGAAGGCTGGCAAGACGTGGAGCAGACGGAAGTCCTGGAAGGGGAACAAAAATGGGACATCTTCGAAAACCACCCAGATGACGGTATTGCCAGAGAAAGATGGAAGGTTCTAACAAGGTCCATAGCCACATGTGACCACGGGCAACTGGGTATCAGCAACGGAAGCAAGAGACCAGCGGGGTTTCAGGCAGGAAGGCTTAGAACATGACAGGAGGTCCAGGATCGCATGACAGGAGACCAAGACAGGTACTGATAGAGGCACCACCATACAGCGGGACTGGTACTCTGGACCCCAACAAAGAATTTCCACCGTCATCCAGTTGAGTACTGATGCATGGAGCTGCAGCCATGGAAGACTGAGCAGGAGGGATGATGTAGAGCTAGGCAGCACAAAAAAGGACAGTCTCTCCTTATGCAGAGCACCGACCTGGCAAGTAGGGAGAAGTCTTCAATAAAACAAAAAATTTTGTACAGAAGACAAGACAAGTTACCCAAGACTTCATTTATGTGTATTTTTTTTTACTCTTAGCCTCCTATGTCAATAAAACAAATGTCCCTGAGCAAAGTGCCATATATATTTGTGCTTTTTTTTGAAATGTAACAAAATGTGAAATAGGAAATGTTCACTTCCCCTTTAAGAAAATAAAATGGATGTAAATGTTTACCTTTTATTGATGTTTTAGTTTGATGTTTCCATCCATCAAACAAACACACACAGGCAGATGCAAGCATTTAGATAACTGTAACAGAATAGGATCATTTATCACAAAGAAAATAGCTCCATTTTCTGACCAAATGTGGCATACACCTAGACATGAGGCCCAGTAACAAAACTTGTGATATACACATTTGATCATGGCAGGGAGCCCAGCTTGCTATATTTTAATACGTGTGCCATGCTGATTCTAAGTCACAGCTTTCTTCATTTGACTTAGAAAAAAAATGATCTAATTATTATTTTTGAAATGGAAATGGATTAAAAGTAAAGAAAAATATTCCTGCTTTTTCAAATATTACTCATGTGTATTTTAATACAAAAATATTTGAATAATTTAACAGCTATCCACATTTCCTGAAGTATTTGACTAAGCTGTATATAGTGCTTTAGCTAGGAGTAAATAAGTGGCCTGCAGAGAGCACATAGAGTGCAGGTGTATTTTAAAGCAGTCTTTGACTTTAAGGAAAAAGTTACACAGTTAATAAAGCCATGAAACTAATGTTTTGGCAAAAGGTTGCAAGGATAAATGTTCTTAAAAATGGACGGCTTAGTGGTGGATTGTAGGAAACTGTTTAGGGTCAGTGGACCCCCTGGACCACCACAGGAGATGGAACTAGCCAACACCTCGGACCGGAATCTAAGTGGCACCTGGTTTTCTCCAGAGCCCGCCACAAAGCAGGATGGTCTTGCAGCTGCAGGGTACCACCAGGTCGTTCCACACGTGCGACTAGCTGGCTGTGGCAGCTGAGGATGTGGCACAGAATCGGAGTCCAGGCTCAACTTCAGAAACAGGCACGGAGTCAGGGCAGGCGGCAGAGATGCAAAGGTCAGAGGTCAGGACTGAGGTCACATCAGGAATTCAGCGAAGCAGGGGACAGGAACAATGCAGGGAACACACAAGGAAGCTTTCTCTAAGGCAATGAGAGCAAAGATCCTGCCAATCAGCTGGATGCTGGTTCTTTAAATCTTAGAGTGCCCGTGCACGTGCCCTAGGGAGCTTGGACGTAGGACTAGAGCAGATGGGAGCAAGAGCGTTGGAGAGGTAAGAGCGGGCCAGGGGGCAGCACAACGTAGAGAGGGGCATGGGTAATTTATCATTGAATTATCTGGCAACAACTGAAAACATCCCAATGAAGAAGAACCATGTATTTTCAGACCTCACACTAGGTCTACATTGAAATATGGCTTTGATTGTTCACATATTGTTGGTGGACATATCAGCTTTCCTATTATTTTAGTTTAGAATTTAATAAGGTTGTCTGGAATCAGTGAAATAAAGAGAAACTGCCTTTCATACTTACTATGCACACAGCCATACATTGTAAAGCAGCTCAGTTACATTCTCTTCTATTTGACTGAGCTGCACTTAGGCTACCTGACTATTATATAGTATTTGATGTTACTGACATGCTATCCAGAAGGCAGAGCACTGAGATTGCTTTTAGTGTCTGATCAGCAATCCTAAGGCAGCATACAAGATCTGCCTGGGTAAACAGTGTTGATTCCACCTTTCTTTGGTGTCATAATATCATGGTTAAAATAAACCTGAAATCTACACAGGATGTTAAATGACAGGAAGCGAGTGAAACATAGTGCATATCTACATTGGGGAAAAATAGTATTTAGTCAGCCACGAATTGTACAAGTTCTCCCACTTAAAAAGATGAGAGAGACCTGTAACTGACATCATAGGTAGACCTTAACTATGAGAGACAAAATGAGAAAAAAATCACATTGTCGAATTTTTAAACAATGTATTTGCAAATTATGTTGGAAAGTAAGTATTTGGTCAATAACAAAAGTTGATCTCAATACTTTGTTATATATCCTTTGTTGGCAATGACAGAGGTCAGACGTTTTCTGTATGTTTTAACAAGGTTGGAACACACTATTAATGCAGATCTCCTCTAGGGCAGTGAGGTTTGGTTGTTTTCGTTCTGTCGCTGGGCAATACAGACTTTCAACGCTCTCCAAAGGTTTTCTATGGGGTTGAGATCTGGAGACTGGCTAGGCCACTCCAGGACCTTGAAATGCTTCTTACAAAGCCACCCCTTCATTATCCCGGTGGTGTGCTTGGGATCATTGTCATGCTGAAAGACCCAGCCATGTTTCATCTTCAATGCCATTGCTGATGAAAGGAGGTTTGCACTTAAAATCACACAATACATTGCACCATTATTCTTTCATTTACACAGATCAACAGAGAAACAGCTCCAAAGCATGATGTTGCAACCCCCATTCTTCACAGTAGTTACGGTGTTCTTTAAATGTAACTGAGCATTCACTCTCCCCCAAACACAATGAGTTGTGTTTCTATCAAACAGTTCTGCTTTGGTTTTATACGACCATATGAAATTCCCCCAATACTTTTCTGGAACATCCAAATGCTCTCTAGATAACTTCACAAGGGCCCCAATATGCACTGACTTAAGCAGGGGGACACGTCTGGTATTGCAGGATTTGATTCCCTGGTAGCGTAGTGTGTTACTGATGGTAGCCTTTCTTACGTTGGTCCCAGTTTTTTGCAGGTCATTAACTAGGTCTCCCTTGTCATCCTGGGATTTTTGCTCATCATTCGTGTGATCATTTAGACGCCACGGGGTGAAATCTTGCATGGAGCCCCTGATCTAGGGAGATTATTGATTGGTCTTCCATTTTCTAATTATTGTTCCCACCATTGATTTAGTTTTTTGTGTCCTTCTATCGATTTTTATCGAGTGGGAGAACTTGCACAATTGGTGGCTGACTAAATACTTTTTTTCCATTATAGAACCTTAAGCACCAATGCAGTCATTGATTGGAACTACATAGATGTAATTGATTAACGTGAAAGTGACATGTCACAATATTTCTGGAGTGGAGTGGTCGCTAGCTTTATCGGAAGTAATCAGCTCCTAGAGTTTTTTTAGGGTGACAGGTCCTCTTTGATAACAGACACAGGTGTATCAAACTAACAGTTATAAATAGAGTGACCAGCAAACAAATTAATAATACCAGTTAGTCTGCATAAATCTATATATTAGCAAGCATACTATACATACAAGTCATGTTTACCAACATATGGTTTAGTCTCAGCATTCATTACCCAGCAAAAACAACAATTAGACTCAAAAGTTGGTTTACAGATTTGCGTGGTCAAACTTTTTGCCTAGCAGCATATTGTGGAAATATTGTAGTTGATGCTATAATGAATCAATAAGCTCCTTTCACTTGTCTTCTTATGTTCTTGTCTAGCACACTCCCATGGCTCTTTCTCACAGCCTGAAGCAGAAAGCATATCAATGATTTAGAGCTTTGAATTTCTTTCACATTTATTCTTTAAGGTGGTAATGTAAAGAGGCTTATTATTTTAACCCAGTATGTCTATTTTTATAGGCTCTCAAGGCTAAATAAAATTTTCGTAAGCACGTAAGCTATTTTATTGTTCTGCAAGGACTGATATGTTGATCAATTTGGATAAACACAACACAAATATGTTCAATTACTGTATCAATAGTGCTAATCTGTGTGGTTGATATTGGAGAATGAAAATGTGAGCCATGTAAAAGCAAAGCACAACAATTTTATATACATTAGATAGAAATTGGCCAAATTTTTCCTTGCAATAATAAAAAAAATAAGACAATACCTGGACGGGACAAAACTAGCGTCAAAATAAAGCATGGTAAACCAGGGGCACTTACTCATAGTGGCACTTACACTGTGGTAATATGCTTATATTTGTTATCCATTTTATTATAAAGGCTCCTAACTAGCATGTTTCACAGGTATTCTATGCTCCTGAGTTTGACTAATTTCTTAAAGGGGTTTTCCCACCAATCAACTTAGGCCCTATCCACAGGATAGGACCTAACTTGCTGATCTAAGAGGGTCTTAATGATGAGACACCTACAGGTCACGGGAATGGGGGATCCGACGGGGTCCCAGGTACCTGTGTTGCTCCCAGAGATGAATAGAGCAGACAGCCAAGCATGTCCGTTCTGCTCCATTCATCTCTATGGAGCTGAAGATTGACAAATGCCATGCTTTAACTTTCTGGTCATCTATATTGACTTTTAAACCAACCAAGAAAAAATTGCAACAACATATAACATGTACGGTGCACAAATTGTGCGTACTAAGACTAAAAAATGCTCCCAATAAGACTGTAAACCAAAAGACAAAAAGCAGGCGAATGCCAACACATATGAATGTAAAATGTAAGCTTTATTGATAAATACAGAATAAATCTAAAATACATGTATCAAATAAAGTCAGGGAAGTAAAAAGTGACTACTGCATTTGGTGTAAGCCATGAAAATGGCACTGCTGGAGAGGATTCCCCATGTGCACTTGTCTGCTCCATTCATCTTCGGGAGTGACACAAGTACCCAGGACCCCGTCGGATCACCATTCCAGTGATCTGTGGGTCTTTGATGTGTGCTACCACTCTCACCTAAGACCTGACTATTGACTGCACTTGAACTCCAACTGACCTTACCTCAATTTGTAACTGAAAACTCTAAGGGGAACATTTACTAAGGGCTTTGCGCTACACTTTTGTTGGACTGTGCACGTTCTTCATGGCTAAAACAGCTTGCACAGGTATTTAAGAAGTATCTGGACCGCTATTGTGTTGCACGCAACCCTTTTGTGGCGCAGTTGCGCTGGCTTCCATGCCACAAGTTAAGGGGTGTGCCGCCGATTGGTCCAACTGATTCAGACCGAGCACTGTATTTAACTTGCAAATTGTGTTGCATGCCCTATGTCGAAGATGCACCACAAAAAAAGATGGTGAACTGTTTCAGGTAAGTGCGGGGAAGCGACAGATTCATGATTTATGGCACACGATCTTAGTGAATAACCATACGCAGCATTATACATGAAAATAGAACTTTTAGTGCATTTTCTGACTTTTTAAGTAAATGTGCCCTTAACTATGTCTCTTGTTGATTAACACTGATATCTCTTAACCCAAGGTTGGATGAAAACCAGGGAGGTTTCTACTATAATTCTCTCAGGCGCTACCAGAATCATTTATTACTTATTCACAGTTTGGCTGAAAAATATATGGGCCCCACAAGTGCAATCCCTGATGTTATTCCTAAATCCCTTCCTTTTCCTTAATACAGGCGTGCAATAATAAAGTTTAAATGGAAAAGTGGTTAAATGTGTGACTTCCCCACTAATAGTGAAATACACATCAGGGATCTTGGTTTGTTGATGTCTGATTCAGTTGTCATTTCTGTTATGTAATATAGGGCTTTGAGACCTTTGTTCAAGTAAGCATAGGGATTTTAATAATTGAATCCCCTATAACTAAACATTTTTACCTACACAATTTACAAATGATAATTGTGAGACATCTGCTTGCCGCAGAATGCAGGCCATGTACTGAACATCTTTATCTAGAATGCTTCATTTTTTCTGTTTAACTAAATAGAACTAACCAACTGCACCTTAGAGTATTTCTATAATAAAAAAACATTATTATGCAGAAAAATCTTAATGTAAGTTACTGCAGTCATTACTCTGGATGTACACTTTTCTAATTAATTATTGAAGTGGAAGTATTGTCCCTTCACAGTATGTACTTTTTCATAATTATCGCTTTGGGTAGCATTTATCTTAATTAAGATCTCTTGCCTCTTAAAGATTCTGGGAATGGTGCATAATGTACATAAATCTATTATAGGTATGTCTTTATGGTATACAAAGGGACCAATTGTTCATAGATTAAATGTAAGAAATCTCTTCTGGGGTTTAACGGTATATGTATTTCTGTACTAAGGTGATTTTCCAAAAATATAGTATATTTATTGAAAATGCAAGAACATTCAAACATGCAATTATAACATTTCCATAATGTGTCTTAAATATCGAAACCAGTAGCCATTTATATTAAAAATTTCCCCCATTTGTAGCGCATGTTGACTTAAAATTATATTTTAAAATACATATTTAATTTTAATTAAATTTGAATTATAATTATAATCCCTGGCAGTCTGTGGCCTGTGGAAGGAATGGGGCCACAGACTGCCAGACGACAGACTATGGGTCCCACAGAGGGAAGGAGAATCTATTGTATGTATCCATACAGTTGATTACAATAAAACGAAGGTAAACACACATCTGTGCGCTCTGCCTTCGCACACTTTATGATGTCATCAGATGGGGCCACTGCTGCATTTTACAGTGTGCATGGGCAGAGTGCACAAACGGATGTGCCTGCTGCACAAAAAGAGAAAAGATGAAGCAGTGGGATGGCAGGGCACTGGAGTACTGAATTTTTTTATTTGTTATTTAATATGACAAGTGACCCTGCTGCTGTGGACATTACATTGCTAAAGGGGCTACTGTGGACATATCAGAGATGGTTGTGCGTGAAAATCCCAGTAGATCAGCAGTTTCTGAAATACTCAGACCAGCCCTTCTGGCACCAACAACCATGCCACGTTCAAAGGCACTCAAATCACCTTTCTTCCCCATACTGATGCTCAGTTTGAACTGCAGGAGATTGTCTTGACCATGTCTACATGCCTAAATGCACTGAGTTGCTGCCAGATGATTGGCTGATTAGAAATTAAGTGTTAACGAGCAGTTGGACAGGTGTACCTAATAAAGTGGCCGATGAGTGTATGTGATGAAGTACTACCTTGTATAGCCTGAAACATATCTAAGTGATAGTCCATGACAGTGTTAAAATCCCCTATCATCATTTAAGGGGGGACATTTACTAAGGGTCCACGGACCGCAATTTCGTTGGGTTTTCCTGAATAGTTTCGTTTTTCGCCAGCTTGTACGCCACAGAAATCGGGCAGTGTGGCCATCGGACAACCCGATGGTTTTGGAAAAACCTCGGAATTTAAAAAATGAAGAATGTTGCAAGATCAAGCTTGATCAAGCACTCACATGCACCGGGAAGAAGAAGGTGAACTCCGGCAGACCTCAGCGCAGCAGCGACACCTGCAGGAACTCGGACACACTACCTTACTGGCAGGACAAAGCACCGCGGGATCGCGACGGGACCGGGTGAGTAAATGTGTAAAGTAAAGTAATCAGTAAAGAACAAAAAGTGTAAAACTGAATTAATTATGTGTGTAAAGTGTGGTGGGGGCGGACCCGCTTCTATGGAAAACCCAATCCCCTAACAGGGGTTATTTTCTATTTACTCTAGTGGAGGTATATAACTGATGTCTTTCAAAGGGCATACCTACTGAGATCAGGAGAAATGGAACTTTTGAGGGATGCCTGAGGTGCAAGGAACGGCGAGGGATAAGGTAAGGGGAGGGCAGCAGAAGCAAAGGAGAGCAAGGCGTGGAATAGATGGAGAGAGAGAAAAAAAATCCTTTACCGCAAAATAAACCCACCAGTCTGCTTCCTCTGCCCGCTACTCCCTGCAAACCAGAGCAAAGCTACGACTTCTAAGCTAAGCATCCCGTAGCCCCTCCCCATCCAGAGAACAAATCATTAACACCAATTCCTTCCCGAATATTTATATCAGCAAACATTATGGTTAAACCAATCCATTGCATCTTCGGGAGAATCAAAAAACGTAATTTTCTCTTCCCATATAACACAGAGCCTATTAGGGAATAGTCTATAATAAACAATGTTCTTTTGTCTAAATTTGTTTTTCACATCAAGGAACCCCTTGCTCTTTTTTTGGGTCTCACTTGCGTACTTCAGGAAGATCTTTATCAATTGGCCATTAAACTCCAATTTCTCTAATTTCCTTAGTTTCCACAGGATCAGGTGTCCAGCAAAGGGTTACTGGTGTGATGGACTGCCACTCTGCTGAGGGAGGTCCTTTAAATACCTGCCAGTCCCATCAGGTCTTGCTGGTTATAGGCTATTCCTCAGCTCTGTATCTTCCATGTGTGTGATTTTCTATTGCTTATTCTGGTTATACATATTGGCTATTGTACTCGTGACTATCCTTTTCTGGACTCTGATTCTGTACTGTAGCTGCTATCGAGTTGTGACCTGGATCGTGATTGTTATTTGTTTGTTTGTCATGTTCTGTGTCTGCACAGTGGCTTGGGGAGGGACAGTCCTCGTCCACCTTTTAAGGCACCTGAGGCAAGTAGATAGGTGACAGCTTTGGGGGGTTCGACTTATTTGGTACCATTGCCGTTAAATGGTAGTACTTTAATAGGTTGGACTTGATGGACTGATTTCTCTTTCTAACCTTACTTACTATGATACTACTTCCGGTAGGAATTTGGGCCTATTCCTCCTGCCAGAATGGTGCATCTGAGCCTCCTGGCTCTCACCTGCCCTTTTAGCTTTGCTTTTGTAGTCTGGTTTATATATTTCGAATTTTTATTCATACTTTGTCATAGTTTGTCATACTTCAATTCCAGTACAGTCCAGTCTTAGTTTTAACCCAATGCAGAGTTTTCCAGGTTACTCTTGCAAGCTTTATAAACTTTTAGCTTATCTTTAAACTTTTTATCTTACTAGGCCACTCACCACTAATGAAGGAACCTTTGGAATCTTCAAAATGTTATCATACTGTATACATCATTATAATACGAAAGTTCTGTATTGGCAGCCAAAGCAATTACTGTTCCATGTCCTTGGCTTTCCCAACTATCGAGCCGAGACAAGGGGGGTCATTTACTAAGGGCCCGATTCCCGTTTTCCGGACGTGTTACCCGAATATTTCCGATTTGCGCCGGTTTTCCCTGTATTGCCCCGGGATTTTGGCACACGTGATCGGATTGTGGCGCATCGGCGCTGGCATGCACGCGACGGAAATCGGGGGGCGTGGCCGAACGAAAACCCGACGGATTTGGAAAAACAGCCGTATTTAAAAAAAAAGATGTGTCACGAAAATTGCACTTACCTTCGCCAAGTATAGGCCGGTGAATCTCAGGGCATTCCAGCGGACCTCGGCGGACTTCAGCGCAGCAGCACCACCTGGTGGACAGCGGAGGAACTGCCTTAGTGGATCCCGGCCGGACCCGAATCCACCGCAGAGAACGCGCCGTTGGATCGCGAATGGGCCGGGTAAGTAAATCTGCCCCAATGTGCTGAGGCATTGTTCCCCGCTATGTAAGTGTCTGAGATATTGTGCAGTATTATCAATTGTGCTGTGTGAGACTCTGTTCTGTACCATCCTATGTGCTGAAACTCAGTACCATCTTTTCTGCTCCAGAAGAGTCGGCGACATCTATTCTTTGAGATCATATACATCTATGGACTCTCCACTATTCTATGTCAGTTGACATTCCCACCAGTTTGATGGAACTGTGTATCACAAGAAGATGTCTAAACACACTGGGGCTTATTTACTAAGGGTCGCGGATCGCACTTTCGTCGGACTGTTTGCCGTTTAACAGCTGTTTGCACTGGAATTGTGTTGCTTGCGATCGGATTTTGGTGCAGCTGCACTGGCTTTCATGCGACAGAAATCGGGTGGGCGTGCCATCAGACGATCCGACTGATTCAGACTGAGCGCGAAATTTAAGTTTCAAATTGTGTGTCGCAAGACAATGCACTTACATGCACCAGGAAGAAGAAGGTGAACTCTGTCGGACCTGAACGGGGAAGCGACACATGCAGGATATCGGGCGCACAATCTTAGTGAATCTCGGTAGAGTGCATTATCGTTGGACAATGCACTTTCGGGGAACTCGCTGAACCGGGTGAGTAAATGTGCTTCAATGTGATGAGTGGAATTGTTAAAATATGGGTTCAGATGTAAGTGCCCAACCCGAATTTTAAAAATCTGTTCGGGTCCAGGAACCAAACCCAAATCCATCAGTAACACCAGCACTGATCACTGGCGCGAGCAGCATTAAAGTTACGGCTGGGTGGGGCATGGTTTGGCTGTGAAGAGAAATGACCACATGAGAGCTGAGCTCCGTCACTCCGGCATCTAAACTAGCAACTATACCCAGTAGAAACCAGCGATCCATCGCTCCACAATACCTCAGAGCATAGGGGCCCCACATGGAAGGAAAAGAGGGGCGAATGAGCCGAACGCTAAGTCCTTCAGGCAATTTTTCAACTCCGGCACGGAACGGAGGAAAGATAGTGCCGATGAGAACCTGCACGTGGGAAGAGGCGGCTCGCCTGCAACACTAAGGCTTACCTTCACTAAAGCTGCCAGTAAGCATCCTGACTCCCCAAACAAGTCTCACACATTTGAAGTCCCTGATAGATGGAGCCTAGGCTCCCAGAAACATGCAGAGCAGGGAACGTCCTCCCCACGGCACACAGGAGATGACAGCCCCAAGTAGCTCCCTTCAGAACACAGGAGCAACAGCTCGCCACAGGCATACTCTCCTGCCTCTGGCAGATCAGACACAGCGGGCTCTATCTCAAATAGCCCTGTAAAACAAAAGCAAAAGAGGAATGAAGATTACCATCTTGAGCCAGACTCTCATGCTATTAACCAAACAGGAGATTCAGACAACATGGACACACTTTCAGTGTTTCAGGCAACAGACAAGTCCATGTCTGAGAATATGCTGAAGTTATGTTGGTAGCATTTAGAACATCACTCCAATAAGAAATTTTTTCATTTGTCAAGCCACTTCAGGACACCATTGACAAGGTGGGCAGTACTTCTGCTCTGCTGCCTGATCTGGCGGATTACAAGCTCAGCATAGACCGTGCACACCACGTTGCTATACCGAGCCATCTGCCTGATACAGTACCCAGAGATGTATTAGCCAGATTCACGTTCTTCCACGTCAAGGAGCAGCTGCGCAACCTACTTCAAGATAACCTTACATCGGACGAAACTGAGAGTCAATTAGTGGAGCTAAAATATCCTTTGACCGAAAAAAAAATAGCCGATGCAATAATATCTATCCCAAATAATAAGGCAGCTGGATCAGACGGGCTCCCAGGAGCTTACTATAAAAAATTTGCTAATATTCTTGCCCCTTATTTACTACAAGTTAACTTGCTAGCAGCTTAAATAGGGAAATTTCCGAAAGAAATGCTGGAGGCTATCATAGTAACCCTCCCCAAACCAGGAAAGACGCCAGACCGCCCGGCAAACTTTAGGCCTATCTCGTTACTAAACAATTATGTTAAATAGGACATTTCACTACCTCACTTATATGGAGATTAGCACATCATTCTGTAGGGGCTGCTACACAGATTCACGGGCACTTTGAATTTTCGTTCCGGTTGCAGAGTTATTAGTCCCAAGATCTGACCATTATAATCTGTGTTTGGTCAGGGAGGAGGAGCTGGGGCCGGAGCTGGGGGCGTGTGTTATGCTAATCCTCTCTCATACTGTCAGTGGTGAGATGTAATTTCTCTATGAGCATTTAAAGGCTGTGTTCACACACATTCTAATATTCTGTTGACATTGCGTTCACACAGTGTTTACAAAAATGCAATGTTACACGCATTGGTAAACACGCATGCAATGTAAATGGAAACGCAAACGCTGTGTAAACGTAAGTGCAAACGAGACATCAACGCATACATCAAGTAAGTGTCAACGTGATGCAAACAAGACATAAATGCAAATGGCATGTAAATGTAAGTGTAAAGGCAAATGTGATGGCATGGAAGTGTAAGCGCAAGCGCCGTCTACATAAGCAAAAACAAGTCAAACTCAACTTAAATGCAAATGCTATGTAAGCATAAACGTGACGCAAAAGGCAAATACCATATAAGTTTAAACACGACGCAAATTCAACATAAATGGAAAATCTGCATATGCGTAAACACACTTCAAACGCTGCATACACGTAAACGTGCCACAAATGGTGCGTACGCATAAACGCAAATGTAAATGTGAGAAAAACGGAATTTGGCGGAAGTGTGCCGCGAATGCAGCAAAGCGCAACTGTGTCGCAAATGCAGTGTAAGTGTAACCGTGATGCAAATGGCGCATAAGAATAATCATAATGCAAACACTGTGTAAGCATAACGCAAATGCAGCGTAAGCGTAAACGCAAAATAATTTTCACGGAAACCATACATGACACAAAAGCCTCGCAAGCGTAAACGTGACGCAAACGCTGTGTAAGCGTTAAAGTGACATAAACGCTGCATAAGCATAAACATGATGCAAAAGCCTCGTAAGCATAACGTGAAGCAAACATTGCGTAAGCATAAACGTGACACAAACACATTTTAAGCATAAACGTGACCCAAAAGCCTCCTAAACGTAAACGTGATGCAAACGCTGCGTAAGTGGTAAAGTAAAACAAACGCCGCATAAACGTGAAGCAAACGCCTTGCAAGCGAAGAGGTGACACAATCGCCTTGCAAACGTGACACAAATGGTTTGTAAGCATAAACGTGTGCAAACGGTGCATAAGCATTAAGGTTGCGCAAATGCACGTAAGCGCAAATGTGACGCAAACACAGCGTAAGCGCAAACGTGACGCTAACACTTCATAAGCATAAACATGATGCAAACGCCTCATAAACGTGACGCAAATGCCTTGTAAGCGTAAACATGACGCAAACGCTGCGCAAGCGTAAACGTGACGTAAGCACCACGACGCAAACACCTCGTAAGTGTAAGCTTTTCGCACACACTTCGTGAGAGTAAACGTGACGCAAACGCTGAGTAAGCGTAAATGTGACGCAAATGCCGAGTAAGTGTAAACATGAGCAAACGCGAAATAAGTGCAGACGTGGCAGAAACGCTGCATTATCGGAACCGTGATGTAAACGCTGCGCAAGCGTAACCGTGATACACATGCCGCGTAACAATGATGCAAATGCTGCGTAAGTGTAACCGTGCTGCAAACACTGCATAAGCGTAACTATGACGCAAACGCCGCATAAGCGTAACTGTGACGCAAATTTAGTGTAAGCGTAACCACGACACAAACGCAGCGAAACTGCCGAAACATTGTGATTATGTAAACACAATGGGGTTTATTTACTAAGGGTACCACGCCCACATTTTCGCCGGGTCTTCCGACTTTTCGGGGATCGTGCTGCCGGGACAGGGATTTAGAAGGGAATTTTGTTGCACGCGATTGGATTTTAGCGCATCGGCACCGGCTTTCATGTGACAGAAATCAGGGGGTGGGCCGTCGGACGATCAGACTAATTCAGTCAAGCCGCAAGATTTAACTTTCAATTTGTGTCGCAAGATCAAGCACTTACATACACCGGGAAGAAGAAGGTGAACTCTGGGGTACCTGATCGAGGAAGCGACACATGCAGGAAATCGGGCGCACAATCTTCTTGAATCGCGGCAGATGTGCATTCCAGTCGGACACTCCGGATCGGAGAACGCGCTTGGATGGGTAAGTAATTGTGCCTTAATGTCAACAGAATATTAGCGGAATGTGTGTGAACACAGCCATTAGATGAACATAGAAAAAAATCATAGCTCAATATTCATAATAGCTTCTCTGACATTGCCTGCCACTGATTGGACAGTATGAGAGAAGATTAGCAAAACACACGCCTCCAGCTCCAGCCCCAGCTCCTCCTCTCTGACCAAACACAGATTACAATGGTCAGAAACTAGGAATGATATCTCCGCAACCGTGGGGGCTAGAAGGAAAATTCTAAGTGCCCCTGATTCTGTGTAGCTGTGTAGCCCCTACACGATGGTATGCTAATCTACAGATGTGTGAGGTGGTGAAAGGTCCTCTTTAAAATATATGCAAAATTACTAGCAAATCGGTTTAAAAAAGTACTACCATTTTTGGTCTCATATGACCAAGCTGGCTTTTCCCCCACTAGCCAGGCATCAGATAACACAAAGAGTCATTAATATATTACAACATTGCGAGATTAATAACGTAACAGCAGCTTTTATCACTGTCGAAGCTGAAAAGGAGTTTGACAGAGTCAACTGGCAATATGCATTTGCATCCCTCCGCAAAATGGGCTTGGAAGGACATATACTCATGGCTATAAAAGCCCTCTACTCTTTTCCAACCGCTACGGTATTTGTAAATGGGGTTCATTCTTGGGAATTTTCCCTATCTAACGGAACCAGACAGGGGTGCCCCCTCTCCCCTCTCGTTTTTGTACTTTTGGAAAAGCCGCTAGCTGAAGTGATCAGAACGCACCCGGGAATTCATGGAATAAAAGTGGAATAAGACTTGATACACAAGAACTCTCTATGTGCCGATGATATCATACTACTCTCCACTAACCTAGAACAATCATTACCCCACATATTTGAGGTAATAGATATCTATAGCAGAATATCACATTATAGGATCAATAATACAAAATCGCAAGTTCTACCTATAAATATCCCACCCCCACTTCTCGCCTTCTTAAAACAGAAGTACAGCCTATATTGGAGAGGTCAAAATGTAGCATACTTAGGCATTAACCTAGCCTTCTCCCCGAAGAAACTATATGAAGCTAATTTCCCCCCTCGCATGGCTAAGATCGACAAAGAAACAGCTGATTATTTCTAACACACCTTATTGTGGTTTGGACGCATAACCACATATAAGATGATGGTATTGCCCAAATATCTGTACTTACTCCGCACTCTCCCGAAACCTATCCCAGAGAGGTTCTTTAACAAAATTAGAGCACAGGCTTGGTCTAAACTCATCTCTCAACAAATGACTATAGTGACATTACCCCTACAAACAATCCCACTACAGATACTCGACCTCCACCTGGAAAATCTAAACTTTAACTCATGGTACTATAATGGGATTCACTCACTAGTGGACATTTTGATAAATGATAAAATAACTCCCTTCCTCTCTCTAGTGCAGAAATGCGAGATTCCTAGAACTGACCTCTATAAGTGGAATCCGTAACCTTCTGCAGAATACTCCCGCACTCTTTCAGAGGTTGATAAAAAAGTCCTAGAGGTGTTGTAAAAAGAGGGAGGGGTTAAGAGAGGTATCTCAGTCTTTTACAACATATTGGGAAAGAAGCTGGGGTATATGACAAAATGAGAGGAAGAGCTACACGCATCATTCTCTGATAAGCAATGGTCCAATGCAATACAATTAATCAACTCTACACTTAGGAATACGTCCCACCAAGAAGTGATAGTAAAGACTCGGATGCGTTGGTACTACACTCCTGCTTGCCTGAATAGGATATTTCCCTCAGTAGATCCTTACTGCTGGAGGAAATGTGGGCAAAAAGGGTTGTTACTCCACACCCACGATCCTCCACAGCATCCACCAGCGTTCAGCTCTCCATACCCCAGACGCTGGAGCGCAAAAGGAAGTATAGCGCAACCCACCCACACGCCCAAGCCCTCAACGTCCACATCTCCAAGTTGCTTAGCCTGGAGATGCTGCCCTATAGGCTGGTAGAGACCGAGGCCTTTCGAAACCTCATGGCAGGGTCCGCCCCTCGGTATTCGGTCCCCAGCCGCCACTACTTTTCCCGATGTGCCGTCCCAGCCCTGCACAAGCACGTGTCAGAGAACATCATCCGTGCCCTGACCAACGCCGTTTCTGACAAGGTCCACCTGACCATGGACACGTGGACAAGTGCTGCCGGGCAGGGCCACTATATATCGCTGATGGCACATTGGGTTACCATGTTATCCAGAGTTTACCAGCAGCGCAGAGCGATTGTAAACTGCCAGATGTCAACTTCCACCAGAACTGGTAGTCAGGTCAGTCAGCTTCCTCAAGTCTACAATGAGGAGTGGACGTGGATGTCTGATATCTGTCAGGTGCTGAGTAACTTTGAGGAGTCAACACAGATGGTCAGTGGCGATGCCGCCATCATCAGCCTCACCATCCCGCTGCTTGGTCTGTTGAAAAACTCTCTGGTCAGCATGAAGTCGGAAGCTTTGCGCTCATCACAAGAGACAGGGGAAGAAGATTCCCTTGTTGATAGCCAAAACACCTCAGGTCTGTTTCTCAGCGCATATCGGAGGAGGTGGAGGAGGATGAGGAGGAAGAGGAGGAGAATGTTGGCAAGACAGAAGAGGGGACCATTGTTCAGTCCGTCACTGTTCAGCGTGTATGGGCAGAAGAAGAGGAGTTGGAGCCTCCTCCGATATGCGCTGAGAAACAGACCTAAGGGTGCTTTGGTCTGTTTCTCAGCGCATATCGGAGGAGGTGGAGGAGGATGAGGAGGAAGAGGAGGAGAATGTTGGCAAGACAGAAGAGGGGACCATTGTTCAGTCCTTCACTGTTCAGCGTGTATGGGCAGAAGAAGAGGAGTTGGAGGAGTTGGAGGAGGAGGAAATGGGCAGTCAGGCCAGTGAGGGGAGTGAATTATTTCGCGTTGGGACTCTGGCGCATATGGCAGATTTCATGCTAGGCTGCCTATCCCGTGACCCTCGCGTTCAAAGAATTTAATTCAGCACCGATTACTGGGTATTCACTCTCCTGGGCCCACAAACAAATAAGAGAGAAAGGCAGATGTGTATATGTGAAAAGGTTCTTTATAAAACACAACAAGGGCATGGATAAAAGCATTTAAAAACCCAAGAAAAGAGGGTGTGCAGTCACAAAAACTCCCCAAGAAGTGTTAGTGTGGTAATAACAGAGATAGTAGGCAAATGAGATGGGTAAGTAGATAAATATACAATGTCAGTGCAATACAAGCTATAAATAATAACAAACCACAATCTCATACATATAATGACGCTACATTACCGTTGGTCACTCTCTAGCCTGCCACTGCTGCCGCCGCCTCTGCATGCCGTCCCCTATAGTGTCAGGGTCAATTATTGGATGTTTTAGATGCTATCTAGCCTCATTCTGTCACTCTGTCATGGCCATGCTGTTGCCCATAATTTTGGCCCTGTCCATTTCCATGGTGTTTCCATCCTTTTCTGAGGTTCCCAGGTATTTGGCCAAGCTTCTCTGTGCAGAGCCTTGGTCCCCTTGAAAAATGCTCGAGTCTCCCATTGACTTTAATGGGGCTCGTTATTCGAGACGAGCACTCGAGCATCGGGAAAAGTACGTCTCGAATAATGAGTACCCGAGCATTTTAGTGCTCGCTCATCTCTAATAGGGAGCTCTGAAAAACTCTCAGTAGCCACAACTCTATTACTTATAGGGTCGGGCAAAGTGGGGCAGATTTACTTACCCGGTCCATTCGCGATCCAGCGTCGCGCTCTCTGCGGTGGATTCGGGTCCGGCCGGGATTCACTAAGGTAGTTCGTCCGCCGTCCACCAGATGACGCGACACTTTTTTTTTTTTTTTAAATGCGGCGTTTTTTTCCGAATCCGTCAGGTTTTCGTTCGGCCACGCCCCCCCATTTCCGTCACGTGCATGCCAGTGCCGATGCGTCAAAATCCGGGGGCAATACAGGGAAAATCGGCGCAAATCGGAAATATTCGGCTAACACGTCGGGAAAACGCGAATCGGCCCCTTAGTAAATGACCCCCAGTATCTCCAGACAGCACAGGTTTAGTCGCACACAATCTGATGGCTACGAAATTAGTAATTACGAGACATTGGAAAGATATAAGATGTCCCCCCATTCAAGAGGCAATTGACATTGTCAACACTTGCTGCATCTACGAAAAACACATATCCTACTGCGAAAACAAATACACCAAATACAAGAGAAAATGGGATCAGTGGATTGCAAGCTCCTACTCCCATGAATGAACCTTCAACACTTAACTTTTACAGGCTATACCTTACCTTTACACGCCTCAGATCATTGGTTAATAGGTTAAATTGTTAAATGGTTGTTAGACAATGATAAATGAGATAATTTGTGCAAGAGCATATATATCATCCAAATATAGCCTTCCGCCATGGAGGGATGGCTCCAAAACCCGCAGATTTGGGATGCGGCTCTCTGACTTTTGTAGAAGGTGCTATACTACCCAACCATTCGGACAGTAGCAAAACTGGTATATGCTACTCAGAGGGAACTTCAGTCCTTCAGAGATATATAGCACTTGCTGACCATAGGGACTGCGTCCCAACTGGAACATCTAGGAACGACTGAAATAATTAGCTAATATGTGGAATAATTTCTTGTACCTAAAACTGTGGTATTTGTCTAAATATGTATGCCACAAAAATGGATAAAAATAAGTTTAAAAAAATAAATAAATAAAGTTACGGCTGGGGAGCAATGATCCTCCCCAAAATGGCAGCGCCCTAGGCCACTGCCATTCTGGTGTCGGGCGTGAGGCCACATCGATTTATATGCAGGTTGCAACTTTGGGGGGGCGTGGTTTGAGCCGAACTCGAAACAAAACTTCTGTAGCCCAGTGAAAACAGAGGTATCATCATCTCTAGATCCCTGCCTCACAAACACAGCTAAACTGTGCACATACACATGTGTATCACACTACTACACAGCAACTATAGAGTTAACTAAACAAAGCTGCTGCAGTGACATCACACAATATTGTTACATTTGCAGAGACTTGTGCAGACCAGGCCTAGTGTCTGAGTTGTTGTAGTGCAGACCAGGCCTAGTGTCTGAGTTGTTGTAGTGCAGAGCAGGCCTAGTGTCTGAGTTGTTGTAGTGCAGAGCAGGCCCAGTGTCTGGGTTGTAGTGCAAGAATCTGCAGCAAGAAGCACCTCAGCAAAGCAGGGAAGAGATTGCACATTAGTTGCACATTAGAAAGAGCTGGAAGCACAAGATATTTCTGTACAGGACAGAGAGAATGAGAATATGTAACTGCAGAAGCTACAGAGGATCCAGAGACATGTGCAGAGGGAGGACACTGGAGCACAGAGACCCCTCAGCCTCATACATCAGGTACTGAAGTCACTGCCCCTAGAACTTGTCCTGGATTATTATTACTGTGATTGCTGACTGAAGTGTTCAGACTGCTGAGAATAAACTGTTCAAAGAGACTGTGGAACATGTGCTTATCTATCTGGGCCTAATATCCCCTAAACTACACACCCTCAGAATCCTAAAAGAACTCGCCCCTGCTAGCCCATCGTGGTCTGGCGTGTGTGGCTGTTACATTGGTGGCCCGTACGGGGATTTTGAGTGGATTTGGGATGCCCCAGAGTCTCTTAAAGACACAGTACACCGTTAGTGAATCTCAGAACTGTGTATAAAGAGAAAGTGCCTTGCTGTCCTAACAATAGCCATGGATATACAGCAACAGTTAGATGCCATTAGTGGGTCTCTTAGTGGGTGCCAGAGGACAGAATTAATCAAGCCCGCACCCGCAGACATCTAATCACAGCCATTAATAGCACCCTAGATGAAGCTGAGGAGAGTGAAGAATCAGAGACTGTGATTGTGTTCTTGCAGAGACTAGCTCAATTTATTACAAGCCTGGGAACTAGTAACTCAAATGATTGTTTGGTGCCTGAAGAGAACCTGTCATCCCCACAAAAGGTGCTGCAAGGATTAAAAGAACAGGTTCAAGCCCTACAACAGACTGTGTTAGAGTCAGCTACTACACTGGAAGGGGTATTTAGCACTGGTCCATCTCCAGGCAAGTCTAAGCCAGTAAAGAGAACCAGTCCTACTCCTGAGATCACCATCAGGAAAGAGTTTAAAATAAATGGCAAGATTGGGGAGAGAGAGGAAAGAGAAAGACTGTCCTATACTAATCTCATTCATCAGATAGATTTGGGAGTCCAGAAAGGATACTGTAATGAAGAAATTATTGAAGCGGTAGTGAAAGCCATCAGTCCAGGACTGCACCTCAGAAATATGCTGGAAATGAAAAATAATCTGACTTTACCCCAACTCAGAATTATCTTAAAGGGATATTACAAAGAAGAAAGCACATCTGACCTTTACCATAAACTGATCAATATCTCTCAAGACATCAGAGAATCCCCTCAGAATTGGCTGAAGTGAAAAGAGCCTTAAGAGCAGAACCAGAACAGAGATTCAGGAGAACACGTGGAGTCTTTCAACAAAGACCACCTCCGGTGGACAGACCACCTCCAGCTTGTGAAGATTGCATAAACTCCAATCAAGCTAGAGCCTGTTGCCATTGCCTTAAATGTGGTGAAGAAGGACATTTTTCTAAAGACTGCAGAGTACCTCATTTCAAGCAGTTAAAAGGCAGAGGGTTGCTGGTGAGGGACAACCAGTAACCTCAACCCCAAAGAGGTCCCAAACTAATCACACAAAACATGCTATGTCTTTTGAAGCTACTCAGAATGAAGAGAGGTTGCGCCAATATTATCCCCAAGTGTGTGACCGTCTTCAACAACTCCAAGCAAGAAGAAACTACTCAGTCACCAGTATTGATAGTGACACTTTCTCAGGCTATGCTCCATCAGAGGAAAGCATGTCAGAAGACCAGCCTAAACTAATTAACCTGGTTGGAGAAAAATGCATCATCCAGTGCACACTAGATGGATTTCCTTTTAAAGCTCTGTGGGACACAGGAGCTCAAGTCAGTATCCTGAATGAAGAGTGGAGGCGACAATACCTACCTCACACCAGACTCAGGTCAGTACAAGAACTGGTAGGTTCTGGCCCATTCAGTGGAAGAGCTGCAAATCAGACTGTAATACCTTTCTTAGGATGGGTTGAAGTTACCTTTCAATTGTGTGCCAAGCAGAACAATTCTTGTGAACTGTCAGTACCTTTCCTGGTTACTAGTGACCAGCGAGTCGCAGAAGAACCTATTATGGGTTACAATGTGATTGCTGAAGTGGTTCAACAAACCAAGAGTCACACTCCACTAGTGGACTCAGTGTCTACATCCTTTGCATTACCTAACAGGGCAGCAGAGAGAGTGGTGCAAGTTCTCAAGAAGGCCGAAACAACTGTGTCAGTCCGAGAGGTAAGGATAGCCCTACGCTCAACTACCATTCCTGCTCATACAACGGTGGGAGTGAAATGTGGTGTCAGAGTGGGACCAAGACCAAAGCCACAGAAGATGCTGTTTGTTCCTCAAGATCCTGCTCAGCTGCCTGAAGGAGTCATCACAGGTGAGACTGTGGTAAGCGTTCCTTATAGTGGTTTTGCCAAAGTGACTGTGCTAGTTATGAATTCCACCAAGCATGAAGTAAAATTGGATCCTAGAACTTCATTGGGACATCTTGAAGATATCAAGACTGTTTACCCAGCCAATGTGAGACCAATCCTTTCACCACCTGAGAGTGCATCATCATCTCCTAGAGTGAACACCTGTCAACAAGAGAAACAGACACCTTCCTTGAGAGAACATTGGGATCCACCAGTTTCCCTAGAAGATTTGGGAGCAGAAGAACAACAGATGGTAAGACGGATGTTGAGAGAAGAATGTCATGCCTTTGCTAAAGATGACTTTGATGTTGGATGTATTCCTTCACTGAAAATGAGGATCAACCTTAAAGATAATACTCCAGTGACTAAGGGGTATACAGGAGTACCAAAACCCCTACACAAAGAAGTTAAAGAATACCTACAAGACCTTATCAACAGAGGATGGGTCCAGAAGTCAAAATCATCTTATTCCTCTCGTCAAGAACTTTAACACCAGCTGAGAAAAACTACCATTTACATTCTGAAAAGTTAGAATTCCTAGCTATGAAGTGGGCCATCTGTGAAAGATTCAGAGACTACTTATACTACAGTATTCACTGTGTGAAAATATCAAATTGTTCACCTCTCTCAAATAAATAGTTCACTGAAAATGAGGGAAAAAGAGAGTATAAGTAAAAATAAAAAGTAACTTTTATTAGATATGTATTAAAATAGATAAAGAAGTGTGAAATAAAGGTGTAAGTCTCACACCCCAATAATTCGTGTTTATATAAAAGAACTTTATCCGAACTCAGATGCCGCACAATTTTGTGCAGAGAGATACTGATATCGGATTGTTAACAACCAATGCGGAGGTATGTAGTATGGTGAGTAAAGAAATAGATCTCACTGTCTAGCGGATGGGAGGCACACATTCATTGCATGCACACACCACTGTCCTCCAACCATATGAGAAGTTCTATTCCCAACTACCCTCCTCAAGATAATAAGATAAAACTTAATACAGATTAGAACCTATCTCACACTGCACAAGGTTTGTGTTTGAGTAGAGATGGTGTATAAGTATGGAGGCTACATGCTGGAAATGCCTTGATAGAGATAAGCTGTCTAGCATAGAGGTTCTATACTCCCAGTATCTGGTAAATTACAGCTACAGATAATACTCTGTCTCCAGCTAGCTCTCCTAAAAATACATAGATCCGACACGTTTCCTAATCATATTCATCAGGGATCTGATATATAGGGGCAGATTTACTTACCCGGCCCATTCGCGATCCAGCGGCACGTTCTCTGCACAGGATTCGGGTCCGGCTGGGATTTAAGAAGGTAGTTCCTTCGCCGTCCACCAGGTGGCGCTGCTGCGCCGAAAATAATCTTAACGCCCCGGAATGCACCATCCCATAGCAGGTGAAGGTGAGCGCTTCCCAAGCGACACATTTCGGTTTTTAAATGCGGCGGTTTTTCCGAATACGTCGGGTTTTCGTTCGGCCACGCCCCCCGATTTCTGTCGCGCGCATGCCGGCCCCGATGCGCCACAATCCGATCGCGTGCGCCAAAAACCCGGGGCAATTCATGTACAAGCGGCGCAAATCGAAAATATTCGGGTAACACGTCGAGAAAACGCAAATCGGGCCCTTAGTAAATGACCCCCATAGTGTCTAGATTAATTAAACACGTGTAGATATAGGCACACATTCAGGTAGCGTGTCCCCGCATTGATGTCAGCGGCAGCGTCCGCGAGGAAACGCTAAGCTTATAAGCAAGTAGCCCCACCTTCCTGTGATGACACAGAGTGGTCAGGAACCAATGCGTGGAGCCTGATAAACCGAACCTCCCGCAAGGTACACGCCCCTCTGCGTCAGAATGGTAAGAGCCAATGGGAGGATCGGGGAGGAGACACCCACCTCCGATCACGTGATCGCAAGTCCGAGAAGCACCGCGAGGGACTGCCCCAACTATGCGAAACCCCTGGCTATAGGACAGCGTTGGGGCATGTATTGATATGCAAATAGAACCAAACGACAAAAAATCACTCCCGCTAAGGTGGGATGCGGGGAGGTCGGGGGTAAAATTGATGACAGTAATGGGAATAATACCGATGTGTGTCACATACACATCGGTGGCCGGATTTTATATATTACAGTATCATCTGGGTGTTTTTGATATTGTGTTACTGATAATGTAGAAATAGGACCAGGAGGGTAAAGGCACAGATGTCAGCATAGCATACATGAGCCAGTTTCTGATTATATGCATATTCCAGATTACAGACATGCACAATCCAACAGACTACAATGTGCAGAAAAAGAAAGAAAGAGAGGACGGACAGGTGAGAGCAACACGCTCGGATACATAGGAGTAATAAACATAAACATAACCTTATCAGTACAGGTCACAGGAAACTGACAAAAGACAGGTTCTCATTGAGGCCATTTGGTTCCGCTGTGTTTAGGGTATATATCCACCTGGCCTCCTTTTGCTGAATCAACCTGTCCCAGTTGCCTCCCCGTTTGGGGGGTCTGACCCTTTCTATGACCTGAAAGCGTAGGAGTTTTGGGTCACTGTGGTGCCATTTGGCAAAATGTCTTGCCACAGTGGTGTTGCGTTGATTCCTGATATCCCCTACATGTTCCTGTATTCTCACTTTGATTGGACGGTATGTTTTTCCCTCATAGTTCGTCGGACAGGGGCATGACAACATATAGACGGCTCCCACCGTCTTACAGTTGGCATAGTCCCTGATGGAGAAGGATTCGCCTGTGCTGGCACTCTGGAAAGTGTTACCCAGTAGGACCAGTTGGCATATATTGCAGTCACCACATCTATAGGTGCCTGTTCTTTCTGAGAGCCAGGACCGGGGGGATCATGCAGGCTCGAGATGACTGTGAACGAGCCTGTCACGTAAATTTTTCCCTCTACGGTAGGTAACCGATGGGTGTGGCAACAGAAGGTCCTTAAGGTCTGGATCTTGTCTTAAGATCCGCCAGTAGCTTATGAGGATCTCTTTCAAACATTCGCGATTAGCACGTAGCTACCGATGAGCACGGATAGATATTAATATTTCTTTACGTCCTAGCGGCTACAAAAGATCTTCTCTTTTAGATGTGAGAGCATGTTGGAAAGCCCTTGTCACAGTCCGTCTCGGGAATCCTCGTTGTGCGAAACCTATGGCTCAGGTCTTTGGCTTGTGACATGAAAATCTCCATGTGCGCTAAATTACGGCAGCAGTCTGAGAAACTGTCCTTTGGTATTCCCTTTTTAAGGGGAGTACAGAATTGTGGTCTACACAGACAAAAATCTCTGTTGACTTATGTCCTAACCACAGCAAAACTAAAGCAACTGGTCAAAGAATGGGTTGCGGAAACTAGCAGATTTTATTCAGTATTAAATATCGTCAGGCAAGTCTAACACAGAATGCAGACATCTTGTCAAGAATGCCACTTGACCAGATGACTATACATGCAAACAATGTTCAGAAGAAGTGGGGAATGGAAGACATTGTGATACTGTCAAGCCATTCTTGCCGTGGAAATAACGGAAAGGATCAGGAATTGGACTCTACTGTTTCTATTATCAGTTGTCAAAGAGACAATCCAGAAAGGCTCAGAAAGAAGACAGAGTATTGGCAGAGTACTTCACTATCTAAGTCCAAGATAGACTTCCAAGCAAACAGAGAGAGAAGTGAAGAAGCTGAGTCACTGCTATCAATACTTTACTGAAGGAGTGGCCTAAGCTCTATTTGACTCAGATGGGATTCTACATCGAAAAGAGGACCCAATTCACAACTTGTGTTACCAAGAGTCTACCACCATACAGTGTTTAAGGAAACCCATGAAGACATGGGTCATTTAGGAGTTGAACGAACAACTAACCTAATTCGAGAAGAGGTCTTTGGCCTTATATGCAGTAAGAATTGAAAGATATGTGACAAGGAATGTGGTTGTTTAAAAGACCAAACGCCCTCATAAACCTAGCAGAGCACCCATGGGAAACATCACAACAACTTACCCGTTTGAGATGGTGTCCATGAACTTCATTACACTAGAACGATGTAAAGGAGGTTATGAATACATCCTTGTTGTATGGATCATTTCACTAAGTTGCACAGGCTATGTAACTACTAATAAGTCTGGAGAACAGCTGCTGAGCAAATCTTCAATGATTTGCCCTCAAGTTTAGTTGGCTTTCCAACCAAGCTCCACCACTGATCAAGGTAGAGAGTTTGAAAACCAGCTCTTCATCACCTTGGAAGATACTGTAGAATTCAGAAATCACATACCACCCCATTATCATCAGAAGGGAAATGGCAAGTGGAAAGGATTCAAAGGAACTCTACTATCCATGTTGAGAACTCTTACTCAGAGAGGAAAAGAGATTGGAAAAATTCACTGTCTAAGATGGTGCATGCTACAATTGGTACCCAAAAGTGAAGCCACAGGATATTCACCTTTTATCTACTATTTGGCAGGATCACCCGTCTTCCGATAGAATTATGTTTGATACACCAGTGTTCAGAGACACTTACAAGAACTACCCTGACTATGTTCGTGCTGGAAAACAACGCATGACTGAAGCTAATAAATAGCTTCAAAAGTTGCCACTGAAGGGACAACACAAAACAAAGACCACTACGATAGGAAATGTCATGGAGCTGAATTGTTACCTGGAAACAGAGTGTTAGTCAGAGAATCTACTTGAAAAAGGGACCTGGTAAACTTCGTTCTTAATGGGAAGACAAATATACGTTGTATGTCAGAAGGAGGACGTAAAGATAGCCCTGTATATGAAGTGAAGCAAGAAACAGGAAAACAACAAAAAACAAGAATCCTACACCGAAACTTGTTATTGCCTTTGTGACTACCACCCACCAGATAAATATCGTGAATTAAGGAATCAAACCTAAACCTTCTAAACCTTCAAGAAGACCTTCAACTTGCAAGAACCACTTGAAGAACCTGAAGAAAATTACTTAGACAGCTAGATGAAGAAGATAATAACTTACATCTTGAGAATTGCCTACTAGGAGCAGTCTATCCCAAAACAGAAATACATTAAACCCTGAAGCTCAGAGTATTACACCACAAAGATCTTGTACGAAACTCTGGAAAGTATGAAAATCATACCAGATGTCAACTACAGTTGAAACAGAAGCTGACACAAGAATCAGGAACCTGAACTTGACACGATTCCAGAAGTTGATGCTGATGATCCATACATGAGACTGTACACCAGATCTTCTACAAGAGTAAGAAGAAGACCCTTACTTTAACCTCTGACACATTGGGGTTAAACCAAGTTGCGTACCAGAATGTTCAATTAAAAAACAAGTTTCATGACCTGTTACCCAGGAATTACAACCCGAGTACCTACCAACACTGTTTTTCTGAACCTTTTTGAACACTGATTTTGAATCCTTTTTCTCATATTTTTTTGATGGACTGAGGACATACCAAATGCTGTATCAGTGTTACGTGGTTAGTTCAATAAACAACACGACACCCAACAAATCTCAATAAATGTTTATATATATACATGCAATGTTTAAGTCATCTTTAACATTCTTTTTCTCCTATAAGCAGAAAATCTTCGAGAAGTTAGTTAAAATTTATAGAATAGGATGTTATTGTTTTGCTTTTTGTAACCTGTTTAAACCTACATCTTTAATATTGTCAGGTCATCACCTCCTTGTCACACCACAAAAAAGGACAGGTCAAGCCACCTACCACGGTGGAAACCTGGGTCAATGCCTTAACCAGTTACCAACTGGACCACGGAGTGTTAGACGTCCACTACCCAGAGGAAACCTTACCAGGGGTAACCACCCTATACAGGAACAAAACTGGGAGGATAGTTCCAACCAACCGTGTCCTTCACCAGTGAACTCCCTGATGTCGAGGACGACATTTAAATCAGAGGGAAGAGTGTAGCCCAGTGAAAACAGAGGTTCATCATCTCTAGATCCCTGCCTCACAAACACAGCTAAACTGTGCACATACACATGTGTATACACTAATGCACAGCAACTATAGAGTTAACTAAACAAAGCTGCTGCAGTGACATCACACAATATTGTTACATTTGCAGAGGACTTGTGCAGACCAGCCTAGTGTCTGAGTTGTTGTAGTGCAGACCAGCCTAGTGTCTGAGTGTGAGTGCAGACCGGCCCAGTGTCTGAGTTGTTGTAGTGCAGAGGCAGGCCCAGTGTCTGAGTGTTGTAGTGCAGACAGGCCCAGTGTCTGGGTGGTAGTGCACAGAACTCTGCACGAGAACAAACCTCAGTAAAAGATGGGAAGAGTTATTCACATTAGTTGCCACTTAGAAAGAGCTGGAAGCAAAAGATATTCTGTACAGGACAGAGAGAATGAGAATAGTAACGGCAGAAGCTACAGAGGATCCAGAGAGACATGTGCAGAGGGAGGACACTGGAGCACAGAACCACTCAGCCTCATACATCAGGTACTGAAGTCACTGCCCGGCCATAGGAAACTTGTTCTTGGATTATTATACTGTGATTAGTGAATGAAGTGTCAGACTGTTGAGAATAAACTGTTCAACAAGGACTGTGGAACATGTGCTATCTATCTGGGCCCTAATTACCCAAACTACACCCCTCAGAATCGCTAAAAGAAACTCGCCCCTGCTAGCCCATCGTGGTCTGGCGTGTGTGGCTGTTACACTTCTCTTGAGCTTTGTGGTTCCAGTCCACTCAACTCTAGCTATGTTGTAACACCTACAATTTGGACAACTAAAAGTCCAGTCTGATGAATCAGTTCACAAGCGGAGTCCAGTCAAAGTGCAGTGTATTGACAATGTACAGAGCTCAGTCTGAATCTGCTCCAATCAGTATGCAATACAAATCAGCTACAACCAAGCGGACTGACAGCACATGCACTGATATTCTGGAGAGCCAAGGTCGGACACCATTCGGCGCTGGCATGCACGTGACGGAAATCGGGGGGCGTAGCCGAACGAAAACCCGACGGATTCGGAAAAACCGCTGCATTTAAAAAACAAAAACTGTTGCGGAGCTTGCACTTACCTTCACCAGGAATAGGCCGGTGTACTTGAGTGCGTTCCGATGCTCTTCAGCGCAGCAGCGCCACCTGGTGGACATCGGAGGAACTACCTTAATGAATCCTGGCCGGACCCGAATCCAGCCGCGCCGCTGGATCGCGAACGGACCCCATTATGTATTAACTTAGAGGATACATAACGTATTATATGATATATGTAGATCTATTTAGTCTTTATTTCATTACACATGGAAAGTTACTGCCTATACAGATATTTTATAATAGGAGAGGACCCCAACAAGTGGTATCTAGGGGCCATATAAGATCAATCAAAAAAGTTATATTATACAGTAGTTTATGATCTGTCCCACCAAACCCACATTGTCTGTGAGGAATATATGTTGGTTCAGGTAAATAAGAATAAATGTAATTTTTTAGAAACTGGAAAGATAAAAAGAATATGGACCTAGAATAAAAAAATGGACATTGAGAAAATTCAATAAAAACTTGGAATACATGAGGACATTAAAGGGGTATTCCCAAGAAAACAAGATTCTTAAATATACTCAGGAAAACAAAACACATTCTCTAATTCTCTATTAACAAAATTACAGTATTTCACAGATATAAGTCCAGCCTGATGTACACAATTTCGATTGACCCTAACTAGAGATGAGCGAACATACTCGTCCAAGCTTGATGCTCATTCGAGCATCAGCGTACTCGCAACTGCTCGTTGCTCGGACGAGTATTTCGCCCGCCCAAGAAAATGGCATCTCCCGCCGTTGTGATTTTTGGCGGCCAGAAACAGAGCCAATCACAAGCCAGGAGACTCTGCACTCCACCCAGCATGACGTGGTACCCTTACATGGCATCAGGTGACCCTGGAATAGACTAGCCCCTGCCCGCGCTGCTCGGATCTTTCTCTGCCTGGATGTTAGAGAGAGAGCTGCTGCTGCTGGTCAGGGAAAGCGTTAGGGTGTTATATTAGCTTACTGTTAGGCAGGAGTGATTCTACAAGAACCCAACAGCCCTTCTTGGGGCTACAATAGCGTTATTTTTTATTTTTATTTTTTGCTTGTGGCTGGGCTTGCTGGCACTAGTAGTGCAGCTAGTACCATATTGTGACGAATTTGCAGGGAGACTTGCGAACGTTATTTTTGGCTCTTAGTGACACACATATCCATTTCAAACACCTAAGTGGGACAATTAGGCACAGTCTGCCGATTTTTCTTTTTTTTTTTAAAATTGAAAGTCACAGCACAAAATCCTTTTGTGTGCTGCCAGTGGTGCAAATGCAATTTCATCTAGCTTAGTGCTGCCTCTGCATGCCGCCCCCTATAGTGTCAGGGTCAATTATTGGATGTTTTAGATGCTATCTAGCCTCATTCGGTCACTCTGTCATGGCCATGCTGTTGCCCATAATTTTGGCATAATGGTGCGATTAAGCAGCCTCAGAGGCATCCATGCATGCTGCCCCTGCTGTTTCCGGTCCATTTCCGTGGTGTTTCCATCATTTTCTGAGGTTTCCAGGTGTTTGGCCAAGCTTCCCTGTGCAGAGCCTTAGTCTCCTTGAAAAATGCTCGAGTCTCCCATTGACTTCAATGGGGTTTGTTATTCGAAATGAGCACTCGAGCATCGGAAAAATGTTAACTCGAATAACGACCACTCAAGCATTTTAGTGCTCGCTCATCTATAACCCTGACCCAACCCTGGATCTTCTAAATTTAGGGTTGGCAGACATATTCTTTTTCTGTCTTAGGCTGCACTAAGCTCATCCCTGCATCCAGCCCCCACCCGTGCATTCCAGGAAAAGCTCACACACACACCAACTTCCTGCTGACGTGAGGAGAGTATAGCTACAAGCTACAGACAGTTTAGGTCTTTATTAAGGGGAGGGGTTTTGAGGCATATAGCAGAGCTATGTGTATGTTATGGCTGAGATGTAGCAGGGCTGAGAATGCAATTGTGTGTTATATGCATCTCATAGATCTCATCATCTCTCATTTCTGATTGGTCTTATCTCTTTCTATGTGTCAGATACTAGTTAATGTCCAGAAGCTAAATGAAATTGTATATAAACCTGTACCCTGGTAATATGAGCCCATTGTCAGCACACAGCATCGCATAGCACTATAGGGATCATAAGTGTCTGCTTAGGGAGTCTCTGGACTCTGGAATCTTACCATCTGTCAGGCTCCAGGGGCAGTGGACCCACTGGACCACTGCGGACAATGGTGTAAGCTGACACCTGGGACCGGAATCTAAGTGGCACCTGATTTTCACCAGAGCCCGCCGCAAAGCGGGTGGGCCTTGCTGCGGAATGGTACCACCAGGTTGATTCACAGGTGCGACTTTGTCCGCATTGGCAGCCAAGGCGAGGTACACAGACATAAAGCAGGATCGTAGTCAGGGACAGGCAGGAGGAAAGGATGGGCAGCTCAGGATCGAAGTCAGAGACAAAGCAACAGGTCAGGGCAGGCAGAACAGGATCAAAGTCTAATATAGAACTTGGGTCACAATGGGAAATCCAAACACAGGCATAAGGCAGGGACACAAGCTTTCTCAATGGCATAAGCATGAAGATCCGACAGGGAATGCTGGCCCTTTAAATTTGTGCGAGCCGGCGCGTGTGACTTGGGAGTCGGGGGTGCTTGCATACAACCGCGGGACATGAAACAGGAACAGGGATAGGCGAGTGGTGCGGCAGCTGCGTTGGCGGGGCACGAGTGGCACACGAGTGATAGGAGCTGAAACAGCAATAGAACTGAGTAAAATTGTAAAGTAAGGGGTTAAAAATGATCTTATTGTGAAAACATCACCAGGGGATTGCAATTTGATCATTTTCTTATTGCAGAGAATTTTCTTATGGGCAAGCCATCTCTTACCATGTTATTTTTCCAGACGTTTGCCGGTATTGTGTTAATAATTGTAAATCTCTTTTTTGGCGATTCTATGAATTCTGATAAGACTCTTTCTACAAATTCAGATTGGTTATTTCTCACTGGATATATTATCCATCGTACTAACTGCCAGTCAAAGAGAACTTCACCACTGGAATCAAAACTAATTTTCTTCCCACTTGGATCGGTGTACATAACATACCTCATGTACTGCCGCAGCTGCAAAACATGGAGATAGACATTTATCATCACTCAGTTTTATTACTACTATCATCATACACTATACACACTATACACTTTCTCATAATACACTGAGTATTCTTATTACTTCCATCAACACTGAATTTTTCAGTTACTATTATCACAATATTATGATACACTATCATACACCCTGATATGTTTTATAATTGTACAAAGATTTATATATTCTTATTATCAACAAACAGTTGAACAATGACATACTCCTTACTATTATCATTATACAGAAATGTACAAGACTCGCTATTGCTGGTTCTCCCTATACTAAACTTTTTGTTGCTGCAATTTAAAAACGTACCTCCCTATTCAGATAAAAAACATGTGCATTAAAAAATTTCAACCGCGCTCCAGATAATTATGCCATCAATAACATCTACTGTGATCCTTGTAGCGGTATTCACCAGGATTACCTGAAGTCATTTTCCTTCGGATAACTGGTTTGCAACCAGTTGTGGTGCTATTCCTGTATTTTCCTCTTGGTGAAAAGATTCCTCAGTCCAATAGGTTGCTCTTTCTGGGTGCCGGTATAGCCCCGACCGGAGACTATTTCCAGACGCCAACAAAAAAATTATGTACACAACTGAGGAAAGTCTTCCTTTCCCCGGGTATATCATCTGAGACAAAGGACTACAGATAGATCCCTCAAAACAATCTGTGGTTCTTCAGTGGCCTCGCCCAGTAGGACTCCTATCCATCCAGAGATTCCTGGACTTTGCTAGTTACTACCAGCAGTTTAAACCACACTTTTTCTCCCTTGTATCTCCATTTGTTACGCTTACCAAGAAAACTGCTGATCCTAAGCTCTGGCCTCTGGCGGCTGCAGAAGCTTTCTCCAAGCTGAAGTCTGCCTTTGCCTCTGCTCCTGTGCTCACTCCGCCTGACCAGGAGAAACCTTTCCTGCTTGAAGTTGACGCCTCCTCTGTAGGAGCTGGTGCAGTTCTCACCCAGAAAGGGACCAGAGGGCGAACTCTCACTTGCGGGTTCTTCTAGAAAATCTTTTCGGCCGCAGAGAGAGGAATTATTCCATATGAGCTTCTGGCCATAAAGCTTGCTCTGGAAGAATGGCGGTATCTTCTGGAAAGAGCACATCATCCGTTCTGTATCTATACTGACCACAAGAATCTCCTTTATCTCCAAACCGCTCAGCCTCTCAATCCACGACAGAATCGGTGGTCCCTGTTCTTCTCTTGCTTTAATTTCCTGATCCATTTCCATCTGTAGAGAAGAATGTCAAAGCCAATGCCCTCTCTCGATTATAATTGGGGATGAACAGACTCCTCAACATATTGTTCCCCCTGAGTGGCTTTTTGTTGCCGCCCCTGTGGATCTACAGCAAATGCCTCCTGTCAAGACCTACGTCCGACCAGCTCTATGAGAGAAGATACTAATTTGGGGACATTTCTCTTGTGTGGCTGAGCATCCTGGGGTGCAGAGATCTGTCACTCTCATATCACGATTCTACTGGTGGCCAGATCTGGTAAAGAACATTTGAGATTTTGTGGGTTCCTGCTCTTCCTTTGCCCATAACAAGTCATCATGTCTCAAGCCAGCACATCAGCTCCTACTGTTGCCGATACCCAGTTGCCTGTGGACTCAAATAGCCATGGACTTTATTATGGATCTCACATCTTCTTCCGGTAATAAAGTCATCTGGGTGGTGACGTAAAAAGGATAAACACCTTCTCTCCAGGTGATAAAGTGTGGCTGTCCTCCAGGTATGTCCGGCTGAAGACCCCCAGCTACAAACTTGGTCCATGTTTCCTGGGTCCGTTCGAGGTGCTGAGGTGCATAAACCCTGTGGTGTCTAAGCTCCGCCTTCCTCCCACATTTCAAACTCCTTCCATGTCTCTCTTCTGAAGCCAGTCATCCAGAACCGCTTCTCCCGGCAAGTGTCTTCTCCGGCTCCTGTGGTTGACTACACTAATGTCTTCGAGACTAAGGAGGTCCTGGATATGAAGATGCTTAGAGGGAAGCAGTTCTTCCTTATACACTGGAAGGGGTTTGGGCATGAGGAGAAATCATGGGAGCTTGAGGATAACATTCTGCACCGTACTCTCCTGAAAAGGTTCCTTCAGACCAAGAAGACGGGGAGGACGTAGGGGGGTACTGTCATGGGTGCTCTTGCGACCCCTGTCCCAGGTCACAGATGCACTGTGCCCCCTCATGTGCTCCCTCATGTGTGCGGCAGGTTCATTCACCTGTTCGCGCTCCAGCATTGTCTCCCATGTAACAGCCTCCTAGGGTGTGCACTCGATATTCTTCTGAGATTTAAAGAGCCAGCACGCAGATAATTGGCGCTGACCATTTCCGATAAATTCCCGGCTCCTTCCTGTGTTCCCTGCTGAATCTTTGAGCCTCATGCCTTAGAAAAAGCTTGTTCTCTATGTCCTGTGCATTTATAGTTCTTGTTGGGACCTTGATTCCGTTCCTGACCTTGCTCCCGTGCTGCCGGTCCTGACTTCCGCTATGTCCCCGACTATAATCCAATGCTGCCTGTCCTGACCTCCTGCCTGTCCAAAACTCAGTCTCTGCCTCACAATTCTGCACTTCACCTTGGCCACTACCGTGGACAAAGTCGTGCTTGTGGAGCGACCTGGTGGTACCACGCCACAGCAAGCCTAGTCCACTTTGCGGCAGGCTCTGGTGAAAACCAGGTGCCACTTAAACTCCGCTCCCAGGTGTCAGCTTACAACATCTTCCTCGGTGGTTCAGTGGGTCGACTACCCCTGAACCCTGACAAGAACACATGAGTTTCAAGAACAAGTCTTGTACAACGGCCTATTCCAATGACTTATAATGGGGAAAATTAATACAATGAATGGCCCATTTGAACTTTACAATTGACCGTCAGGATGATCCAGTGGAGGGATGGGAGAATATCATGTGCTTAAATGAAACCAAAATAGAACTTTTTGGAATCAACACAACTCTGTTTGGAGGAAGAAGGGTGACCAAACCCCAAAACAAACTGTGCTAACAGTAAAGCCAATGGGTGGAATTATCATACTGCGGGGCTTTTCTGCTAAGGGGATAGGATGACTGCACCATACTAAAGGGATTATGGATATTGTCATCAACCTTCTTCCCTCACATTACAACATTAAATTTGAGTCGTGGCTGGGTCCTCCAGTATGACTATGGCCCTAAACACAAAGCCTGGCCAACTAAAGAGTTCTGTAAAATCCTGTAGTGGCCTAGCAAGTCTCCAGACCGGTAGACATCCATTTATTTTTTTCAGATTTTGTCTCACAGAGTTCAAGATAAGAAGTACAGACCTTACAGTCAGTGTAAACTTATTACCCCACTGTAATTCTTACCTTTTGTTTAAATGTATATGTACTTAGATTATTACCAGTCCTCTTCATAATGTGTAAGGCATGGGCCAGAATATACACCGATACATATGTATAGTATAAGCTTTTATCATTGTAGTCATACTCTGATGGTGGAATAGAATACATCTCAGTGCAGTTCACTCCATATTGATCATAATACCACCGGTAATAGTCATCTCTACCTTCATTTCTGGTCAGACAATTGAAGAGCATGAACCAGATCTCCTCCAGCAGTGGATCATCTGGACGGGTTGTTGGGTTCACATTCTGAATAGATTCCACCACCAGTGAGATTGTTCTTCTTTCCACCATGAGAACTAAACTGCAGTTGACAAATTGTATCATATCATCTTTTGCTTTCAATAAACCAATCCATGACTCGTGAAGGATAACGGTGATATTTTCTATAAGAGCCTTAGATTTTCTTATAAATGGAATATAACTTGGTGAATAAGGTCCATAGATAACCACAACTTGAGTTCTTGATTTATCAATCTCCTCCATTTGCCTCATGGCTTTCTCTTTCCGGCTCAGATTAATAATATACTCAATGCAGATCCTGTGCTTGGCCATCAGTTTACTCAGCTCTGTTACTCCCATCTCATTGCTCCCCTCACCTGTTGTAATAATCCCAACCCAGTTCCATCCAAAGCCTTCCATAAACTTTATAATTGCCAGATATCGAGTGGAGTCATCGGGAGCAAACTGATATGTTGTGGAGTATAAATCTCTGTCGTGTAGGATGGGGTCACTGACTCCATAACTGAGCTGCAAAAACAGGACACAATGGGATAAGTAATACAAACTGGTTCACTTTTTTATTTGAAGATTCGGTAAAATGCTACTATTTTAGTGTTTAAAGTATTTTATTGAGAAACAGATGAATATGGAAAATGCATCTTTTTTTCTGGATTGCAAATGAAAAATAAAGCAGAGACCTGGAGGATCCTTTTGATCCAAATACATTGAATAGCCTCTTCTTACTCCACTACTATATAGGACATGGCTGTCAAAACTTCTTGTGACCTGGAAAAGGAGCTGAGCGTGCCCCTTACCATAAACTGCTGATAAGAGCAACATACCAGCCTGGGACAGCTGAACTTTACAACCCACACAGAGGAAAGCTCAATGTATTCCCAGAGAAGGAAATTACAGGGAGAGTTCAAATGGGTTATCTCCCAGCATTTGAGTAATGCAAAAAGTTGGGTGGAATGGTCCCCCGCCTACGTCACCCTGGGTATATACAGAGCAGTGTAGTATAAATGTTGCGTGTTAAAATATAACTTTTCATTTTAATCTAAAAACCATGAAAAAAATTGAGCTGGTAGAGATAAATGTGTAAACATGCTAGTGTACATGTGGCGAAGAGTCACCAAACCAGACTAAGATATGCTGTCATTCGTAGACAGTGCATCAAAACACAATCTCGCACTGAGAAAATGATGGTAAGTTATAAAAATCAATCTTACCATCTGTGATGCTTGTCAGAGCTTTCTAAGATGGATAATGACGATTGTATAAAGGTCATGATTAGAGATAAGCAAACATACTCGTCCGAGCTTGATGCTCGTTCGAGCATTAGCGTACGCGAAACTGCTCGTTGCTCGGACGAATACTTCGCCCGCTCGAGAAAATGGCATCACCCGCCGTTGTGATTTTTGGCGGCCAGAAACAGAGCCAATCACAAGCCAGGAGACTCTGCACTCCACCCAGCATGACGTGGTACCCTTACACGTCGATAGCAGTGGTTGGCTGGCCAGATCAGGTGACCCTAGAATAGACTAGCCCCTGCCTCCGCTGCTCGGATCATTCTCTGTGTGGATGCCGCTAGGGAGAGAGCTGCTGCTGGTCAGGGAAAGCGTTAGGGTGTTCTCTTAGAATAGTGTTAGGCAGGAGTGATTCTACAAGAACCAACCAGCCCTTCTTAGGGCTACAATAACGTTTTATTTTACTTTTTTTTGTTTGCTTGTGGCTGGGCTTGCTGCCATTTGTAGTGCAGCTAGTACCATATTGTGAGTAATTTGCAGGGAGACTTGCGACCGTTGTGTTTAGCTCTTAGTGACACACATATCCACCTCAAACACCGAAGTGGGAAAATGTATTAGGGGTTTGATTTGAATTAGGCACAGTCTGCTGATTTATTTTTTTTTTTACGTTTATTTCTTTTTATAACTCAAAGTAATCTGGCAAAGCAGTGTGCTTTCAGTGTAGGCTAGAAAATAGCCATAGGAGAACCCCAACGGCTTACTTAGGCCTACAATAGCGTTATATTTTACTTTTTTTTGTTTGCTTGTGGCTGGGCTTGCTGGCATTAGTTATGCAGCTAGTACCATATTGTGAGGAATTTGCTGGGAGACTTGTGACCATTGTGTTTAGCTCTTAGTGACACACATATCCACCTTAAACACCGAAGTGGGGCAATTTATTAGGGGTTTGATTTGAATTAGGCAGAGTCTTCTGATTTATTTTTTTTTACGTTTATTTCTTTTTATAACTCAAAGTCATCAGGCACAGCACAAAATCCAGTTGTGTGCTGTCAGTGTAGGTTAGAAACTAGCCATAGCAATAGGATAGCATAGGATAGCAAAAATAAAAAAAAATAAACACAAAAAAAAAAAGAAAAATTAAAGTTTACACTTTAATTTGGAAAATGTTTAACCGAGGGCTAGGGGTAGAGGACGAGGGCGTGGACGTGGGCGTCCAACTACTGCAAGGGTCAGATGCCGTGGTCCTGGGCGGGGTGAGACACCACCTGCTGATGAGGGAGCAGGGGAACGCCACAGAGCTAAAGTCCCTAGGTTCATCATGTCTCAAGTTACTGGGACTCGTGGTAGAGCACTGTTGAGGCCAGAACAGTACAAAGAGGTGATGTCGTGGATTGCGGACAATGCTTCTAGCCATTTGTCCACCAGTCAGTCTTCCACGCAGTCCACCCATGTCACAGAATCAGCACTCCTCCAGCTCCTCCACCTCAGCCTCCTTCCCCCCAGTCTGCCCCCTCCCAGAAAATTTGGCATTTAAACCAGCATACTCTGAGGAACTGTTTTCTGGACCCTTCCCACAGTCACAAACCACTTGTCCGGTTGATGCTGAGCAATTTTCCGATGCCCAGGTTTTCCACCGGTCGCAGTCTGTGGGTGATGATGACATTATTGACGTAGTGGAAGAAGTGTGTAAAGAGGTGTCGGACGATGAGGAGACACGGTTGTCAGACAGTGGTGAAGTTGTTGTCAGGGCAGGAAGTCCGAGGGGGGAGCAGACTGAGGGATCGGAGGATGATGAGGTGACAGACCCAAGCTGGGTTGATAGGCCGGGTGAACACAGTGCTTCTGAGACGGAGGCGAGTCCTATAGCAGAACAGGTTGGAAGAGGCAGTGGTGGGGCCAGACGGAGAGGCAGGGCCAGAGCTGGTGCATCAGCCTGCTGCTTCGTATGCCGCCAACACACTATATCATTGTGCCACTCTGTGGGCTCCTCCTGCTGCTGCTACTGATGCCACCTTCACACTATATAATTGTGCCACTCTGCGGGCTCCTGCTGCTGCTGTTTCTGATGCTACCATTGCACTATATCATTGTGCCACTCTGCAGGCCCTTGCTGCTTCTGATGCCACCATCACACTATATCATTGTGCCTCTCTGCAGGCTCCTGCTGCTTCTGATGCCACCTTCACACTATATCATTGTGCCACTCTGCGGGCTCCTGCTGCTGCTGCTTCTTATGCCGCCTTCACACTATATCATTGTGCCATTCTGCAGGCTCCTGCTGCTTCTGCTTCTGATGCCACTTTCACACTATATGATTGTTCCACTCTGCGGACTCCTGCTGCTTCTGATGCCACCTTCACACTATATGATTGTGCCACTCTGCGGGCTCCTGCTGCTGCTGCTTTTGATGCCGCCTTCACACTATGCTACTGCAGTGCATGAAAGTCAAACAGATTTCTTCCTAATTGATTTTGTCACTAAATAGAACTGCTATTTGGGGTATACAGATCCCCCTTAAAGAACAACCAGGGATTGCAGCATGAATTGTTACTACACAGAACAGTAGCAGCAACTAGACGCTACAGGCAGCACATGAAGTGTGAAGTGCCGAGTTTGAAAATGGCTGGGTTTTATAGGGCTGTGTGACATCACATAAGCCTGCTGGTCGCTGCTGGCTAACAGGTCTGCAGATGTCATCGGGGGTGTTCCTTTCTCCTTCCCAGAGTTCTCTGCCCCATGTAACACGTTGTTCTCACGCCCATTTTAGTCATGACCTCAGCTGCTTGCTGACATTGTGTGTTTGTGTGTTTGTGCTGCCATTGACACAAGCTACCTTATCGGGCAGGGAAACTGGAGCCGAAGCATCAATGGAGAGAAGAGGACCTGCCAAGGGGGTGTCGGAAGGTGAGTACACTTTTTTTTTTCTTAAAGGCTGGACATTCTTCAGGGAGGATCTACAGGCTATATCATGAGGAAAGTGGCTACAGAGTATATACTGAGGTCAGGGGCTACAGGGTATATACTGAGGGCAGGGGCTACAGGGTATATACTGGGGGCAGGGGCTACAAGCTATATATTGAGGACAGGGGCTACAGGGTATATACTGTGGGCAGGGGTTACAGCGTATATACTGAGGGCAGGGGCTACAGGCTTGACACTGAGTTATTGCCTAATAGAAATCCAACCCCTACTGAATTTTCCCACTTCGGTCTTTGCTATGGATATGTGTGCCACTAAGAGCTAAACACAACGGTAGCAAGTCCCCCTGCTAATTCCTCACAAAATGGTAAAAGATGCAAATTAAAATAAAAAAAGTAGAACGTTATTGTAGCCCTAAGAAGGGCTGTTGGGTTCTTTGAGAATCACTCCTGCCTAACAGTAAGCTAATAGAACACCCTAACGCTTTCCCTGACCAGCAGCAGCTCTCTCCCTAGCGGCATCCAGAGACAGAATGATCCGAGCAGCGCGGCCAGCGGCTAGTCTATCCCAGGGTCACCTGATCTGGCCAGCCAACCACTGCTATCGACGTGTAAGGGTACCACGTCATGCTGGGTGGAGTGCAGAGTCTCCTGGCTTGTGATTGGCTCTGTTTCTGGCCGCCAAAAAGCAAAACGGCGGGAGCTGCCATTTTCTCGAGCGGGCGAAGTATTCGTCCGAGTAACGAGCAGTTTCGAGTACCCTAATGCTCGACCGAGCATCAAGCTCGGACGAGCATGTTCGCTCATCTCTAGTAATAATCCAAGAATTTTGAAATATATCTAGGGCTATTTTGGCATCCCTTCTGGGAACACAATTTGATACTCACATTTTTAGCTGATAGTGTCAAGGGTTCTCATCATCAATAGACCCTGTTGTAGTTGTTGTAGTACTAGGATCAACTGGGTCAACTCTCCATCAGCCCTTTGTCTCTGAATTTTCCATGGCACTCAACCACTGGAGAGACTGTTCAGTCTCCACAACCTTGTTGCGTTGGTGCTATTGATCCAGGGATCCAACCCCAGGTAACTATATAGGATATATAGGATCAATAAACTATGTATAGGATGAAGCACTTCAATGGGTTTCAATATGCTTCTTTAATGTCTTGTACTTGTAAATGTGAAGTTACATTAATAGCGTATAACGTTTCGGCCAATTTCCGGCCTTTGTCAAATACTGTAAGTGAAGCATAGATATATACAATAAATAGAGTGAAAATATACAGTGGCAAAGTCATAAATATTTACAAATAGATCCATACATACAGTATATACAGAAAGAGAGTGAGCCTATAATGAATGAAATATACAAGAAAATTAGTGACGGTATGGTGACATCAGGTCCAGGATAATGCAGGTAAGTGTAAGAATTCAGCATACAGCAAACTCTGAAAAGGAAACAAGTACAGGTGAGTGCTCACCAAGGCTAGCTGACGAAACTGGGATAGGTACTGGCGCTGGGAATCGTGCCTGCTGCATGCCATGGGATGCGCTAGCTTCTCCTGCAAGGGGTCGGCTTTTTAAGCCTAAAGTCCCACCCCATGGAGGCAGGGAAGGGTGGCGCAGCCGTGCAGGTGGAGTAAAAGGCGCGACTGATTAGGTGCACAAGTCGGTTTGTGTGCACGCTCAATGGTAAAAGGGAATGGTGCGACAGATTAGGCGCACGTAATGTTTATGCGCACGCGCACTGGACAGATAGTGAGCTATTGAGGTAATTGGAGTGCAACTGCACATAGAATGGCTGTTACACTGTTTGGACATAATGGGGCAGATTTATCAAGCTGTCTGAAAGTCAGAATATTTATAGTTGCCCATGGCAACCAATCATAGCTCCCCTTTAAAATATTAATGGGCAACTAGAAATATTCTGACTTTGAGACAACTTGATAAATCTGCCCCAATGTGGTTCCCAGCAGGGGTCTTAGTAATGCACACTAGATGTATATATTATATTATGAACAAACTGGACCTGATCCTCTGTATAATGCTACTAGGACTATGTGTGGAGTCTATGGAAGAAGGTGTTCTATTGTCTCTGTAGAAGAAAAAGAACAAAAGTATTCAACATAAATATAATATAGTAGGTAACATCGCATACAAAACACAATGCAGGTATTGGAGAAGATTAGATCAAACTGTGTACGTCATAATCTCTGTTGAGTCCTCTGGGTTCAAGCATCTGCAAGGTGTGAATCCAGAATGCCTCACACAGCTCGATCCTGTTTCCACCTCTCCTCAATGGTGGTATACGGTCTATAACCTGGAACTTCAGTTGTGCCAGGTTATGATGCATCGAATGAAAATGTGCTGGTAGCGGTAATAGCAAGTTCTTATTCCTTATGGTGGACTTGTGTTGTCCTATCTACTCTTTGATACTCTGAGTGTTTTCCCCTACCTACATTTCGTTTAGTCTCAGGGCTCGTGTATCAGGATTAGAACACCAATCTTTTCACTCTAGTGAATTGGGATTTTGGGATGGAATTAATCGTGGCCGGGGGAGGGGGTGACAGCTCTTAAAATGCAATAGACTGTTGCGGTCAGTAGTTTTGCGAAAGATGTCAGTATCAAGTGTGCCATCTTCGTTCTTAATAACCATGGTGTCAAGGAAACTAATCCTTGTGACACTGTACTGAAGGGTAAATTTAAGCTCTGGAAAAATGGAGTTGATATATTGATGGAAAGTGAGAAGTGTCTTCCACGGTCCCTCCTCATATGCAGAAGATGTCGTTGATATAGCGTCTCCAAACTATGGAGTGCTGAATGTACAAGGCATTAGGATAGATGTAAAAAGTAAGGATGTAAAGAAGTAGGATGTCTATTAATCTATTAATTTGGAGATCACTTTTGGAGATCACTTTACAACTGAGAAAGGGTTGATGAAGCCCTGTGTAAAATCTCTAACACCATCTGTATGTCTTGCACCATCGTATTTACCTTCTTGGGAGGGAATGGTTTTCCTTTAGTGGATTTTTATAATAATATAATAATAATTCTTTATTTATATAGCGCCTACAGATTACGCAGCGCTGCACAAAGCTATCCAAATTGGTCCCTGTCCCCATGGGGCTCCCAATCTAAACAACCTTAAGTATGTTTTGGAGTGTGGGAGGAAACCCACGTAAACACGGAGAGAAAATACAAACTCTTTGCAGATATTAACTGTGGGACTTGAACCCAGGACTCCAGCGCTGCAAAGCAGAAGTGCTACCCTCTTTCAATGATAGAGTAGTTCACTCATAACAAGCAACTTGTTAAAATAGTGTGGGGGAGGGGGGGGTACCAACCAACTTGCTGCCTGCTAAGCCCCAGGAAAGATACAGTGAGTAACAAACATGACATAAATAAAACCATTAACTCTTAAATTACAAAAGACAGAAATATAATAGACATTTTCAAACCTATTATGGTCACATGGTGGTGTTGTACCATGGAGTTTGGAAAGCCAAAAGGGTGATGTGTCCCACCGGGAAAGAAATCCAGGGACTAGAATTCATAATGATCTAACTTCATGACACTACACAGCTGAGGTGGAGGATGATCAATTTTTGAAACCATGGCTGGAAAGTTTTGGTTTTGTAAGTAAAATCTCAGATTTTCTTCATCTTTGCAATAACAACATTTTGCTAGTTAAAATATTTGTGATGGATTTTGTGATGGAATGAAACTGATAACTGTCATAGGTCAAGAATCGACCAACAGTACAAAGGTAAAAGATTTGGTCCATCTAATAATAAATGGTTTCGGTTTTCAAGAGATTGGGAGGTGAAATACTATTGAATTGTTGATCTGAGGAGGAACCAGACTATCATCTCCCCTCAAGGACGCTTCATGCTATTGGCCTTAAAGAGAACTTGTCATGCAAAATAACTCCCCTAAACTAAATATATTGTCATAAACTGCCATTAGAGAGCATTGCCTCTATCCCTTCATTGTCCCTCTACATGCCTGTAAACCTAAGCAATGAGGTCCTAAAGCTGTATGCAAATGACTTGTGAAATGTCCAATGAAGCATTAGCATATTCAAGCTGTCCACCTTATTCATGAGTGGGAGGCGCAGCCACACCCCCAGTGCATGACTGACAGCCTGTATAATGATGTGAGGCTGTATAATGATGTGCTTCCTGGTGCTGGTGGCCACGCCCCCTGCAGCCTGTGTGTGTATGAGATACTCCTATACACATGACTGACAGCCTGTATAATGATGTGAGGCTGTATAATCATGTGCTTCCTGGTGCTGGTGCCCCCCCTTCCCCTGCAGCCTGTGTGTGCATGTGTGTGTGTGTGTGTGAAAGATACAGCAGCTCCAGGATGCAGCCATGTTACAGCAGAACATGTCAGATTCATGTGTAGCTGATGTCTGTGTCTCTCACCTGTATATTAGGAGGATGCAGCATGTCAGCAGATGCAGCACACACACTAGCCATGCTTTACTATACATTACACACAGACAGGAGCAAGGGGAGGAGAGGGGAGGGGGAACAGGGGTGACATCACTGCCTCTGACCATGTGACCAGCCTCATTTACATGATAAAGAATAGATGATTTTATAATGATTAATGTATGAAATGACTAGATAAAGGCTGGGATGGGATCCTTGTGAGCTGCTCCAACAGGTAGAGGTGACAGGACTAGTGGCAGAGACCTGATGACAGGCGTCCTTTAAGGACACAGTTTCCTTGTAATCGCTTTGACTTCACTGTAAACTTTACTGGATCTCTTTCTTCCCCTTTTCCTCTTGCTTTCAGGGTTCTTCAACGTCCTTTTGTCTTTTCCCTCTCGGTTACCATTGGATAAATCATCAGCAGATGGTTTTCAGTACAATCTTTTTACTGATTGTCATGGGTGCCCTGACGACCCATGTCTCGGGTCGGCGACGCACCCGTGTACCTCTGTGTGCCCCTCACCTTGCCAGGTTCCAGCTCTGTGAAATTTAAAGGGCCAGTGTGCCACTAATTGGTGTTGTCCACCTGTCAATTCTGTTAAAAAGCCAGTCTTTTCCTGTGTCTCATGCCGGATCTTTGTGCCTTGTGCCTTTGAGAATGCTTTGTTCCTGATGCCCTGTGTTTGTGTTCCAGGTACCAGGTCTAACGCGCTATGTGGCGGGCTCTGGTGACTCCCAGGTGTAGGCTTACGTCATTGTCCGCGGTGGTCCAGTGGGTCCACTACCCCTGGTGCCTGACACTGATGTTATTCAAAACTATACTTCTTCATGAAGCGCCACCCACGCCTTACCAGAGAGAAATAGTGAATCTCTTCTGTATCTTAAATAATGTCCTCTCTCTACCTGAAGCTGACTCTTCTTGTCTTTCCTCTATTCATTGCTTTACCCTGAAATTTTCCTTTCTATCTGTGGTCTTACTACAAAAATACAGGCCCTTCGCTCAACTCAGTCTTCTGCTTGTCCACCTTTTCAGTTTGTCAGTGATAAGAATAATTAAAACTTTCCTCTGACTTGCACATGTAGTTCTGTGTGGTCCCTTCCCCCATCATTACTTACCCCCGCCAAACTGGTCATTTGGAGGAGGTTGCAGGCAGCAGAATGTTCTCCATGGTGTCCTCCAGTACCTGTCACGTTCGCCAATATTCTGTTATCTTGCAAATGCCTTTCGCCATCACAGTGTTAGCCCTCCAATGCTATTCCCAATACCTAACCCTCCTGCCACAGCTCGCTATTGCTGCCATGTTGAATGAGCTATCCGCGAATCTTCTTTGGGTTGTACACATCGCCTAATGCAGTTTCAAGAGTTGGTTTTTGTGTGTTTCTAGAGTTTGGAGTGTGAGTGTTTGAGGTTTGTGGGACAGGGGTCTTTTTATACTGACAACAAGTTCAACAGTAACTATTACTAACAACACCTCCACACTTACCCCTTAAGGACGCAGGGTTTTTTTCGCTCATGTTCCGCTCTCCACCTATTCAAAATCCTAACTTTTCATTTTTCGTGTACAGAACTGTGTGAGTTAGGGCTTATTTTGTGCGTAACAAATTTTACTTTCCGAGTGTTATTTATTTAACATGCCGTGTACGTGTAAGCTGAAAAAAAAATTCCAAATGTGGAAAAATTGAAAAAAAACCCGCACTTGTACGTTCTTGTGGCTGCTCCGTTTTTCGACTTTGACTGTGCACTCAAACACCTCAGCTTTTTCTTTGGTTTGGTGCGATCGCGGTGATACCAAATTTTATAGGTTTTAATTGTGTGTTATTAATACATTTTCAAAAAATAAACGAATGGTTTCAAAAAGAAAAAAAAATGTTGGCCTCCTCTTTCTGACGCTAATAACTTTTTCATACTTTGGCCGCACGAGATGTGTGAGGTGTCATTTTTTTGCTAAATAGCCGATTTTTTCATTGCTAACCATTTTTGAGGACTGTGCAACATTTTGAATCATTTTTTATGTTTGATGTAAAATGGTGTAAAGTCGCACATTTCGGACATTTGGGGCGCCATTTCCCCCCTCGGAGTTCACCGCCGGCCATCAACCGTTTGTTATATTTTGTATAGATCGGGCATTTTGGGCCGCGGCGATATATAATTTTGTGTTTTTTAACTGTTTATTATGTTTTTATAATCAGATTTAAGGAATGGGGGTGGTGGATTTGTTTTTAAAATATTTTAACATTTTTTTTATTTATATTAACACTTTTTTTTTTTTTCTTTTTTTTTTTCACTATTCTTAGATCATCTGGTAATTAACCCTAGATGGTCAGACGATCCTACCATATACTGCAATACTTCTTTATGTCAATATATGGCATTTTGCAGCTCATTCATTACATGAGCCACTGGCTCATTGTAACGAATCCTGCAGAATGGCGGCGGCAAGGAAAGGGTTATAGCCGCGATCGGTGAAAGCACCGGGGTGGGTTGAGTAGCCATCGACGTCAGACCTTCATGTCCGAACCCAGCTGCCCCAGTAGCCGCTTAAAACAATGTGCATATCCCCAATCCGATTCAAGAGTTTTCTTTAAGATAGCGGGACGTGTAGGATTTGCTCCAATAAAGGGCGATCCTTCCACGTCACCATTCTCCAACATCCAGTAGCATCCACCCGATTCTACCTTTATGAGTAAGAATCGTGTTGGTAGGTTCACCTTACACATAAATTTAGTTGTATTCGAATTAGAACTAGAGCCATAGACAGTTCTGCCTTCTTGAGCTGCGCCTTTTGACACCATGACATCCTACATAGGCAGTAGGAGTACAAGGAGGCTGTTCACATTGATAGGTCTAAAGAGATCTTCAGGTCCTTACAGTTATTCTTTCGGACCCTTTGGCCAACATTTGAATAAAACAGTAAACAGTTCATTGTATTTTTATGCATGCCATTCGTGATTCTGATCTCCGGCACAAGTCAGTCCATGGGTCAGTGACCCCTCCTCACGACCGAGTTTAGCTCCACAACATATCAGTTTTTTTGCCTCCCGATGACTCCACGACGAAATCGGGCCAACTTGTTTTTAATATATTTTATGGTAAGATTTGAGGGAACACTTGGGTTTTGGGATCTTATTAATCAACGGCTGAGGCAGGATCAAATGAGATGTGAGTAGGAAACTGAGTACCGTGATGGCCCAGCATCAGCAGTCTCTGCATTTGGTTAGTATCTCGATTATCTTGAGCCACAAAGAGAAAGCCATGAGGCACTGGAGGAGATCGATAAATACACGCTAAATTAACAGTGATCTGTGGACCTTAGCCTCCATGGTATAGGGTCAAGGATAGAAAATTCCTTCTAGGCCTATTTGTGTGTAAAAGATTAAAAATTCACCCTCATCCTTCACGAAGTCATGGATTGATATAATGGACAGAAGACTATAGATATAGAAACTTACACTGCAGTTTAGAGTTCTCAGGGGTGAGAGACGAACAATCTCATCGGTGAGGAAATCTATTACGTATGTGAAACCCATCAACTCTCCTTACTGATCACTCTGGAGGAGATCTGTTCATGCTCTTCCTTTTGCTTTTGTGTCCGTTGTCTGACTTAAGATAAAAGATACGAATTACGCGCACTGTTACCATTGGTATTATAGTATCCCTGGAGTGAACTTCAATCTGAGATGTATTATATTCCACAGAACAGCCATAAATGAATAAGCTTGATACTATCACATTCATGTATCTTTTGGGTGTATATATCTGGCCCATGCCTAACACATATATGCAGGCGACTGGTAATCACTAGGTGCAATAAGTTTCACAAAAGGTAAGGTTAACTGTGTGTAAGCGATAATGTTTCAACTCTTTATATGCGGCCTAGACAAAGGCTCCAGAACCAGGCATTTTTAGCAAATTTTGGCGGGTTATAAAGGTGGCCTAATAACACTCTCCTATTTCTTTTAGCGTTTTTTTTCGGGAATCTCCCCCCTTAGAACTAGTTTAAATGTAAAAAAATTAAAACAATGTTTTCCAATTTTTATATTTTTATTTTGGGGTTAAAAATGGGGAAAAAGTATTTGTTTTAAATATTTTTTTTACTTCAAATAAACTCGAATGAAATTTTATTATTGAATTCCCGATTTTCTTTTGGTCATTTAGATTACATAACCGCTAGTCACATGACCACCAGACGCGTCTACACAGGACGCGGCAGCGCAGGCGGTGCTCCTCTGTGACCACTCTAACTTCAGAAGGATGCAGTGAGGAGTGCAGAAGGAAAGAAGTTGTAATAACCACCACTCCCTTCGCCTATGGTCTTCTATGTGTTCTCTCTAAAGACGCTCACTGCAGACCCCGGACTTAGATTAATACCTTCCCAATTCCGTGGACTGTCCTCTCACAAAGAATGGAAAGGTCTGTAATTGTTTAGAATTCATCTGGGATGGAGACACGTAATCTGAAACTTCATGATGGGTTCAGGTCTTGAGACTGGCTAGGCTTCTCACAGAATAGCTCCTTAGTTGTCCCATGAGGTTTTGTGTGTGTGGTGTTCATGTCCATCCTGGAAGACCCATGCATGACTGCAACCTTAATTTTTTACTGAGGAAGGAGATTGAGTTGGTGCCCATTCATAAGCCCTACACAGTGGCATGTCGTCCAAGTCCCCCCCCCTTAGCAAAAAGCCCCCCAAAACGTTTGGCTGCTCCATCGGGCCTGACATTTACAGCTGGTGTGTTTAGGGGACCATTGCACTTTTGCTACTTCTTGTCCTCCCGCAGGAAACATGTGATCGGAGAACCAGTGGATAAAACACCAATTATCCACAAGCGTTTGTTAATTTGCCCTACAATAAAATGGGGATTAATAAAGCGATTCTCCCTAGAATGTTATGGGTGGAAATGGGTTATGTGCGAACATCTAGTGTTGTCTAGGTCTCTGTGTGTTCGCCCAGTCCCGTACATGTGATGGGGCTCCTCGCTATGCGGTAGTAACTTCTTTGGGGCAGAACACAAGGGGAAATAGTATCGTCCAGATGAATCTACATCCACTCCCCGCCCAGTAATAAACGCACAGCACCCGCACTTCCACGCCAGTAGTATACAGCCTGCCCGTTTTGCCCCCTGAGTATTAGGAAGAGCCAGCACCATTCCACTGACCCCTGTATATACAGCCACCAGTCCTTCCCCCCATTACAGTATAGTCCACAGTCCCAGTCTGCCCCCATAGTATACAGCCAGCCCCCTCCCCCAGTAGTAAACAGGGAGCCCGATCCCCTGTTCCCCAGTAAGTTATACAGCACAGCCCAGGCCTGCCCCGTGTAGTATATCAGCCGCCTCTCATCGCTTTCCCCAGTCAGTATAACAGTCAGTCCAGCTTCCCCAAGTAGTAATTATAAGCCAAGCCCATCCTGCCCCCCAGTTAGTATTACAGCCAGCCAGCCTGCCCCCAGTAGTCTACAGCTCTGTCCTCAACCTGCCCCCAGTATATATAAGCAGCCCACCTGTCCCCCATTGCGTATACAGCCAGCCCAGCCCTGCCCCCAGTAGTATAGATCCAGCCCGCGTCTGCCCCCAGTAGTATAATAGCCTCCCAACCTGCCCCCCTGTAGTGGCACAGCCAATCGCCTATCCCCGCCTGCCCATCTGTGTATCCAGCCACCCAGGCCTAGCCCCACAGTAGTATCCAGCGCTTCCCAGCCTGCCCCAATTAGTAATAAAGCCAGCCCAGCCTGCCCCCAGTAGTATATAGCCATCCCATCCCTGCCCCCGTAGTATACAGCTAGCCCAGCCTGCCTCCGTAGTAATACAAGCATTGCCCAGTTGCCCGCAGCCCCCAGTAGTATACGCACTGCCCACCTCCCTCCGTAGTATCAGCCCAGCCCCCAGTAGTATACAGGCCAGGCCCAGCCTGCCCCTAGTAGTATCAGCCAGCCCCGCTTCCCCCAGTGTATCACACCTGCCCATTAGTATACACCACACAGCCCAGCCTGCCCCCGTAGTATACAGACGCTACCCCAGCCACCCTCAGTAGTATACGCAACTGCCCCCCTTCCCCCTATAGTATACAGGCCACTCCCAGCCTCCCCCATTAGTAACAGCCATCCCCAAGCCCTGCCCCCAGTAGTATACCACATCAGCCAGCCTTCACTCCCCCCGTATATACAACGCCCAGCGCAAGCCTGCCCCCAGTACGTATACAGCACCGCCACACAGCCTGCGCCCCAGATAGTATCAGCACTACCCAGCCTGCCCCCGTAGTAATACAGCCAGCCAGCCACCCCCCTTATTAACAAGCCAACCCAAGCCTGCACCCATAGCATACAGCCAGCCCAGAAACCCCCCGTAGTATACACCACCAGCACAAGCACACGAATAGCACAACCCCCAGTAGTTACATCCACGCCCACACAACAAAACAACTTATATCCTCAACCCTCCGGTGGCCCTCTTACTTGGCGTCTGCAACCCGTCTTCTTCTTTACCCCCCTTTAACATCCTGCATGGCACGCTATAATTTTTCCCGGCTGGCAGGCGCATAACTCCTACGCTGCCCGCTGCTGACATATCATACTATGCGCCATCATAGAGAAACATCGCCCTGCGGCTGTTACCACGAAAGAAAGAGTACAGGCGCGAAGCCCGAGTAGGAGCCACCACCTGACATCAGATGGAGCTGAGCAGCGCATCGGGGCCGCCTTAGGTTGAGTATAAAAGTTTTTATATTTTTTAAAGTGATGGGCCTCCCTGTAATGATCGTCTATAACCCGAGGTTGGATTATTTCAGCACTTTTTTTGTGCAAAACTCTTGAGATTGGTGTGATATTCTAGTACATATCATGTACACATGCGCAACATAACACAATGCATATGACAGTAAACATATTAAAGTTGTCGTTACCAGTCTCCTACCACTACAAGAACTACGTGACTGGTAATGAGATGTGACAATAAAGATGAATAACATACATTATACTACTTATAAAACCCCTTGTTAAGAGCTTGTTTTAGAGCATAATAATGTTAACACTTGGACGATCTCATCAGTCAAGGCGGTTCTATTTCATTGTCTTCGCCGCTACACTAAGGATGAGATTGTTGAATAGTAGTGTAATACACCAAGTGCTCGTATACTCGTGACCGAAGCAGACCAGGAGTGATATACAGAGGAGGATACACTATACTGTTTATATACATAAGTACCTAATCATCCGATCGACACACCCACCCTTCTCCAGGATTATATTAATAGAAATCACTGATTTCGTTGAATTGGATGGCATTTAAATGGTACAAGCTCATCTACCTATAATATAAGACGGTGGCTGGTTGCGACAATGAAATTCCGCGAGAAAAAATGCCATCCAGCAGAACGCTTGTGTATTAGTATAAAGGTGCACTGGTATCTATGAGGGAATGGGTCAATTGAAGGAGGGCTGCATATACAGCATGCATAAATCAATCAATCTCAAGAGGTCAGCACAAAAACCCCGCGTAGACATTGGGAGTGTGTTGTACTCTTCGCTGGTGGGAAGAAGGGGTTAGCCACACTTCGTTCCGCAATAATAAAGGGATTAAAAATCTAATACCCTGCGCTGTCCTAGTAATATAAATGTGCCTAACCTTGTGGTACCCTGTGGCGAAGCATGAAAGCTTTCCACATGGTAATGGTACCAGCCCAAATTTCCGTTATGCACCTGAAGGTCCAAAGAAGGTTTTCTGGCTATCCAAGAAATTCGTCTTATATTATGTAGAGTTCTACTAGTGGTGTGCACTTTGAATAAGTCACATAATGCAAGACAGCCCCGGCCTGGTTGGTCTGCAACCCGCTACAACACACATTTTCCTTTGGAGGCGAACGTCCATCTTCAATCTAGGCGGTCGTCCATCGGTAACCCTTCTCCTCATACACATGTTTTGCGAAAGTCCACGAAAACTTGGCTTTCCTCGTTCAGGAATGAGAGGGTATGTGTGCGACACCTGCATTCCTCTTCTATAAGGATTTTATCTACTGCAAACAACTCCACCATACAGGAGGACAGATTTCAAGGAACGAGGTCCACCTCTATTAGAGCATAATTGTTATCTTCCAAGGTAGACAAAAAGCTATGCCTCCAGGGTATGAGACAACTCTATCAAGATCAAACGTGAGTACCTCTCCCTGCTAAGGAGCGTTTGAAAAAATGGTGAGAAAGTAGTGGCATGACCTAAATGTGGTGTGAGTGCGGAATACTCCTAAAACACTAAAAATAATGTTTCCATTGTACTCAGTTGTATATAGTACATAGGGTACTTATACACCCAAACGCGTCTACTTATTTCTGGAAAAAAAAAAAATTTGGAAGAAAAATCGTCCTAGTCTATTTCGTTTAGTGACTGATTTGATTCATAGCTCTGGAGGTGCCCAAACCCATCGCTATTAGTTGATAATTGCAACTGATATTTTTTGGAATTAATATTCATAAGCGTAAAGTGTGCCAACGAGATACAAACAAGTATTTTATACTGAAAGGGATCCTCTGTCAACAGCACATGAAAGGTAATTCTCTACACTGAAGATACCGCAGCACACTAGACGATGGATGGGAAGCCAGGTTTGATCTGGTGTGCCATGCAGAGTATCTAGCGATGCACGAGAAAAATTTCGTAAGGGTATAGAGGGGGCTGGGAAGTGTGGTTAAATAGGAGGTATAGTATGAAATAAGGCCAAGTGGGATATCTTATCTGCCCAGACCGGAAGTATAACCTAAGGTTGCCGTCAACACCGCCGGTGGGAGGTTGGGGGGTCGGGGCGGTGGGAGGGGGTGTGTTTTATATAAATTAACTATAAATAAAAAAAAAACAGTAAAATCAGTGAAATTGGGAACTCTCATACACAAAGTCCTAACTTTTTTTAATATGTGATGATATTCGTGTTTTCTATGTTCCTCTTCAATGGCGGTGTTGTTGTTGAAATGGAAATATTACATTGTAATTTGTTCTTATAATAAAGGTAAAAAAAAAAACCCTGTGATTGAATCTGGAAACAACTTTTCACACCTACTTTTTGTATGAAACAAATCATGCGGGCGTAAGTCTATTCAGAAGTTTTAACAACGGTATATTACCTCGATAACGCGTAAGCTCCATTTCCTGATTTCTTCTCTTCTTTTTTTCCATATGGCATTATGTGCTGTACAAGCTTTTCTCGTGTTTCATTGGTAATAAAATAAAACTTGCAATTTTTTATCTGCAACCGACTCCCTGTGATGTCCTCGGCTTCGCAGGCTTACATTTTTTCGGTGTTACAATATTAACCTTTTCGTGTGTCACCTTGCCAAGGTTGCCGTGCTGGAGTGTCCGGGTCGAGTTCATTTGGACGGTTCGAGCAGAGGCTGTGAGCTGATCCTACAAGAATTCTTTTTTTCTGTGATAATTGTTTGTATACCGAGACTGATCGTGCACTCACATGCTCGTCGCACCCCCTTTTTACAACACAGCATAATGGAAGGGAACTCTGATAAGTCCTAAAATAGATGCCTCTACTAGCCGATACTGACAGAGTGTTGCGGAATTTTTCTAAGGGACTGCCGCTCTTTCGAATATAACAGTTTCGATCCTCAGAGCTCCAATGATCTTTACAACATTCATGTATAACAACTTGAAATTACTTCATTAAGAAGCCAAACATTGAAATCGTATGCTGAAAAAAGCATGATAACCCCCCCGCGAAGTTTAATCCTTTTGAGGAATTTCCACCCCACCCCCTTACTATTACGCCTGATTCACACAACAATGGAACTCATCTTTATCCAAATGTCCTTTTAAAGCTAATGGCCAACTTAGTCACAAGTAAGAGGAACTACAGAGGCATTTAACTCAAACAAATAAAGAAATCTTACTGATACATATCCACTATCTAGTACTTAAAGAATTTTCAATAATTGGATTAATACGTAAAACAATAACATTAACAAAAGGTTGATATGGTATAATGAAAAAACCAAGAGAGTACATTTCAACGCTAATCAACACGGACTATGCCTACAGGTTATGTTTTTTGCAAACTTCTAATTATAACAGAGCGTAAACCAAATTCCTTAAAAGAAAAATATTCACAAAAAATCGCGAAATGGCAGCAGCCGAGTAGCTTTACTGACACTCTATCGAAACTACTTCCTTTTTTTATCCATTGCTTATTACGAGATACGTTCAGGACTACTTGTTCCCGAGTTCCTCTGTTTCTGATTTGTCTATTGTCATTCAAGCTGGAAGACTTCAAGTTCAAGTGGAGCCAATCTAGAACTGAGAAAAACCAAAAGAATAAAAAAATCAAAAAACTCTGCGAAGGGAGGCCCAGGAAGCAAGTGATCCAGCCGCCACTAAAAATACACTCTTATGAACAGAGTTGCACCATAGGCCCCATCTCAACAATCTTTCGGCCTACTACGGACAAAACACACTTCACATTCTTTCATCCCAATAAATTACTTGGACGTGAATAAGTCTCATTGTAGAAATAATACACTCTTAACGAACCATTTCCTTAACTTTGCAGCGAGCCAGTATCTGTGTGTGGTCTGATTGCTCCGGATATATAAACAAATATCTGCATTGAGTCTAAACAAAGATATTCACCTTGGAAGACAATACCATCTACCATATTACTCATCCGGCAATCTGAAGACAATAAACCCAGTCGATATTGCGTGGATCTGAATAAATCATCGTTCTCATCCTTCCAACCCAATGTTTTATCCTATAAATTAGACGACTTTCAACAAACTAATGATGACAATCTTCCAAGAGCAGTTGAGGAGCGAAGACCTAATAAAGTTCCAAGGGATAACATCACACACAGATGGGACAAGTATGTTCTAATATCAAACATAAAAAGTAAAACAGCCAATGTTGAATCGACCTCTATTAAGGTCACACAAACCCAAGATCCCACCCACCACCAGCAATATAAATGAAAAAGATCAGTTTATTTCAAGACTATCACAAATAAAATAAGTCAAAATTATAAAGATAAAACTGGGTAGGCTTTTTATTTTCCTCATACAAAAAAAAACGGACAGGTTATGGCTATCTAATCCTATGATCTACACAACTTTGCCAGAGTACCTATAAATACTAAACGATATCATTACTTATACAACATCTAGCAGGTGGCACAACACAAGAGAGTTTTACGATTGTTGCATGCGGGCAGTGGTACGACTATCGCTACACGCCGCTGCCATGGCGCTAGTGTTCAGTCCGTGCAGGATTGAGCGTTAGCCGCTGTCATGGTTGACACTTCCCCACGACTCTGCAGGGCGTGAACCTGCGCATGCCAACAAAAGTCAACCAGGTCCTGACGACACGAAAAAAGGGGGTAAAAGGAACCGGCCGCTTGCACATTACGCCAACTCCCGCAGGACGTTGGTGTTTGCCGTGACAACGCATACCCGCTGCACTAGGAGCGATAAAAACAGTAACTGGGTTGTTACCAAATACAGCGTCTGTAGACTTTATGGCCTGCATGACGAGAGGCCTTATTAATGGCCTTGAGCTTAAAGCGCCCATACAGTAACATTGTTTTTCTATCGCCACGCTAATTTCTTATGCTGGTCTACGTTTCTATGACTCGTATTTCTAGATATGCAATAGTATACGTAACTGGAAGGAGAACGCAAGTCCTCATCAAAGTCCAACCGAATTGACCGAACCTTTGGTTACTGGTAGTTAGAGTTGTGGGAGCTTCTTCTTTCTACACACCAATCCACTCCTTAGCAAATTTATACTGCAAGATGGAGAGCTTTACCATCTTCACTGAATCCATCACTAACAGCGATCTCCCCCACATCATGTGGTATGGTCGTTAATCTCGCACAAACCAGCTCCTGATTATGGGAGGGACTACATTGGACGTAAAACACTTTCTCTTAAGATATTTGAATTCTAACACCGTGCTTATCCATGTCAAGACAAAACTATTAATTTCTTTGGGAACATAATTTGAACAGGCTATACTAATAATAATATAATCATCTTGATTATCATATCGCCATCAAATTCCCGTAGCCTTTTAACAATCATAAGGTGGACGTATACAACTATCTTAGTTACAAGAACAACAGTCATATGGAACATAGGAGTGAGGGCCCTGCTCACAAGCTTACAAACTAATGAGGATATAAGGGGGTGACACAAGAGTGGTAGTATAATGGTCCAGCCATTCTTTTATAAGGACCAATCTACATAATTTATAATAATTTACTAAACAACGATGTTGCTGAAGCTTGACCACCATAGCCGCCATCTTATTTACAGGGTCCCGTGAAAAAGACTGCAAGAACCTGGAGCTTGGAGTATATATTCAGGCTGTTTTACCAGATACAGCAGATGGTAGTAGGATGAATTAGTAAGGGATAGGTTGACATTTCAACGCAAGTTAGCGAGTGTGATAGGCTTTGCCTAAAAAAAAAAGATGGGTTTTAAGAGCAACGTTGAGAGCTTTGGGAGGTAGGCATTAGTCTCAATCTGTAGAAGGAGCATTCCAGAGAATTGGTGCAGGGACTGGGGCGGGAAATTCCTGGATACTGCATGGGAGGTTTTCGAATTAAGGTAAGATTAATCTAATGTCACTGGGGGTGGCAGATCGAAGATCACGGGACAGGCTATAGACTGAGATGGAGAAGAAGAGATAGGGAGTGCATCATTCTTCTAGCTTTGTGGAGTATCGGTTATTATCTTAAAGTGAAGACCGGAAGGAGACAGGTAGGCCCAGTGGCAAAGTATTGCACCTGGATGGAGGCATCCGTTGTAGCGTCGGCCTGAAAGACGCGCCTGGCTGGCTGCAATATAATATAAATCAACTAAGTGCAAATAAGTTTCAACAAAAGGTAAGGATTACAGTGGGTAAAATAATTATTTAACCCTTTATTAATGAGGCCTAAAAAAAGGCTCTAGTAACCAGGCATTTTTAGCAAATTTTGGCGGTTTAAGGGCCATAACTTTTTTCTTTTTAGCGTTTTTTTTCGGGACACATAGAACTAGTTTAAATGTAAAAAAAATTAAAAAAATGTTTTCATTTATATTTTTATTTGGGGTTAAAAATGGGGAAAAAGTTATTTTTTTACATATTTTTTTACATTTCAAATAAACTCGAAATGAATTTTATTATTGAATTCCCTATTTTCTTTTGGTCATTTAGATATACAATACGTAT